>CM062481.1:743916-1001416 GCA_031479575.1 Coregonus ussuriensis
TGTCCTGGGGCATTGGGATATTTTTTTTAGACCAGAGGAAAGAGTGCCTCCTACTGGCCCTCCGACACCACTTCCAGCAGCATCTGGTCTCCCATCCAGGGACCGACCAGTACCAACCCTGCTTAGCTTCAGAGGCAATCCAGCATCTGGTCTCCCATCCAGGGATGCAGGGTGGTATACTAACCCTAACCTTAACCTAACCCTAATTCTAAACCTAACCTTAGCCCTTACCCTAACCCTTATTCTAAACCTAGCTCTAACCCTAACCCTAACCTTAACCATAACCCTTATTCTAAACCTGACCCTAACCTTAGCCCTTACCCTTATTCTAACCCTAACCCTAACCGTAACCTTAGCAAGCAGTTGCTTATCAACAGATAGTGAGTTGATAGTATGACCATCTGTAGATCAAGTGGGACCAACCAACTGTAACACACTGACACTATACAACATGGTTATACACTCACCGGACAGTTTTTTATGTACACCACCCCGTTCACCAAAATGGTTCGCTCCTACAGATGTGGCCGTGGCATGCTATATGAAGCAGGTAGACAGGCCTGGAGGCATTCAGTTACTGTTCGATTTAACGTTAGAATGGGCAAAACGAGTCACCAAAGCGATTCTGAGCTTGGTATGATCGTCGGTGCCTCCTGGCCTTTTCACGCACGACAGTGTCTAGGGTTTACCGAGAATGCTGCAGCCAAAAGAAACATCCAGTCAGCGGCAGTCCTGTGGGTGAAAACAGCTAGTTTATTAGAGAGGTCGAAGGAGAATGACAAGAATCATGCAAGCTAACAGGCCACAAGCAGACAATTAACGGCGCAGTACAACAGTGGTGTGCAGAACGGCATCTCGGAACTCACAACTCGTCTGCACTTGTCAAGGATGGGGCTATTGCAGCAGACGACCACACCGGGTTCCACTCCTATCAGATAAAAACAAGAAGAAGCGGCTCCAGTGGGCACGCCATCACCAACACTGGACAACTGAGGAGGGGAAAGACACTGCCTGGAACATGACAGAGAGTTCAGTTTCCTTGAGTGACCTGCACAGTCCCCACACCTCAACCCAATAGAGCATCTTTGGGATGAGATGGAACGGGCTGTTCGCAGCATGAACATACCACTGTCCAATCTGCAGCAAGTGCGTGATGTCATCGCGTCAGCATGGACCAACATCCCTGTGGAACGTTTCCCAAACCCTGTAGAACTCCCCAAAGAATTCAGGCTGTTCTGGAGGCAAAGGTGGGTCCGACCCGGTACTAGATGGGCGTACCTAATAAACTGTATGGTGTGTGTATATTGCTATTAGGGTTTAGAAGAGGACTATATTTGTCTATACTGGGAGCTGGGGAGAGAGAGAGGCTCTGTTAACTATATACTGGGAGCTGGGGAGAGAGAGAGGCTCTGTTAACTATATACTGGGAGCTGGAGAGAGAGAGAGGCTCTGTTAACTATATTCTGGGAGCTGGGGAGAGAGAGAGGCTCTGTTAACTATATACTGGGAGCTGGGGAGAGAGAGAGAGGCTCTGTTAACTATATACTGGGAGCTGGGGAGAGAGAGGGTATGTTAACTATATACTGGGAGCTGGGGAGAGAGAGGCTCTGTTAACTATATACTGGGAGCTGGAGAGAGAGAGGCTCTGTTAACTATATACTGGGAGCTGGGGAGAGAGAGAGAGGCTCTGTTAACTATATACTGGGAGCTGGGGAGAGAGAGGGTATGTTAACTATATACTGGGAGCTGGAGAGAGAGAGGCTCTGTTAACTATATACTGGGAGCTGGGGAGAGAGAGGCTCTGTTAACTATATACTGGGAGCTGGAGAGAGAGAGAGGCTCTGTTAACTATATACTGGGAGCTGGAGAGAGAGAGAGGCTCTGTTAACTATATACTGGGAGCTGGAGAGAGAGAGAGGCTCTGTTAACTATATACTGGGAGCTGGGGAGAGAGAGAGGCTCTGTTAACTATATACTGGGAGCTGGAGAGAGAGAGGGGCTCTGTTAACTATATTCTGGGAGCTGGGGAGAGAGAGAGGCTCTGTTAACTATATACTGGGAGCTGGGGAGAGAGAGAGAGGCTCTGTTAACTATATACTGGGAGCTGGGGAGAGAGAGGCTCTGTTAACTGCATACTGGGAGCTGGAGAGAGAGAGGCTCTGTTAACTATATACTGGGAGCTGGGGAGAGAGAGAGAGGCTCTGTTAACTATATACTGGGAGCTGGGGAGAGAGAGGGTATGTTAACTATATACTGGGAGCTGGAGAGAGAGAGGCTCTGTTAACTATATACTGGGAGCTGGGGAGAGAGAGGCTCTGTTAACTATATACTGGGAGCTGGAGAGAGAGAGAGGCTCTGTTAACTATATACTGGGAGCTGGAGAGAGAGAGAGGCTCTGTTAACTATATACTGGGAGCTGGAGAGAGAGAGAGGCTCTGTTAACTATATACTGGGAGCTGGAGAGAGAGAGGCTCTGTTAACTATATACTGGGAGCTGGAGAGAGAGAGAGGCTCTGTTAACTATATACTGGGAGCTGGAGAGAGAGAGAGGCTCTGTTAACTATATACTGGGAGCTGGAGAGAGAGAGAGGCTCTGTTAACTATACACTAGTTAGAGGGTGTGTTAACTAGTGTATAGACAGTGTAAACTAGTTAGAGGGTGCTTCCCTTTTCTATATTTGGGATGCGGAGAGGAGTGGCGCCTCTCCATAAACACCAACAGCAGTCCTCCCTCAGTGGATATTATTTACTGTCATACAGAGAAGAGACTGTGAGGAGACAGGTGTCCTAAACATGTTAGAGGCCCCTGGTCTCCCCTGATTTCTCCTGGTCTCTCCTGGTCACTCCTGATTTCTCCTGCTCTCTGATCAGAGAGAGAGAGAGAGAACTGTTATTGTGCTGAGTTTATCTGAAAGTCCTCCCACTAATCAACATTCTGCAGATTGGAGTCTTTTTGAGCTCAGTTAAGTGTTCTCCCTTCATCTCTCAAAGTGCTCTCATTGGCAGAAGCTTCAGTCAGGGCTGATCTGTCTTCACACTGTTCCGTCCTTACAGGGTTATTTTATTTACCTTTATTTCAACAGGGAGTCACATTTAGATACCTGTCAGGCGTCAGGGTGTAGCGGTAGGATGGAGTCAGGCGCAGGCCACAGAGCTAGTAGACAACGTACTTTACTCGTGAAAATAAATGAACATAAGCAAGGAGGAGGGGCAGCCTCGGCTGATTTCGTGACAGTACCCCCCTTGACGCGCGGCCCCAGCCGTGCGCTGACACCGGCCTCGGGGACGGCCAGGAGGACGAGGAGCAGGGCGAGTCGGATGACGACGGTGGAAATCCCTCAACATGGAGGGATCGAGGATGTCCCTCCTAGGGACCCAGCACCGTTCCTCCGGACCGTACCCCTCCCACTCCACGAGATACTGCAGGCCCCCCACCCGACGCCTTGAATCCAGGATGGAACGGACCGAGTACGCCGGTGCCCCCTCCATGTCCAGTGGGGGCTGAGGAACCTCCCATACCTCAGATTCCTGGAGTGGACCAGCTACCACCGGCCTGAGGAGAGACACATGGAACGAGGGCTTAATACGGTAATCAGGAGGAGGCTGTAACCTATAACAAACCTTGTTCAATCTCCTCAGGACTTTAAATGGACCCACAAACCGCCGACCCAGCTTCCGGCAGGGCAGGCGAAGGGGCAGGTTTCGGGTCGAGAGCCAGACCCGGTCCCCCGGTGCATACACCGGAGCCTCACTGCGGTGGCGATCGGCGCTTGCCTTCTGTCTCCTGATAGCCCGTTGCAGGAGTACATGGGCAGCGTTCCAGGTCTCCTCCGAGCGCCGAAAACATTCATAAAATAAATAAAAAATAAATTGGTCATTTAGCAGACGCTCTTATCCAGAGCGACTTACAGGAGCAATTAGGGTTAAGTGCCTTGCTCAAGGGCACATCGACAGATTTTTCACCTAGTCGGCTCGGGGATTAGAACCAGCGACCTTTCGGTTACTGGCACAACGCTCTTAACCACTAAGCTACCTGCCGCCCCATTCATCCACCGCAGGTGCCTCGATCTGGCTCTGATGCCATGGTGCCAGGACCGGCTGATAACCTAGCACACACTGAAATGGAGAAAGGTTAGTGGAGGAGTGGCGGAGGGAGGTTGGGGCCATCTCTGCCCAGGGGATGAGAACCGACCACTCCCCCGGTCAGTCCTGGCAATAGGACCGCAGAAACTTACCCACATCCTGGTTTACTCTCTCCACCTGCCCATTACTCTCGGGGTGAAACCCTGAGGTCAGGAAACCGGAAGTATGGGAGTGGGCTCCATGGACCTCTCCTCTGTGTTATACAGCCGGGACAGAGCGTCTGCCTTAGCGTTCTGGGAACCTGGTCTGTAAGAAAGGGTGAACACAAAACGGGTGAAAAACATTGCCCACCTTGCCTGGCAAGGGTTCATTCTCCTCGCCGCCTGGACGTACTCCAGATTGTGGTGGTCAGTCAAAATGAGGAAAGGGTGTTTAGCCCCCTCAAGCCAATGCCTCCACGCTTTCAGAGCCTGGATAGCAGCTAACAGCTCCCGGTCCCCCACATCATAGTTGCGCTCTGCCGGGCTGAGCTTCTTCAAAAAGAAAGCACAGGGGCGGAGCTTTGGTGGCGTACCCGAGCGCTGAGACAGTACAGCTCCTATCCCAGCCTCGGATGCGTCCACCTCTACTGTGAATGCCAAGGAGGGATCCGGATGACCCAGCACAGGAGATGAGGTAAACAGGTCCTTCAGGTGACCAAAAGCCCTGTCCGCCCCAGCTGACCACTGCAGTCGCACCGGTCCCCCCTTCAGCAAGGAGGTAATGGGAGCTGCTATCTGGCCAAAGCCCCAGATAAACCTCCAGTAGTAGTTGGCAAACCCTAAGAATCGCTGCACCTCCTTAACCGTGGTTGGAGTTGGCCAATTACACACGGCCGAAATGCAGTCATTCTCCATCTCCACCCCTGACGCGGACAGGTGGTACCCTAGGAAGGAGACAGACTGTTGAAAGATCAAACATTTCTCCGCCTTGACGTACAGGTCATGTTCCAACAGTCGACTAAGCACCTTGCGCACCAGGGACACATGATCGGCTCATGTAGCGGAGTATATGAGAATGTCATCTATATACACCACTACACCCTGTCCGTGCAGGTCCCTGAAAATCTAATCTACAAAGGATTGGAAGACTGATGGAGCATTCATCAACCCATACGGCATGACGAGGTACTCATATTGCCCAGATGTGGTACTAAATGCCATCTTCCACTCATCCCTGTTACGAACCCCGTGGCTTTAAACGTCTAAGGTGGATGGACAAGAGACCTGTAACATAATTCATGCAAATTAGAATAGTGACATGAAACAGTGAGACCAAAAAATACACGACAACCATAAACTACCGTCAAACATATAAGGTTTATTTTTGAACACACGGTAAAGGTTTGGAAAAAAGGGCTGAGCAGGACCCAAGAAATGAAATAAAAGTGTAAAAAAAAAACTAAACTGATCTTGCATGCCTCAATAACTGCTAAGCTACTGCTAATCATACAAAAATTACAGTGGGTGGTCCGCTCAGGTCTAACTAGTGTTTTTAGACAGTTTTCTTCCTACGGGTAATGTATGCCCAAGGGCAACTTGCTTAAATTCCCCTTTTCCCAGAAACACACAACAAAGTTACCAAACAGAGTAACCAGCAAATGAGTGAGTACACAAAACACAGGACACCACAGTATCCATACTCTCATACGGAAAATAGTCTCTAACAACAAACACAACTGACTGGCTTTTAAACAATGGGATGTGTGATTGAAAAACCAGCAACAGGTGGTGCAATGCAGAGGAATGTCCACTGATTGGTCCACCTCAGCAATCAGCAGACACCCCAACGACCACCAATCAGGAACATACAGGACACCTGTGATTAGGGCAGAAGGAGAGGAAAAACACAAAAAGACACAGGATACCTGTATTCGTAACACTCCCACCCTTAAAAGAGCAAACCACAATGGTTTGCGACACACGTACCATCACAACACCCAAAATTCAAAGATCAACAGCATCCTGACGGGATAAAAAAAAAAAACTAGATCTTTAAACACGAGACAAAGCATCTGCCAACATATTATCCGACCCCTTTTTGTGGCGGATCTCCAAATTATAGTTTTGCACTACAAGTGCCCAACACATAAGGCGTTGGTTCTGGTTGTACATCCGGTGGAGAAAAACTAAGGGGTTATGGTCAGTATACACTATCACTGGTAATGCACTGGAACCAACATAAACTTCAAAGTACTGCAGAGCTAATAACAAAGCTAGAGCTTCTTGTTCAATGGTGGAATAGTTTGTCTGACATTTGTTAAATTTCCGTGAAAAATAACAGACAGGATGGTCCATTCCACTCTGGTCCTGCTGCAGTAGAACAGCACCAGCACCTCTGGCACTTGCATCTACCTCCAGTTTAAACGGTCGTTCAAAATCTGGCGCAGCAAGAACAGGAGTACTACATAAGAGTGCTTTAGCAGTGTTGAAAGCAGTACGACAATCTTCAGACCATACAAATTTTCTCGCCGGACTGAGCAAATCCGTTAATGGAGCAACTACCGCAGAGACACTTTTACAGAAACTACGGTAGTAGCCAACCATCCCTAAAAAGCGGCGTAGCTCTCTTCTGGTGGTAGGTGCAGGAAATGCATTTATAGCTGAGACCTTGGCATCTAGAGGGCGCACCTGACCATGGCCGACCTGTTTACCGAGATAAGTAACAGTGGCCTTCCCAAACTCGCACTTTACTAAGTTCAGGGTTAGAGAAGCGGCTGCTAGACGTTCACACACTACCCTTAGAGTGTTAACATGATCAGACCACTCAGTTGAATAAATTACCAGATCATCAAGGTAAGCACTACAATCAGGAACTTCAGCCAATAATGTGTTAACCAGGCGTTGGAAAGTGGCTGGTGCGTTCCGCATCCCAAATGCCATGACAGCATATTGTAGGATGTGATCTGGGGTCACAAAGGCAGAGATGTCGGAGGCGCGTGGGGTTAACGGCACCTGCCAGTAACCTTTTAGAAGATCTAGTTTGGTTACATAAGTAGCAGCACCAACAGTATCAATACAGTCATCCAATCTGGGTAACGGGAACGAGTCGGGCACTGTGACAGCATTGACCTTCCATCAGGTTTAGGAACCAGAATGCACAGAGAACTCCAAGGACTTGAACTTGGCATAGCCAGGTTATTCTCCAGCAAATAACCGACCTCATCCCTCATCATCTTTCTTTTAGAGACTTTGACACGATAAGCATGTTGCTTGATAGGTGGAACGTTTCCAACATTAATGTCATGTTCTAACACATTTGTGCATGTAGGAACATCATTAAAAAGACATGGAAAGCTGTGTAATAGTCTCACAATATCATCTGACTGTCCGTCCGTTAAATGAATCAGGCTTGACGGGAAAGACAGCAGCATCTCTGAATTGGGCAATCTAGCACACTGCAACAACCCTCCCGGATACGCACCAGGTTGTACGCACTCCTGAGATCCAATTTGGTGAAGAAGCGCGCCCCGTGCAATGACTGCCTCACACTAGCAATGAGAGGTAGTGGATAACTGGACTTAACAGTGATCTGATTGAGACCACGGTAGTAATAATAAATAATAATATGCCATTTAGCAGACGCTTTTATCCAAAGCGACTTACAGTCATGCGTGCATACATTTTTGTGTATGGCTGGTCCCGGGGATCGAACCCACTACCTTGGCGTTACAAGCGCCGTGCTGCACGGGCGTAAACCTCCATCCTTCTTCTTCACAAAAAAGAAACTTGAGGAGGCAGGTGAAGTGGACGGCCGAATGTATCCCTGTCCCAGAGATTCGGAGACATATGTCTCCATAGCCGCCGTCTCTTCCTGTGACAGAGGATACACGTGACCCCGGGGAAGTGCTGCGTCTACCTGGAGATTTATCACACAATCCCCCTGTCGATGGGGTGGTGATTGAGTCGCCTTCTTTTTACAGAAGGCGAGAGCCAAATCAGCATATTTGAGGGGAATGTGCATAGTGGAGACATGGTTTGGACTTTCCAGCGTAGTTGCCCCTATGGAAACACCTACACACCTCCCCGAGCACAGACGTGACCATCCCTTGAGAGCCCTCTGTTGCCATGAAATAGTGGGGTCATGAGAGCCCCAACACCACTGGAAACGCAGGAGAATCAATCAGATAGAGACTAATTCTCTCCTCATGACCCTCCTGCGTTTTCATCCAGAGTGGAGCTGTGACCTCCCTTATCAGGTCTGACCCTAAAGGGTGACTATCTAGGGCATGTATAGGGAAGGGCACATCAACAGGAACAATAGAAATCCCTAATCTACGGGCAAATATACGATCAATAAATTTCCCTGCTGCGCCTGAATCTACGAGCGCCTTATGCTGGGAATGCGGGGAAAACTCAGGAAATTCTATGTCAATACACGTGCGCAACAGGGAGCTCTGGGTGAGTCGGGTGCCTACTCACCTGGGAAGGTCCACCAGTGCTCTGCCTCGACTCCCTGAGGACCCTCCCCAACACCGACCAGCAGTGTGTCCACAGGAAACGGCCCCCTTCCGGTCTCCCTGAGAGCAGCACATCCGAGCTCCATCGGTGTAGGGTCGGAGGCGCTGGAATGAACGGACCCCGATCCAGACGTCCGCGGGTGGCCAACAGGTTATCCAGATGTATCGATAAATCCACCAGCTGGTCCAGGTTAAGGGTGGTGTCCCTGCAGGCCAGTTCCCGACGAACGTCCTCCCGTAGGCTGCATCGGTAGTGGTCAATCAGGGCCCTCTCATTCCATCCCGCGCTGGCTGCCAGGGTCCTGAAGTCCTGAGCGCTCCTCTTCCCCTGTCTGAGGTAGAACAGACATTCCCCCGCTGCTCTCCCCTCCGGTGGATGATCAAATGCCGCCCGGAAGCGGCGGGTGAAATCTTCATAGTGCACCAACGCCACGTCTATTCCTCCCCACTTGGCGTTGGCGCACTCGAGCGCTCTCCCCGACAGACAGGAGATGAGGGCGGACACGCTCTCGTATCCCGAGGGAGCCGGGTGGATGGTCGCCAGGTAGAGCTCTACCTGGAGCAGGAATCCCACTGGACCCAGGTGACGAAGCGGTGGACAGCGGTGTGGGCTGCTGGGTAGTTGGAGGAGGTGTAGGAAAACCCCCTCTCTCCCATCGCTCCATAGTGTTCAACACGCGATCCATGGCTGTGCCGAGAGTCTGGATCATGGTCGCTTGCTGCTGGACGCGTTCCTCCACTGATCCGGAAGGAATGAATGTACCTGCTGACTCCATTTGTGGTGCGTGTTTCTGTCAGGCGTCAGTGTGTAGCGGTAGGACAGAGTCAGGCGCAGGACACAGACCTAGTAGACAACTTACTTTACTCGTGAAAATAAATGAACATAATCTCCACGCAGGGAGGACAAATACCGCTCACCAGTCGATGACACCAAACATAGAACAAACAAGCACACAACACAGTGGGAGCCAGAGGGTTAAATAGGGAACAAATCATAGACATAATGGGAACCAGGTGTGTACAATAAAGACAAAACAAGTAGAACACAGAAACATAGATCGGTGGCAGCTAGTACTCCGGTGATGACGAACGCCGAAGCCTGCCCGAGCAAGGAGGAGGGGAAGCCTCGGCTGAATTCATGACAGCCCTGTATACATTTACAAATAAAAACCCAATACATAAATAAAACACAACAGCCCTACAAAAGCAATCGCATTCTGTAACAGGTTGAAATAGATACAGGTCAAGCTGACACAGATACAGGTCAGGCTGACACAGATTTTGATTTTGATTTTATTTCACCTTTATTTAACCATGTAAGCCAGTTGAGAACAAGTTCTCATTTACAACTGCGACCTGGCCAAGATAAAGCAAAGCAGTGCGATAAAAACAACAACACAGAGTTACATATGGGGTAAAACATAAAGTAAAAAATACAACAGAAAAGATATACACAGTGTGTGCAAATGTAGTAAATTATGGAGGTAATCCCATATCCCGAGTGGCGCAGTGGTCTAAGGCACTGCCTCGCATTGCTAGCTGTGCCACTAGAGATCCTGGTTCGAGGTCAGGCTGTGTCGCAGCCGGCCGCGACCGGGAGACCCATGGACGGCGCACAATTGGTCCAGCGTCGTCCAAGGTAGGGGAGGGTTTGGCCGGCAGGGATGTGGGTTTGTTTCCCACGGGGGGCCAGTATGAAAACAAGAAGAAGAAAAAAACAAAAATCAGAATAGAGCGTCTGCTAAAGGACTAAAATGTAAAATGTAGGTAAGGCAATAAATACGCCATAGTGCAAAATAGTTACAATTAGTATTAACACTGGAATGATAGATGTGCAAAAGATGATGTGCAAATAGAGATACTGGGGTGCAAATGAGCAAAATAAATAACAATATGGGGATGAGGTAGTTGGGTGGGCTAATTACAGATGGGCTGTGTACAGGTGCAGTGATCGGTAAGGTGCTCTGACAACTGATGCTTAAAGTTAGTGAGGGAGATAAGAGTCTCCAGCTTCAGAGATTTTTGCAGTTCGTTCCAGTCATTGGCAGCAGAGAACTGGAAGGAATGGCGGCCAAAGGAGGTGTTGGCTTTGGGGATGACCAGTGAGATATACCTGCTGGAGCGCATACTACGGGTGGGTGTTGCTATGGTGACCAGTGAGCTAAGATAAGACGGGGATTTGCCTAGCAGTGATTTATAGATGACCTGGAGCCAGTGGGTTTGGCGATGAATATGTATTGAGGATCAGCCAACAAGAGCGTACAGGTCACAGTGGTGGGTAGTGTATGGGGCTTTGGTGACAAAACGGATGGCACTGTGATAGACTACATCCAATTTGCTGAGTAGAGTGTTGGAGGCTATTTTGTAAATGACATCGCCGAAGTCAAGGATCGGTAGGATAGTCAGTTTTACGAGGGCATGTTTGGCAGCATACAGGTCAGGTCACACATTCACTGGACGGACAACCATTTACTGCAACGTCAGAATGAAGTTCACAACCTGTCAGGTAATATGTGGACAGGAGAAGACCAGAGGGGAAAACTATAGAGACTGAAACTGAGATTCTCTGAGCTATTTAAATAGACATATTCCATGGCTGTAGTGAACCCTGTGCATAAGCTTTTACCCTGGACAGCAAAACGTGTTTTTACCATCTGGAAGAATTTTGGTGTGCTGGATGATGGAATACTGAGAAATATTCATTTAAAAGTTGATGCACTGAAAGCACCTAACTACGTGCTAAAATCTCATCAGGGTTTTCTCATTTCAGTGCACAAGAATGAAAAAATGTGAGTTACACATTATTCACTTTTAAGGGACTTGTGGAGGATGCCCATTGAAACCTCTAACATCTTATGAACTAGCTGTATCACAGTGGAGCGAGTCGAAAGGCTCATGACCAACAGTTCAGGGAGAGCTTTGAAAGGTTGTATGGAAAACAGTATTGCTCACCAAATATGCACCTACCTAGACCCTTCAAGAAATATGTTTTGGACTATGGTCCAGTATAAGGTTTCTGGTGGTTTCATGGGTAAACATGTATGTTGTTAACAGGTGGTCATGAGACATGATATACATGTATGTTGTTAACAGGTGGTCATGAGACATGATATACATGTATGTTGTTAACAGGTGGTCATGAGACATGATATACATGTATGTTGTTAACAGGTGGTCATGAGACATGTTATACATGTATGTTGTTAACAGGTGGTCATGAGACATGATATACATGTATGTTGTTAACAGGTGGTCATGAGACATGATATACATGTATGTTGTTAACAGGTGGTCATGAGACATGTTATACATGTATGTTGTTAACAGGTGGTCATGAGACATGATATACATGTATGTTGTTAACAGGTGGTCATGAGACATGTTATACATGTATGTTGTTAACAGGTGGTCATGAGACATGATATACATGTATGTTGTTAACAGGTGGTCATGAGACATGTTATACATGTATGTTGTTAACAGGTGGTCATGAGACATGATATACATGTATGTTGTTAACAGGTGGTCATGAGACATGTTATACATGTATGTTGTTAACAGGTGGTCATGAGACATGATATACATGTATGTTGTTAACAGGTGGTCATGAGACATGTTATACATGTATGTTGTTAACAGGTGGTCATGAGACATGTTATACATGTATGTTGTTAACAGGTAGTCATGATACATGTTATACATGTATGTTGTTAACAGGTGGTCATGAGACATGATATACATGTATGTTGTTAACAGGTGGTCATGAGACATGTTATACATGTATGTTGTTAACAGGTGGTCATGAGACATGATATACATGTATGTTGTTAACAGGTGGTCATGAAACATGATATACATGTATGTTGTTAACAGGTGGTCATGAGACATGTTATACATGTATGTTGTTAACAGGTGGTCATGAGACATGATATACATGTATGTTGTTAACAGGTGGTCATGAGACATGTTATACATGTATGTTGTTAACAGGTGGACATGAGACATGATATACATGTATGTTGTTAACAGGTGGTCATGAGACATGTTATACATGTATGTTGTTAACAGGTGGTCATGAGACATGATATACATGAATGTTGTTAACAGGTGGTCATGAGACATGTTATACATGTATGTTGTTAACAGGTGGTCATGAGACATGATATACATGTATGTTGTTAACAGGTGGTCATGATACATGATATACATGTATGTTGTTAACAGGTGGTCATGATACATGTTATACATGTATGTTGTTAACAGGTGGTCATGAGACATGATAAACATGTATGTTGTTAACAGGTGGTCATGAGACATGTTATACATGTATGTTGTTAACAGGTGGTCATGAGACATGTTATACATGTATGTTGTTAACAGGTGGTCATGAGACATGATATACATGTATGTTGTTAACAGGTGGTCATGAGACATGTTATACATGTATGTTGTTAACAGGTGGTCATGAGACATGATATACATGTATGTTGTTAACAGGTGGTCATGAGACATGTTATACATGTATGTTGTTAACAGGTGGTCATGAGACATGTTATACATGTATGTTGTTAACAGGTGGTCATGATACATGTTATACATTATATGTTGTTAACAGGTGGTCATGAGACATGATATACATGTATGTTGTTAACAGGTGGTCATGAGACATGTTATACATGTATGTTGTTAACAGGTGGTCATGAGACATGATATACATGTATGTTGTTAACAGGTGGTCATGAGACATGATATACATGTATGTTGTTAACAGGTGGTCATGAGACATGTTATACATGTATGTTGTTAACAGGTGGTCATGAGACATGATATACATGTATGTTGTTAACAGGTGGTCATGAGACATGTTATACATGTATGTTGTTAACAGGTGGTCATGAGACATGATATACATGTATGTTGTTAACAGGTGGTCATGAGACATGTTATGCATCTATGTTGTTAACAGGTGGTCATGAGACATGATATACATGTATGTTGTTAACAGGTGGTCATGAGACATGTTATACATGTATGTTGTTAACAGGTGGCCATGATACATGTTATACATGTATGTTGTTAACAGGTGGTCATGAGACATGTTATACATGTATGTTGTTAACAGGTGGTCATGAGACATGTTATACATGAATGTTGTTAACAGGTGGTCATGATACATGTTATACATGTATGTTGTTAACAGGTGGTCATGATACATGTTATACATGTATGTTGTTAACAGGTGGTCATGAGACATGTTATACATGTATGTTGTTAACAGGTGGTCATGAGACATGATATACATGTATGTTGTTAACAGGTGGTCATGAGACATGATATACATGTATGTTGTTAACAGGTGGTCATGAGACATGATATACATGTATGTTGTTAACAGGTGGTCATGAGACATGATATACATGTATGTTGTTAACAGGTGGTCATGAGACATGATATACATGTATGTTGTTAACAGGTGGTCATGAGACATGTTATACATGTATGTTGTTAACAGGTGGTCATGAGACATGTTATACATGTATGTTGTTAACAGGTGGTCATGATACATGTTATACATGTATTTTGTTAACAGGTGGTCATGAGACATGATATACATGTATGTTGTTAACTGGTGGTCATGAGACATGTTATACATGTATGTTGTTAACAGGTGGTCATGAGACATGATATACATGTATGTTGTTAACAGGTGGTCATGAGACATGATATACATGTATGTTGTTAACAGGTGGTCATGAGACATGTTATACATGTATGTTGTTAACAGGTGGTCATGAGACATGATATACATGTATGTTGTTAACAGGTGGTCATGAGACATGTTATACATGTATGTTGTTAACAGGTGGTCATGAGACATGTTATACATGTATGTTGTTAACAGGTGGTCATGAGACATGATATACATGTATGTTGTTAACAGGTGGTCATGAGACATGTTATACATGTATGTTGTTAACAGCTGGTCATGAGACATGATATACATGTATGTTGTTAACAGGTGGTCATGATACATGATATACATGTATGTTGTTAACAGGTGGTCATGATACATGTTATACATGTATGTTGTTAACAGGTGGTCATGAGACATGATATACATGTATGTTGTTAACAGGTGGTCATGAGACATGTTATACATGTATGTTGTTAACAGGTGGTCATGAGACATGTTATACATGTATGTTGTTAACAGGTGGTCATGAGACATGATATACATGTATGTTGTTAACAGGTGGTCATGAGACATGTTATACATGTATGTTGTTAACAGGTGGTCATGAGACATGATATACATGTATGTTGTTAACAGGTGGTCATGAGACATGTTATACATGTATGTTGTTAACATGATGGTATCCCTCTCCTAGCAGCACAGCCCACGTCTCTCTCTGCAGTGATTATCAGTCTCCTAGCAGCCTAGCTCACGTCTCTCTCTGCAGTAATTATCCCTCACCTAGCAGCACAGCCCACGTCTCTCTCTGCATTGATTATCCCTCTCCTAGCAGCACAGCTCACGTCTCTCTCTGCAGTGATTATCACTCTCCTAGCAGCCTAGCTCACGTCTCTCTCTGCAGTAATTATCCCTCACCTAGCAGCACAGCCCACGTCTCTCTCTGCAGTGATTATCCCTCTCCTAGCAGCACAGCTCACGTCTCTCTCTGCAGTGATTATCACTCTCCTAGCAGCACAGCTCACGTCTCTCTCTGCAGTGATTATCACTCTCCTAGCAGCACAGCCCACGTCTCTCTCTGCAGTGATTATCCCTCTCCTAGCAGCACAGCTCACGTCTCTCTCTGCAGTGATTATCACTCTCCTAGCAGCACAGCCCACGTCTCTCTCTGCAGTGATTATCAGTCTCCTAGCAGCAAAGCCCACGTCTCTCTCTGCAGTGATTATCACTCTCCTAGCAGCACAGCCCACGTCTCTCTCTGCAGTGATTATCACTCTCCTAGCAGAATAGCCCACGTCTCTCTCTGCAGTGATTATCACTCTCCTAGCAGCACAGCTCACGTCTCTCTCTGCAGTGATTATCACTCTCCTAGCAGCACAGTTCACGTCTCTCTCTGCAGTGATTATCACTCTCCTAGCAGCACCATTTTGGACTATTTATTTTCTCTATCAGAACAAACTGCTTTTACAGGTTTTTTGGAGGCTGGTGAATGATTGGAGGTTCACGAGAGTATTTCAGTCCGGCTTTGCTGAGCAATACCTCACAGTGACAGATGTGGTTGGCATGACTTTCGATCATCATCAACCTGCAGTGAAATCTCTGCTTCACACCTACACTACACTGTTCCTTCCTGTTCTGAATAGATGTCCTCATGGGGCTGGATTATTCTCATATTAATCACTGCTTCACACCTACACTACACTGTTCCTTCCTGTTCTGAATAGAGGTCCTCATGGGGCTGGATTATTCTCATATGAATCACTGCTTCACACCTACACTACACTGTTCCTTCCTTCCAGTGCCTTCAGAAAGTAAGCTTCAGTTTACTGAATACTGTCCCATCTACATTATAGTGTACTTAATAATATCCTTTCTACACTGCGGTGTACTGAATACTGTCCCTTCTACACTATAATGTACTGAATACTGTCCCTTCTACACTATAATGTACTGAATACTGTCCCTTCTACACTATAATGTACTGAATACTGTCCCTTCTACACTATAATGTACTGAATACTGTCCCTTCTAAACTATAATGTACTGAATACTGTCCCTTCTACACTATAATGTACTGAATACTGTCCCTTCTACACTATAATGTACTGAATATTGTCCCTTCTACACTATAATGTACTGAATACTGCCCGTCTACGTTACAGCTCTCCCATTCTGCATCTTTTTAGCTCTCCCATTCTGCATCTTTTTAGCTCTCCCATTCAGCATCTTTTTAGCTCTCCCATTCTGCATATTTTTCGCTCTCCGATTCAGCATATTTTTCGCTCTCCCATTCAGCATCTTTTTAGCTCTCCCATTCTGCATATTTTTAGCTCTCCCATTCTGCATCTTTTTAGCTGTCCCATTCAGCATCTTTTTCGCTCTCCCATTCAACATATTTTTAGCTCTCCCATTCTGTATCTTTTTAGCTCTCCCATTCAACATATTTTTAGCTCTCCCATTCTGAATCTTTTCAAATCAAATCAAATCAAATCAAATTTTATTGGTCACATGCGCCGAATACAACAGGTGCAGACATTACAGTGAAATGCTTACTTACAGCCCTTAACCAACAGTGCATTTATTTTAAACAAAAAAAAGTAAGAATAAAACAACAACAAAAAAGTGTTGAGAAAAAAAGAGCAGAAGTAAAAATAAAGTGACAGTAGGGAGGCTATATATACACAATAGAATAAAGTGACAGTAGGGAGGCTATATATACAGGGGGGTACCGTTGCATAGTCAATGTGCGGGGGCACCGGCTAGTTGAGGTAGTTGAGGTAATATGTACATGTGGGTAGAGTTAAAGTGACTATGCATAAATACTTAACAGAGTAGCAGCAGCGTAAAAAGTATGGGGTGGGGGGGCAGTGCAAATAGTCCGGGTAGCCATGATTAGCTGTTCAGGAGTCTTATGGCTTGGGGGTAGAAGCTGTTGAGAAGTCTTTTGGACCTAGACTTGGCACTCCGGTACCGCTTGCCGTGCGGTAGCAGAGAGAACAGTCTATGACTAGGGTGACTGGAGTCTTTGACAATTTTGAGGGCCTTCCTCTGACACCGCCTGGTATAGAGGTCCTGGATGGCAGGGAGCTTTGCCCCTGTGATGTACTGGGCCGTACGCACTACCCTCTGTAGTGCCTTGCGGTCAGAGGCCAAGCAGTTGCCATACCAGGCGGTGATGCAACCAGTCAGGATGCTCTCGATGGTGCAGCTGTAGAATTTTTTGAGGATCTGAGGACCCATGCCAAATCTTTTTAGTCTCCTGAGGGGGAATAGGCTTTGTCGTGCCCTCTTCACGACTGTCTTGGTGTGTTTGGACCATGATAGTTCGTTGGTGATGTGGACACCAAGGAACTTGAAGCTCTCAACCTGTTCCACTACAGCCCCGTCGATGAGAATGGGGGCTCCCATTCTGAATCTTTTTAGCTCTCCCATTCAGCATCTTTTTAGCTCTCCCATTCAACATCTTTTTAGCTCTCCAATTCAGCATCTTTTTTGCTCTCCCATTCTGCATCTTTTTAGCTCTACCATTCTGCATCTTTTTAGCTCTCCCATTCAGCATATTTTTCGCTCTCCCATTCAGCATATTTTTCGCTCTCCCATTCTGCATATTTTTCACTCTCCCATTCAGCATCTTTTTCGCTCTCCCATCTACACTATAATGTACTGAATACTGTCCCTTCTACACTATAATGTACTGAATACTGTCCCTTCTACACTATAATGTACTGAATACTGTCCCTTCTACACTGTAATGTACTGAATACTGTCCCTTCTACACTATAATGTACTGAATACTGTCCCTTCTAAACTATAATGTACTGAATACTGTCCCTTCTACACTATAATGTACTGAATACTGTCCCTTCTACACTATAATGTACTGAATACTGTCCCTTCTACACTATAATGTACTGAATACTGTCCCTTCTACACTATAATGTACTGAATACTGTCCCTTCTACACTATAATGCACTGAATACTGTCCCTTCTACACTATAATGTACTGAATACTGTCCCTTCTAAACTATAATGTACTGAATACTGTCCCTTCTACACTATAATGTACTGAATACTTTCCCTTCTACACTATAATGTACTGAATACTGTCCCTTCTACACTATAATGTACTGAATACTGTCCCTTCTACACTATAATGTGCTGAATACTGTCCCTTCTACACTATAATGTACTGAATACTGTCCCTTCTACACTATAATGTACTGAATACTGTCCCTTCTACACTATAATGTGGACTACTGCAACTCGCTGTTGGCTGGCCTCCCTGCCTGTGCCATTAAACCCCTACAACTCATCCAGAATGCCGCAGCCCGTCTGGTGTTCAACCTTCCCAAGTTCTCTCACGTCATCCCCCTCCTCCGCACACTCCACTGGCTTCCAGTTGAAGCTCGCATCCGCTACAAGACCATGGTGCTTGCCTATGGAGCAGTGAGGGGAACGGCACCTCTGTACCTTCAGGCTCTGATCAGTCCCTACACCCAAACGAGGGCATTGCGTTCATCCACCTCTGGCCTGCTGGCTCCCCTTCCTCTGCGGAAGCATAGTTCCCGCTCAGCCCAGTCAATACTGTTCGCTGCTCTGGCACCCCAATGGTGGAACAAGCTCCCTCACGACGCCAGGACAGCGGAGTCACTCACCACCTTCCGGAGACATTTGAAACCCCACCTCTTTAAGGAATACCTGGGATAGGATAAAGTAATCCTTCTAACCCCCCCCCCCCCCCTGTCCTGTTATCCTGCCTCTCTCTCTCCTCACCTTAGTGTCCTGTTAACCTGCCTCTCTCTCCCCTCTCAGTGTCCTGTTAACCTGCCTCTCTCTCCCCTCTCCTTAGTGTCCTGTTAACCTGCCTCTCTCTCCCCTCTCCTTTGTGTCCTGTTAACCTGCCTCTCTCTCCCCTCTCTTTAGTGTCCTGTTAACCGGCCTCTCTCTCCCCTCTCCGTAGTGTCCTGTTAACCGGCCTCTCTCTCCCCTCTCCGTAGTGTCCTGTTAACCGGCCTCTCTCTCCCCTCTCCTTAGTGTCCTGTTAACCTGCCTCTCCCTCCCCTCTCCTTACTGTACTGTTAACTGGCCTCTCTCTCCCCCCCCCCAAATTGTAAAGTGGTTATCCCACTGGCTATAGGGTGAACGCACCAATTTGTGAGTCGCTCTGGCTAAGAGCGTCTGCTAAATGACGTTAATGTGCCCTTGAGCAAGGCACTTAACCCTAATTGCTCCTGTAAGTCGCTCTGGATAAGAGCGTCTGCTAAATGACTAAAATGTAAATGTAAATGTAATGAATACTGTCCCTTCTACACTATAATGTACTGAATACTGTCCCTTCTAAACTATAATGTACTGAATACTGTCCCTTCTACACTATAATGTACTGAATACTTTCCCTTCTACACTATAATGTACTGAATACTGTCCCTTCTACACTATAATGTACTGAATACTGTCCCTTCTACACTATAATGTGCTGAATACTGTCCCTTCTAAACTATAATGTACTGAATACTGTCCCTTCTACACTATAATGTACTGAATACTGTCCCTTCTACACAACAGTGTACTGAATACTGCCTGTCTACGTTACAGCTCTCCCATTCAACATCTTTTTAGCTCTCCAATTCAGCATCTTTTTTGCTCTCCCATTCTGCATCTTTTTAGCTCTACCATTCTGCATCTTTTTAGCTCTCCCATTCAGCATATTTTTCGCTCTCCCATTCAGCATATTTTTCGCTCTCCCATTCTGCATATTTTTCACTCTCCCATTCAGCATCTTTTTCGCTCTCCCATCTACACTATAATGTACTGAATACTGTCCCTTCTACACTATAATGTACTGAATACTGTCCCTTCTACACTATAATGTACTGAATACTGTCCCTTCTACACTGTAATGTACTGAATACTGTCCCTTCTACACTATAATGTACTGAATACTGTCCCTTCTAAACTATAATGTACTGAATACTGTCCCTTCTACACTATAATGTACTGAATACTGTCCCTTCTACACTATAATGTACTGAATACTGTCCCTTCTACACTATAATGTACTGAATACTGTCCCTTCTACACTATAATGTACTGAATACTGTCCCTTCTACACTATAATGCACTGAATACTGTCCCTTCTACACTATAATGTACTGAATACTGTCCCTTCTAAACTAAAATGTACTGAATACTGTCCCTTCTACACTATAATGTACTGAATACTTTCCCTTCTACACTATAATGTACTGAATACTGTCCCTTCTACACTATAATGTACTGAATACTGTCCCTTCTACACTATAATGTGCTGAATACTGTCCCTTCTACACTATAATGTACTGAATACTGTCCCTTCTACACTATAATGTACTGAATACTGTCCCTTCTACACTATAATGTGGACTACTGCAACTCGCTGTTGGCTGGCCTCCCTGCCTGTGCCATTAAACCCCTACAACTCATCCAGAATGCCGCAGCCCGTCTGGTGTTCAACCTTCCCAAGTTCTCTCACGTCATCCCCCTCCTCCGCACACTCCACTGGCTTCCAGTTGAAGCTCGCATCCGCTACAAGACCATGGTGCTTGCCTATGGAGCAGTGAGGGGAACGGCACCTCTGTACCTTCAGGCTCTGATCAGTCCCTACACCCAAACGAGGGCATTGCGTTCATCCACCTCTGGCCTGCTGGCTCCCCTTCCTCTGCGGAAGCATAGTTCCCGCTCAGCCCAGTCAATACTGTTCGCTGCTCTGGCACCCCAATGGTGGAACAAGCTCCCTCACGACGCCAGGACAGCGGAGTCACTCACCACCTTCCGGAGACATTTGAAACCCCACCTCTTTAAGGAATACCTGGGATAGGATAAAGTAATCCTTCTAACCCCCCCCCCCCCCCTGTCCTGTTATCCTGCCTCTCTCTCCCCCTCTCCTTATTGTCCTGTTAACCTGCCTCTCTCTCCCCTCTCCTTAGTGTCCTGTTAACCTGCGTCTCTCTCCCCTCTCATTAGTGTCCTGTTAACCTGCCTCTCTCTCCCCTCTCAGTGTCCTGTTAACCTGCCTCTCTCTCCCCTCTCCTTAGTGTCCTGTTAACCTGCCTCTCTCTCCCCTCTCAGTGTCCTGTTAACCTGCCTCTCTCTCCCCTCTCCTTAGTGTCCTGTTAACCTGCGTCTCTCTCCCCTCTCCTTTGTGTCCTGTTAACCTGCGTCTCTCTCCCCTCTCATTAGTGTCCTGTTAACCTGCCTCTCTCTTCCCTCTCCTTAGTGTCCTGTTAACCGGCCTCTCTCTCCCCTCTCAGTGTCCTGTTAACCTGCCTCTCTCTCTCCTCACCTTTGTGTCCTGTTAACCTGCCTCTCTCTCCCCTCTCCTTAGTGTCCTGTTAACCTGCCTCTCTCTCCCCTCTCAGTGTCCTGTTAACCTGCCTCTCCCTCCCCTCTCCTTAGTGTCCTGTTAACCTGCCTCTCTCTCCCCTCTCCTTAGTGTCCTGTTAACCGGCCTCTCTCTCCCCTCTCAGTGTCCTGTTAACCTGCCTCTCTCTCTCCTCTCAGTGTCCTGTTAACCTGCCTCTCTCTCCCCTCTCCTTAGTGTCCTGTTAACCTGCCTCTCTCTCCCCTCTCCTTAGTGTCCTGTTAACCTGCGTCTCTCTCCCCTCTCCTTAGTGTCCTGTTAACCTGCCTCTCTCTCCCCTCTCCTTAGTGTCCTGTTAACCTGCCTCTCCCTCCCCTCTCCTTAGTGTCCTGTTAACCTGCCTCTCTCTCCCCTCTCCTTAGTGTCCTGTTAACCGGCCTCTCTCTCCCCTCTCAGTGTCCTGTTAACCTGCCTCTCTCTCTCCTCTCAGTGTCCTGTTAACCTGCCTCTCTCTCCCCTCTCCTTAGTGTCCTGTTAACCTGCCTCTCTCTCCCCTCTCCTTAGTGTCCTGTTAACCTGCCTCTCTCTCCCCTCTCATTAGTGTCCTGTTAACCTGCCTCTCTCTCCCCTCTCATTAGTGTCCTGTTAACCTGCCTCTCTCTCCTCTCCTTAGTGTCCTGTTAACCTGGGTCTCTCTCTCCTCACCTTAGTGTCCTGTTAACCTGCCTCTCTCTCCCCTCTCTTTAGTGTCCTGTTAAACGGCCTCTCTCTCCCCTCTCTTTAGTGTCCTGTTAACCGGCCTCTCTCTCCCCTCTCCGTAGTGTCCTGTTAACCTGCCTCTCCCTCCCCTCTCCTTACTGTACTGTTAACTGGCCTCTCTCTCCCCCCCCCCAAATTGTAAAGTGGTTATCCCACTGGCTATAGGGTGAACGCACCAATTTGTGAGTCGCTCTGGCTAAGAGCGTCTGCTAAATGACGTTAATGTGCCCTTGAGCAAGGCACTTAACCCTAATTGCTCCTGTAAGTCGCTCTGGATAAGAGCGTCTGCTAAATGACTAAAATGTAAATGTAAATGTAATGAATACTGTCCCTTCTACACTATAATGTACTGAATACTGTCCCTTCTAAACTATAATGTACTGAATACTGTCCCTTCTACACTATAATGTACTGAATACTTTCCCTTCTACACTATAATGTACTGAATACTGTCCCTTCTACACTATAATGTACTGAATACTGTCCCTTCTACACTATAATGTGCTGAATACTGTCCCTTCTAAACTATAATGTACTGAATACTGTCCCTTCTACACTATAATGTACTGAATACTGTCCCTTCTACACAACAGTGTACTGAATACTGCCTGTCTACGTTACAGCTCTCCCATTCTGCATCTTTTTAGCTCTCCCATTCAGCATCTTTTTAGCTCTCCCATTCTGCATCTTTTTCGCTCTCCTATTCAGCATATTTTTCGCTCTCCCATTCAGCATCTTATTAGCTCTCCCATTCTGCATCTTTTTCGCTCTCCCATTCTGCATCTTTTTAGCTCTCCCATTCAGCATATTTTTCGCTCTACCATTCAGCATATTTTTCGCTCTCCCATTCTGCATCTTTTTCGCTCAACTATTCAGCATCTTTTTCGCTCTCCCATTCTGCATCTTTTTAGCTCTCCCATTCTGCATCTTTTTAGCTCTCCCTATCTGTATATTTTTAGCTCTCCCATTCAGCATCTTTTTCGCTCTCCTATTCTGCATCTTTTTAGCTCTCCCATTCTGTATCAGTTCATTGGCTCCTCTGCTGTTAGGGAGGTGATGGTAACGCCGGATTGATGACGCTGTCATGATAATGCTGGCACGATAACGCGGTCATGATAACGGTGTCATAATAATACCGTCATGATAATGCCGACATGATAATACTGTCATGACAATGCTGCCATGATAATGCTGTCATGAAAATGTTGTCATTGTAACACTGTCATGATAACGCATTCATTATAATGCTGTCATGATAATATTGTTATGATAATGTTGTCATTATAACACATTCATAATAATGCTGCCATGCTAATGCTGTCATGCTAATGCTGTCTTGGTAATGTTGTCATGATAATGCAGTCATGATAATAATGCTGTCCATTGCTGATAGTGTGTTGACGTCACTTCCATCACACTTCCGCGTTGTCTCCTTTTGCTACTTAGCTACCTGCTAAACTTTAGTTTTTTTACTCTAAATAACTATTTAATCAAACTCTGTATTTAACAAGTTTACCAAGGTCTTACTTTTGTCCTCACACAACCTTTTTAATTCAACTTTTTCACCCCGGATGATTCCTCTGGACACAGATCTGCAGGACATCCACCAGCTCAAAACAACGTAAGTAACATTATGCCTTCTCATTGCAGTCGCTGTACTCATAATATACAGGAGAACTATCACCTTATGGTGAGGATAGTTGAGTTGCAAGCCCAGATTCAGACACAATTGTTAGGCAAGGGCAAATGAAGTGTAGGAAAGGATCAAACAGCGTCTGGTCCCCCAGTAAGTACAGATAGTAGTATAAATCCCACCCGCACAGACCCCGCAGCTGGACAATTTTCTCAAGGCTTCTAGAATAAATGCTGTTGGCATGCTCAACCGGTGTCGCTCATTCAGCCGACAGAAACGTTCAACCTCACAGGGAAGGAGCGACCATGCCTCACAGGGAAGGAGCGACCATGCCTCACAGGGAAGGAGCGACCATGCCTCACAGGGAAGGAGCGACCATGCCTCACAGGGAAGGAGCGACCATGCCTCACAGGGAAGGAGCGACCATGCCTCACAGGGAAGGAGCGACCATGCCTCACAGGGAAGGAGCGACCATGCCTCACAGGGAAGGAGCGACCATGCCTCTCAGGGAAGGAGCGACCATGCCTCACAGGGAAGGAGCGACCATGCCTCACAGGGAAGGAGCGACCATGCCTCACAGGGAAGGAGCGACCATGCCTCACAGGGAAGGAGCGACCATGCCTCACAGGGAAGGAGCGACCATGCCTCACAGGGAAGGAGCGACCATGCCTCACAGGGAAGGAGCGACCATGCCTCACAGGGAAGGAGCGACCATGCCTCACAGGGAAGGAGCGACCATGCCTCACAGGGAAGGAGCGACCATGCCTCACAGGGAAGGAGCGACCATGCCTCTCAGGGAAGGAGCGACCATGCCTCACAGGGAAGGAGCGACCATGCCTCACAGGGAAGGAGCGACCATGCCTCACAGGGAAGGAGCGACCATGCCTCACAGGGAAGGAGCGACCATGCCTCACAGGGAAGGAGCGACCATGCCTCACAGGGAAGGAGCGACCATGCCTCACAGGGAAGGAGCGACCATGCCTCACAGGGAAGGAGCGACCATGCCTCTCAGGGAAGGAGCGACCATGCCTCACAGGGAAGGAGCGACCATGCCTCACAGGGAAGGAGCGACCATGCCTCACAGGGAAGGAGCGACCATGCCTCACAGGGAAGGAGCGATTGTTCTCTTTCTCTCTTTTCACTCTTTCTCTGCTCCTCATTTCTCTTTAGACCTTCAAAGTCATAAACTTCTCTGCTCTGTTTTAAGATTAAACTTTTACAATATCTCAATATGCTTCAAATAACATCTTATGTAGTTATAAAAGATACATGTAGAATACATATGTCAGTATCCAACTGTACTCTAAATCTGAGGAAGGATAAAGCATCATCAAACTTTATAACAGCATCAAATATTTAATTTGGCAACCGGTTCTCCCCATTAAGCAAGGAGCCGGAGTCAGAGGCCGAGCCGTCTCAGATCTCTCCTCCAGCTGTTACGGGGTCTGAGTCGCCGAAGCCTCCCACCATGAGCTCTGACAAATTGAAAACCCTTGTCATTGGCGACTCCATTACCCACAATATTAAACTTAAAAATAATGATCCAGCTATCATACACTGTTTTACCAGGGAGCAGGGCTACCGACGTAAAAATCAAATCAAATCAAATCAAATTTTATTTGCCACATGCGCCGAATTTTTAGAAATGTTTGCAAATGTATTAAAAATGAAAAAAATATATATTACATTTACATAATTATGCAGACCCTTTGCTATGAGAGTCGAAATTGAGCACAGGTGCATCTTGTTTCCATTGATCATCCTTGAGATGTTTCTACAACTTGATTGGAGTCCGCCTGTGGTAAATTCAATTGATTGGACATGATTTGGAAAGGCACACACCTGTTTATATAAGGTCCCACAGTTGACAGTGCATGTCAGAGCAAAAACCAAGCCATGAGGTCGAAGGAATTGTCCGTAGAGCTCCGAGACAGGATTGTGTTGAGGCACAGATCTGGGGTAGGGTACCAAAACAATTCTGCATTGAAGGTCCCCAAGAACACAGTGGCCTCCATCATTGTTAATTGGAAGAATTTTGGAACCACCAAGACTTCCTAGAGCTGGACGCCCAGCCAAACTGAGCAATCGGGGGAGAAGGGCCTTGGTCAGGGAGGTGACCAAGAACCTGTTGGACACTCTGACAGTGCTCTAGAGTTCCGCTGTGGAGATGGGAGAACCTTCCAGAAGGACAACCATCTCTGCAGCACTCCACCAACAAGACCTTTATGGTAGAGTGGCCAGACGGAAGCCACTCCTCAGTAAAAGGCACATGACAGCCTGCTTTGAGTTTGCCAAAAGGCACCTAAAGACTCTCAGACCATGAGAAACAAGATTCTCTTGTCTGATGAAACCAAGATTCAACTCTTTGGCCTGAATGCCAAGCATCACTTCTGGAGGAAAACTGGCAACATCCCTACAGTGAAGAATGGTGGTGGCAGCATCATACTGTGGGGGTGTTTTTCAGTGGCAGGGACTTGGAGACTAGTCAAGATCGAGGCAAAGATGAACGGAGCAAAGTACAGAGAAATCCTTGATGAAAACCTGCTCCAGAACGCTCAGGACCTCAGACTGGGGTGAAGGTTCACCTTCCAACAGGACAACGACCCTAAGCACACAGCCAAGACAACGCAGGAGTGGCTTCGGGACAAGTCTCTGAATGTCCTTGAGTGGCCCAGCCAGAGCCCGGACTTGAACCTGATCTAACATGACTCGGTCAATAAAAAAGTGGTCAGCTGAAGCAGATGCTAAGCTACAGGACTGTTTTGCTAGCACAGACTGGAATATATTCAAGGATTCTTCCGATGGCAGTGAGGAGTACACCTAATCAGTCACTGGCTTCATCAATAAGTGCATCGATGACGTCGTTCCCACAGTGACTGTACGTACATACCCCAACTAGAAGCCATGGATTACAGGCAACATCCGTATTGAGCTAAAGGCTAGAGCTGCCACTTTCAAGGAGCAGGACTCTTACCCGGAAGCTTATAAGAAGTCCCGCTATGCCCAGGCAAAGCGTCAATACAGGACTAAGATTGAATCGTACTACACCGGCTCCGACGCTCGTCGGATGTGGCAGGGCTTGCAAACTATTACAGACTACAAAGGGAAGCACAGCCGCGAGCTTCCCAGTGACACAAGCCTACCAGACAAGCTAAATTACTTCTATGCCCGCTTCAAGGCAAGTAACACTGAAACATGCATGAGAGCATCAGCTGTTCCAGACAACTGTGTGATCACGCTCTCCGTAGACAATGTGAGTAAGACCTTTAAACAGGTCAACATTCACAAGGCCGCAGGGCCAGACGGATTACCAGGATGTGTACTCCGAGCATGCGCTGACCAACTGGCAAGTGTCTTCACTAACATTTTCAACCTCTCCCTGTCTGAGTCTGTAATACCAACATGTTTCAAGTAGACCACCATAGTCCCTGTGCCCAAGAACACTAAGGTAACCTGCCTAAATGACTACCGACCCGTAGCACTCACGTCTGTAGCCATGGAGTGCTTTGAAAGGCTGCTCATGGCTCACATCAACACCATTATCCCAGAAACCCTAGACCCACTCCAATTTGTATACCACCCCAATAGATCCACAGATTATTAAATCTCTATTGCACTCCACACTGCCCTTTACCACCTGGACAAAAGGAACACCTAAGGGAGAATGCTATTCATTGACTACAGCTCAGCGTTCAACACCATAGTGCCCTTAAAGCTCATCACTAAGCTAAGGACCCTGGGACTAAACTCCTCCCTCTGCAACTGGATCCTGGACTTCCTGATGGGCCGCCCCCAGGTGGTAAGGGTAGGTAACAACACATCCACCACGCTGATCCTCAACACGGGGGCCCCTCAGGGGTACGTGCTCAGTCCCCTCCTGTACTCCCTGTTAACCCATGACTGCATGGCCAGGCACGACTCCAACACCATCATTAAGTTTGCTGACGACACAACAGTGGTAGGCCTGATCACAGACAACGATGAGACAGCCTATAGGGAGGAGGTAAGAGACCTGGCCGTGTGTTGCCAGGACAACAACCTCTCCCTCAATGTGATAAAGACACAGGAGATGATTGTGGACTACTGGAAAAAGAAGATGACCGAGCACGCCCCCATTCTCATCGACGGGGCTGTAGTGGAGCAGGTTGAGAGCTTCAAATTCCTTGGTATCCACATCAGCAACAAACTAACATGGTCCAAGCACACCAAGACAGTCGTGAAGAGGGCACGACAAAACCTTTTCCCCCAAAGGAGACTGAAAAGATGTTGCATTGGTCCTCAGATCCTCAAAAGATTATACATCTACACCATCGAGAGCATCCTGACTGGTTGCATCACTTCCTGGTATGGCAACTGCTCGGCCTCCGACTGCAAGGCAAGTGCGTACGGCCCAGTATATCACTGGGGCCAAGCTTCCTGCCATCCAGGACCTCTATACCAGGTGGTGTCAGAGGAAGGCCCTTAAAATTGTCAAAGACTCCAGACACCCTAGTCGTAGACTGTTCTCTCTGCTACTGCACGGCAAGCGGTAACGGAGCGCCAAGTCTAGGTCCAAGAGGCTTCTAAACAGCTTCTACCCCCAAGCCGTAAGACTCCTGAAAATCTAATCAAATGGCTACCAAGACTATTTGCATTGCCCCCCCTCCCCCCTTTTACGCTTCTGCTACTCTCTGTTTATTATCTATGCATAGTCACTTTAATAACTCTAAATACATGTACATATTACCTCAATTACCTCGACTAACCGGTGCCCCCGCACATTGACTCGGTACCGGTACCCCCTGTATATAGCCTCCCTACTGTTATTTTGCTGCTGCTCTTTAATTATTTGTTACTTTTATTTCTTATAATAATTTTTTTTGTTAATGTTTTTATGGTATATTTTTAGTATTATTTCTTAAAATTGCATTGTTGGTTAAGGGCTTGTAAGTAAGCATTTGTCACGATCGTTGATGAACGGGTCAGACCAAGGCGCAGCGTTATATGCGTACATGTTTATTAAATATTAAACACAACGACAAAACAACAAACAAAACGAAACGTGAAGTCCAAGTCAGCACAACACAACATACCTTAACTGGAACAAGATCCCACAACACACTAGTGCCAATAGGCTGCGTAAGTATGGTCCCCAATCAGAGACAACGAGCGACAGCTGCCTCTGATTGGGAACCACACCGGCCAACATAGAAATACAAATCCTAGAATATACAACATAGACAATCACCACATAGAAAATACACACCCTGACTCAACAAATAAGAGTCCCCAGAGTCAGTACCCCCCCCCCCCCCCCCCCCCGCTTCGGAGGCGGATCCGGCTCAGGGCGTGACAACCTCTCACTCTCCGCCTCCCTGTTGCGCCCCTGGTCTGGTCTAGACCTCGGCGCGTTGCTTCCCCTCTCCTTCCTCCCACTATACTCCAAGCCCTGTCTGGACCCTGGTGTGGGAGACCCCGAACCTGGAGAGGGGCTGACGTCTGGGTCTGGATTGAAGCCGCTGACCGGAGCTGGACCGGGCACCGGTGGAGCGGACTGCTCAGGCTCCGGACTGGAGCTGCTGACCAGAGCTGGACTGGGCACCGGTGGAGTGGACTGCTCTGGCTCCGGAGTGGAGGCGCTGACCGGATCTGGACTGGACCCCGGTGGAGCGGACTGCTCTGGCTCCGGAGTGGAGCCGCTGACCGGAGCTGGATCAGGCACCGGTGGAGCGGATTGCTCTGGCTCCGGAGTGGAGCAGCTGACCGAAGCTGAACTGGGCACCGGTGGAGCGGACTGCTCTGGCTCCGGAGTAAAGCAGCTGACCGGTGCTGAACCAGGCACCGGTGGAACAGGCACGGGCCGTGCCGGACTGGACACACGCACCACTGGCTTGGTGCGAAGAGCAGGAACAGGCCGGACCGGGCTGGCGACGCGCACCACTGGCTTGGTGCGAGGGGCAGGAACAGGCTGGGCCGGGCTGGTGACGCACACCACTACCTTGGTGCGAGGGGCAGGAACAGGCCGGACCAGGCTTGCGACGCGCACCACTGGCTTGGTGCGAGGGTCAGGAACAGGCCGGACCGGGCTGGCAACGCGCACCACTGGCTTGGTGCGAGGGGCAGGAACAGGCCGGGCCGGGCTGGCGACGCGCACCACTGGCTTGGTGCGAGGGGCAGGAACAGGCCGGGCCGGGCTGGCGACGCGCACCACTAGCTTGTTGTGAGGGGCAGGAACAGGCCGGGCCCACCTGGCGACGCACACCATTGGCTTAGGTGCGAGGGGCAGGAACAGGCCGGGCCGGGCTGGCGACGCGCACCACTGGCTTGGTGCGAGGGGCAGGAACAGGCCGGACCGGGCTGGCGACGCGCACCACTGTCTTGGTGCGAGGAGCGGGACTGGGTTCCTTTATTAACCCCCGCTCCTTCTGCTGCCTAACCAGCTCCTCTCGCCGTGCCTCTACACTTTCCTTCTCCCTTTTAGCCTCCTGTAGCGCCTCCCTCTGACCGAATAACTCCTGCTCCCTCTGAACCAATAGCCCCCGTAACATGGTGGCGTCCTCTCCTAACCTGCAGATCCGCCCTTTAACGGCCTCCTGCTGCCTCGTCGTCCACACCGTGTGCCCCCCCAAAAATATTTATTGGGGTTGCCTCTCGGGTCTCCGTCGTCGGCACTGTTGGCGCCGTTTCTCCTCTCTATACCGGGCCTCCACTTTCTCCTCCCAAGGACGGCAATCCATCCCAGCCTGAATCTCCTCCCAAGTCCAGGCTGTCTGCTCCTGAACACGCTGCTTGGTCCTTGTTTGGTGGGATCTTCTGTCACGCTCGTTGATGAACGGGTCAGACCAAGGCGCAGCGTGATATGCATACATGTTTATTTGACTCGAATACACAACGACAAAACAAGAAACGAAACGTGAAGTCCAAGGTACACAAACAACATACCTTACACGGAACAAGATCCCACAACCCACTAGTGCCAATAGGCTGCCTAAGTATGGTCCCCAATCAGAGACAACGAGCGACAGCTGCCTCTGATTGGGAACCACACCGGCCAACATAGATCTAGACATACTAGAGCTACAACATAGAAATACACAACATAGAAACTACACACCCTGACTCAACATATACGAGTCCCCTGAGTCAGGGCGTGACAGCATTTCACTGTAAGGTCTACACCTGTTGTATTCGGCGCATTTAACAAATTCAATTTGATTTGATTTGATTTTACATCTCTGGAGAGACCTGAAAATAGTTGTGCAGCGACGCTCCCCATTCAACCTGACAGAGCTTTAGAGGATCTGCAGAGAAGAATGGGAGAAACTCCCCAAATACAGGTCTGCCAAGCTTGTAGCGTCATACCCAAGAAGACTTGAGGCTGTAATTGCTGCCAAAGGTGCTTCAACAAAGTACTGAGTAAATGGTCTGAATACTTATGTAAATGTGATATTTCTTTATTTTTTATTTTTTATAAATTAGCAAAAATGTCTAAAAACCTGTTTTTGCTTTGTCATTATGGGGTATTGTGTGTAGATTGATGAGGAAAAAATACAATTTAATCAATTGTAGAATAAGGCACTAGACAATGCTCTACCCTCCTAAATAAAGCACTAAATAAACTTAAGTTAGTGCTAAACACGGCTGCTAGAATCTTGACTAGAACCAAAAAATTTGATCATATTACTCCAGTGCTAGCCTCTCTACTGTCACGATCGCCAAAAGGAGTAGACCAATGCGCAGCGTGGAATGCGAACATACTTTATCATATTCACCACACGAACAAAAACAACAAAACGATATGTGAAGTCCTTGGTAACAAACACAAACCAACACGGAACAAGATCCCACAATACACTGTGCCAAATAGGCTGCATAAGTATGGTTCCCAATCAGAGACAACAAGCAACAGCTGATTCTCGTTGCCTCTGATTGAGAACCACCCCGGCCAACATAGATACACACGAACTAGATCCTAACATAGAAACACAAACACATAGAATCTACACACCCTGGCTCAACATATAAGAGTCCCAGAGCCAGGGTGTGACAGTACCCCCCCCCCCCCCCCCCAAAGGCGCAGACTGCGACCGCGCCAAACATAAACCGAACAGGGGAGGGCCGGGTGGGCATTCCTCCTCGGAGGCGGATCCGGCTCCGGGCGTGACCACCACCCTCTAATAACCCCCCCGTAGTGCCCCTGGTCTGGTCCCGCTGGCTGGAGCTGGACTGGACATCGGTGGAGCGGATTGCTTAGGCTCCGGTGTGGACCAGGCACCGGTGAACCGGGCACGGGCTGTGCCGGACTGACGACACGCACCCCAGGCTTGGTGCGGGGAGTAGGAACGGGCCGGACCGGGCTGACGACGCGCACCACAGGCTTGGTGCGGGGAGCAGGAATGGGCCGGACCGGGCTGACGACTCGCACCCCTGGCTTGGTGCGGGGAGCAGGAACGGGACGGACCGGGCTGACGATGCGCACCACAGGCTTGGTGCGGGGAGCAGGAATGGGCCGGACCGGCTGACGACGCGCACCCCTGGCTTGGTGCGGGAAGCAGGAACGGGCCGGGCCGGGCTGGCGCCGCGCACCATAGGCTTGGTGCGGGGAGCAGGAACAGGCCGGGCCGGGCTGGCGACGCGCACCATTGGCTTGGTGCGGGGAGCAGGAACAGGCCGGGCCGGGCTGGCGACTCGCACCATAGGCTTGGTGCGGGGAGCAGGAACTGGCCGGGCCGGGCTGGCAACGCGCACCATTGGCTTGGTGCGAGGGGCAGGAACAGGCCGGGCCGGGCTGGCGACGCGCACCATAGGCTTGGTGCGGGGAGCAGGAACAGGCCGGGCCGGGCTGACGACGCGCACCCCTGGCTTGGTGCGGGGAACAGGCCAGGCCGGGCTGGCGATGCGCACCACAGGCTTGGTGCGGGGAGCAGGAACAGGCCGGACCGGGCTGGTGACGCCCCCATTGGCTTGGTGCGAGGGGCAGGAACAGGCCGGGCCGGGCTGGCGACGCGCACCATTGGCTTGGTGCGAGGAGCAGGAACAGGCCGGGTCGGGCTGGCGACGCGCACCATAGGCTTGGTGCGAGGAGCAGGAATGGGCCGGACCGGGCTGACGACGCGCACCCCTGGCTTGGTGCGGGGTGCAGGAACGGGCCGGGCTGGCGACGCGCACCATAGGCTTGGTGTTGGGAGCAGGAACAGGCCGGGCCGGGCTGGCGACGCGCACCATTGGCTTGGTGCGAGGGGCAGGAACAGGCCGGGCCGGGATGGCGACGCGCATCACAGGCTTGGTGCGAGGGACAGGAACAGGCCGGACCGCACTGGGAACACACACCACTGGCCTTATACGGGGATCAGGAACGGGCCGGACCGGACTGGCAACACACTTCAGTACCTCTCGCCGTGCCTCTACACTTTCCCTCCCTCTAATCACCAATGGCTCCCGTAACCCGGTGGCCTTCTCTCCTCGTACACAAACTCGCCCCTTAACTGCCTCCAGCAGCCCCGTCGTCCATGCCATGTGCCCCCCCCTAAAAATTTCTTGGGGTTGCCTCTCGCCTGTCCGACGACGACACTGTTGGCGCCGTACCTCCTCTCTCGCCAAGGCTTTAACATTTGCCCATGGTCCTCTGCCCTCGAACATGTCCTCCCAGGACCACCATTGGCCCACCTGGGCCATCGCCAACTTCTCCATCTCCTTACCCGGCGTTAGCTCCGAAACACGCTGCTTGGTCCAGTATTGGTGGGATCTTCTGTCAACGATCGTCAAAAGGAGTAGACCAATGCGCAGCGTGGAATGCGAACATACTTTATTATGTTCACCACACGAACAAAAACAACAAAACGATATGTGAAGTCCTTGGTAACAAACACAAACCAAAACGGAACAAGATCCCACAATACACTCTGCCAAATAGGCTGCCTAAGTATGGTACCCAATCAGAGATAACAAGCAACAGCTGATTCTCGTTGCCGCTGATTGAGAACCACCCTGGCCAACATAGATACACACGAACTAGATCCTAACATAGAAACACAAACACATAGAATCTACACACCCTGGCTCAACATATAAGAGTCCCAGAGCCAAGGCGTGACATCTACACTGGCTTCCTGTTAAGGCCAGGGCTGATTTCAAGGTTTTACTGCTAACCTACAAAGCATTATATGGGCTTGCTCCTACCTATCTCTCCGATTTGGTCCTGCCGTACTTACCTACACGATTCTCACCACCATACAGAACACTGAGTTTATTTTGCCCCACTTTCATGCCAGGGATATTCTGCCCAACATACAGAAGACAGATGTTATAGTCTTTCACTTTAATGCCAGGGATTCTCCCGACCAAACAGAACACAGTTTATCTCCTCCAATTTAATGCCAGAGAGATTCTCACCACCACTGTTCATAGTCCTTCACTTTAAGGCCAGGGAGAATCTCCCCACCATACAGAGCACATAGATTATTGTCCTCCACTTTAAAGCTAGGGAGAATCTCCCCACCATACAGAGCACATAGATTATTGTCCTCCACTTTAAAGCCAGGGAGAATCTCCCCACCATACAGAACACATAGATTATTGTCCTCCACTTTAAAGCCAGGGAGAATCTCCCCACCATACAGAGCACATAGATTATTGTCCTCCACTTTAAAGCCAGGGAGAATCTCCCCACCATACAGAGCACATAGATTATTGTCCTCCACTTTAAAGCCAGGGAGAATCTCCCCACCATACAGAGCACATAGATTATTGTCCTCCACTTTAAAGCCAGGGAGAATCTCCCCACCATACAGAGCACATAGATTATTGTCCTCCACTTTAAAGCCAGGGAGAATCTCCCCACCATACAGAGCACATAGATTATTGTCCTCCACTTTAAAGCCAGGGAGAATCTCCCCACCATACAGAGCACATAGATTATTGTCCTCCACTTTAAAGCCAGGGAGAATCTCCGCACCACACAGAGCACATAGATTATTGTCCCCCACTTTAAAGCCAGGGAGAATCTCCCCACCATACAGAGCACATATATTATTGTCCTCCACTTTAAGGCCAGGGAGAATCTCCCCACCATACAGAGCACATAGATTATTGTCCTCCACTGTAAAGCCAGGGAGAATCTCCCCACCATACAGAGCACATATATTATTGTCCTCCACTTTAAGGCCAGGGAGAATCTCCCCACCATACAGAGCACATAGATTATTGTACTCCACTTTAAAGCCAGGGAGAATCTCCCCACCATACAGAGCACATAGATTATTGTCCTCCACTTTAAAGCCAGGGAGAATCTCCCCACCATACAGAGCACATATATTATTGTCCTCCACTTTAAAGGGAGAATCTCCCCACTGTACTGTCACGAATACAGCCGAGGCTGCCCCTCCTCCTTGCTCGGGCAGGCTTCGGCATTCGTCGTCACCGGAGTACTAGCTACTACCGATCGATGTTTCTGTGTTCCACTAGTCTTGTCTTTATTAATCACACCTGTTACCCATTATGCTTATTTGTGTCCCTATAATTACCTCTGTTTTCCCTCCTGAGTTTGTACGTGATTGTCCGTTGTTTTACGTCGTGTGGTGAGCTGTTGTACTGCTCTTCCCTGCGTGGAGGGTTTGTTATGGTTTACTTTTGTTTAGTAAATCCATTCATTTTCTCAGTTCTGTGTCCTGCGCCTGATTCCGTTTCACCACTTCACCCAGACGTTGACACGTACATAACACAGTTTATTCTCCTCCACTTTAATGACATAGATATTCTCTACACCAGGCAGAATACATATTTTATTCACCTCCACTCTAATGCCAGTGAGATTATTATAGAGTATTGTCCTCCACGTTAATGCCAGGGAGATTCTCACCACCATACATAACACATAGTTTATTCTCCTCCACGTTAATGCCAGGGAGATTCTCACCACCATACATAACACATAGTTTATTCTCCTCCACGTTAATGCCAGGGAGATTCTCACCACCATACATAACACATAGTTTATTCTCCTCCACTTTAATGACAGGGAGATTCTTAGCACCAGAGGATTAAATAAGAAGTTCTTACAGTCTGAAAGTCATTGGCAGCCTTGGATGAGTCTCTATGGGCTCTGGGCTCTGGCCTCTGGCCTTTGGGCTCTGGGCTCTGGGCTCTGGGCTCTGGGCTCTGGGCTCTGGGCTCTGGGCTCTGGGCTCTGGGCTCTGGGCTCTGGGCTCTGGGCTCCGGGCTCCGGGCTCCGGGCTCCGGGCTCCGGGCTCCGGGCTCCGGGCTCCGGGCTCCGGGCTCCGGGCTCCGGCCTCTGGGCTCTGGGATCTGGGCTCTGGGCTCTGGGCTCTGGGCTCTGGGCTCTGGGCTCTGGGCTCTGGGCTCTGGGCATGCTCTACGAACTGAGCCACACGGGACTGTGATTATTATTTGACTCTGCTGGTCTTCTAAGAACGTTTCAACATCTCCACCCTGGCCACCCCTCAGAGCCTGGTTCCTCTCCCCTCAGCACAGCCAGAAGAGGACTGGCCACCCCTCAGAGCCTGGTTCCTCTGGTCTACCCAGTACAGCCAGAAGAGGACTGGCCACCCCTCAGAGCCTGGTTCCTCTGGTTTACCCAGTACAGCCAGAAGAGGACTGGCCACCCCTCAGAGCCTGGTTCCTCTCTACCCAGTACAGCCAGAAGAGGACTGGCCACCCCTCAGAGCCTGGTTCCTCTCTAAGTTTCATTCTAGGTTCGTTCCTTTCTAGGGAGATTTTCCTAGCCACCGTGCTTCTAAATCTGCATATTTTGCTCTCTGCTGTTTTAGGCTGGGTTTCTGCATAAGCACTTTGTGACAACTTCTGATGTAAAAAGGGCTTTATAAATAAATGTGATTGATTGATTGATGGAGCCTTCAAATCAAATCGAATCAAATTTTATTGGCCACATGCGCCGAATACAACAGGTGCAGAAATGCTTATTTGGTTAAGGGCTGTAAGTAAGCATTTCACTGTAATGTCTGCACCTGTTGTATTCGGCGCATGTGGCCAATACAATTTGATTTGATTTGATTTGATTTGAAGACACGGTCTGGAGATAATCCTGCATTGTTAACATTCTGAAGTGAACTTGACTTGCAGGCAGGAAGGGTTGAGGGTTTGGCAGTGTTCTCTCAGACAGGAAGGGTTGAGGGTTTGGCTGTGTTCTCACAGACAGGAAGGGTTGAGGGTTTGGCTGTGTTCTCTCAGACAGGCAGGGTTGAGGGTTTGGCTGTGTTCTCTCAGACAGGAAGGGTTGAGGGTTTGGCAGTGTTCTCTCAGGCAGGAAGGGTTGAGGGTTTGGCTGTGTTCTTTTAGACAGGCAGGGTTGAGGGTTTGGCTGTGTTCTCTCAGACAGGCAGGGTTGAGGGTTTGGCTGTGTTCTCTCAGACAGGAAGGGTTGAGGGTTTGGCAGTGTTCTCTCAGGCAGGAAGGGTTGAGGGTTTGGCTGTGTTCTTTTAGACAGGCAGGGTTGAGGGTTTGGCTGTGTTCTCTCAGACAGGAAGGGTTGAGGGTTTGGCTGTGTTCTCTCAGACAGGAAGGGTTGAGGGTTTGGCTGTGTTCTCTCAGACAGGCAGGGTTGAGGGTTTGGCTGTGTTCTCTCAGACAGGCAGGGTTGAGGGTTTGGCTGTGTTCTCTCAGACAGGAAGGGTTGAGGGTTTGGCTGTGTTCTCTCAGACAGGAAGGGTTGAGGGTTTGGCTGTGTTCTCTCAGACAGGAAGGGTTGAGGGTTTGGCTGTGTTCTCTCAGACAGGAAGGGTTGAGGGTTTGGCTGTGTTCTCTCAGACAGGAAGGGTTGAGGGTTTGGCTGTGTTCTTTTAGACAGGCAGGGTTGAGGGTTTGGCTGTGTTCTCTCAACACTAGAGTTGCTCTATGTGATTGGTTCATGCCTGTATGTTCTTTCACCTCCTGTTAAAGCCTGCTACTGAAACTAAACTCACTGGATTAACCTTGGAAAGGTCATGAGAGAGCGATGGAGGGAGAGGAAGTCTCTTTCCCAAATTACACCCTATTTCCTATATAGTGCACTACTTTTGACCAGAGACCTGCTCTAACACATGATGTTTATAAACATAATCCTAACCAATGTGTTGTGTTAACGTCATGGGCTGTGTGTCTCATCTTTTAATCAGGCTATGAGTTATCCTATACTGTGATGGGGTTGTCCTTGTATTGTTTGATGAATTACTGCTTCAACATTCTAAACCATGTAATTATTTTTCAAATGGTTTACACTAGACGATTCTCCACAGGGTTACTGCTGTTAAAACTTTGTTAATCAGACAAAAATATTTTCATCATAGTTATATTGAATAGATGTACTGTGAGCCACCTGCTGTGAGCTGAAGTTCAGGGTGTGTCCCAATAACACCCTATTCCCTATGTAGTGCACTACTTTTGATCAGGGTCTATAGTAGTGCACTATATAGGGAATAGGGTGCCACTTGGGATGCAGGAACAGTCCAAGAATCTAAATAAGAGACAGCAGTCTGATTTAAGCCCTTTTTAGTGTCCCTCTGATTAGCTATTAACTGTTAGAGTCTTAAATGGCGCCCTATTCCCTATATAGTGCACTACTTTAGACCAGAGCCCTCTGGGGAGTAGGGTGCCATTTGGGACAGTCTTTGTCTGCTCTGCGGCATCTTCCTTCTTATTTTAATTATCCATAATGGAGGATTGTCACCTTCAGAATGGATTGTCACCTTCAGAATGGATTCTCTACTAAACTAATTACACTGTTGATGCTGGTGATTATCTTGCCAAAGTACATTTTGAAACCACACTATGGATTTTATCCCAATAGACAAAAGGGGGAGCCATGGGAAGCATTGAACTACATAAATTCAGACGTGGCAATATATTCATTTTAATAATAAATAAATAATATACCATTTAGCAGACGCTTTTATCCAAAGCGACTTACAGTCATGCGTGCATACATCTTTTGTGTATGGGTGGTCCCGGGGATCGAACCCACTACCTTGGCGTTACAAGCGCCGTGCTCTACCAGCTGAGCTACAGAGGACCACAATAGTATCCTGCTGGTTAAAGCAATTGGGATATTATTCCATTTACTGAGTTCGGATTTAATTGATTTGAGCGTTCTGTTAAAGTTTCTGGCAATGGTTTTATCAAAGGAAGGAAATATATCTACTCCCAAATATTTAAAATGGGAAACAATTGGGATTCCATAAGTAGAGATGGAGTCCTCCATCGGGGTCTTGTGAGGGAGTAGGGCTGATTTGGTTAATTTCATTATATAACTTGAGATGAAGCTGAATTTATCTTCAATGTGTTTGGGAGCAATAGAGATACATTGTCTATATATAGTAAAATATAATATGTGTATAATGAGATGAAGTGATCAGTAGATTTGAGGGACATTTGTGTTATTTCCTTCAATTGAAGAATTTCCTGGACCAGAGGTACCATGGATGATAAGAACAGCAGAGACGAACGTGGATCACCTTGTCTGCTGCTGCTAGTGATTCTGAACGGAGCAGAGAAGATATTGCCTGTTATAACTATGGCTGAGGGATTGGCATATAATATTTTAATCATATTAATGAAATGGGAGTCAAAAAGGCACAGCGCCTCAAGTACAAAGATGTACTTTGCCCATAGCCCAGACTGCTCATTAATGTATTTATTTTATTACTCTACCATTGTCTAAGTATGAAAATGTATGCACTCACTAACTGTAAGTTGCTCTGGATAAGAGTGTCTGCTAAATGACTAAAATGTAAATGTAAGTCATGCCCCCCTTGTCCTTGACTTTTCTAAATATGTAAATATAACACACTGCTGTTAGAATCTTAATATCACAAACAGAACTGGAGTTAGAACCAGTTTTAGGAGGGTATGTCATTTTAGAAAAATGTTTTCCCCCCATTGCAACTCCTTCTCCTGACAGTAGGACCTGCTCCGCTCCTTCTCCCAACACTGGAAGGTGCACTGGCCAGTTGATAATAACCCTGATAATTGCCAAGACGAATGGATGCACATGCTGCGTTAGCGCTGCTAGATGGTGGGGAAGAAATGAATCATGACATCTCTGATGATTATTCTTCTGATTCTGAGCCTCAGCCTGAACCTACACCTCCAAGCGACCGAGAAAAACGAATTGGTACAATTTAAGGCCAAGTAGCAAACAATAATACAAGTACTAGAGATGGAGGTGTGAGCATGTGGGTACTAGAGATGGAGGTATGAACATGAAGGTACTAGAGATGGAGGTGTGAGCATGGAGGTACTAGAGATGGAGGTGTGAACATGAAGGTACTAGAGATGGAGGTGTGAACATGGAGGTACTAGAGATGGAGGTGTGAACATGAAGGTACTAGAGATGGAGGTATGAACATGGGGGTACTAGAGATGGAGGTGTGAGCATGTGGGTACTAGAGATGGAGGTGAGAGCATGAAGGTACTAGAGATGGAGGTGTGAACATGAAGGTACTAGAGATGGAGGTGTGAACATGAAGGTACTAGAGATGGAGGTGTGAACATGAAGGTACTAGAGATGGAGGTGTGAGCATGAAGGTACTAGAGATGGAGGTGTGAGCATGTGGGTACTAGAGATGGAGTTGTGAACATGAAGGTACTAGAGATGGAGGTGTGAACATGAAGGTACTAGAGATGGAGGTGTGAACATGGGGGTACTAGAGATGGAGGTGTGAACATGGGGGTACTAGAGATGGAGGTGTGAACATGAAGGTACTAGAGATGGAGGTGTGAGCATGTGGGTACTAGCGATGGAGGTGTGAACATGAAGGTACTAGAGATGGAGGTGTGAACATGAAGGTACTAGAGATGGAGGTGTGAACATGAAGGTACTAGAGATGGAGGTGTGAACATGAAGGTACTAGAGATGGAGGTGTGAACATGGGGGTCTGGGCAGAGGAGATGTAGTCATTGTTTATGTGTGTCTCTAAGTCGTATCTGGAGTAAAAACAAGTAATGTACAAAAATAAATAAATACAGCTTTTTCTGCATCAAGAGATAATAAGGAGCTGATGTTTCTGATGAAGCATCTAAGATATGGAATAGTTGATGAAGATTATCAGAGGATAAACACTTTTTAACGAACCCGCTTTGGTCCGTGTGGATCAATTTGGACAGGTAAGTCTCGAGAAGGGACAACAACCTTTTGGAAAACAGTTTGGAAATGTGTATTTATCAAAGCTATGGGGGTGATAATGTTTATCAAAGCTAGGGGGTGATAATGTTTATCAAAGCTAGGGGGTGATAATGTTTATCAAAGCTAGGGGGTGATAATGTTTATCAAAGCTAGGGGGTGATAATGTTTATCAAAGCTAGGGGGTGATAATGTTTATCAAAGCTAGGGGGTGATAATGTTTATCAAAGCTAGGGGGTGATAATGTTTATCAAAGCTGGGGGGTGATAATGTTTATCAAAGCTATGGGGTGATAATGTTTATCAAAGCTAGGGGGTGATAATGTTTATCAAAGCTAGGGGGTGATAATGTTTATCAAAGCTAGGGGGTGATAATGTTTATCAAAGCTAGGGGGTGATAATGTTTATCAAAGCTAGGGGGTGATAATGTTTATAAAAGCTAGGGGGTGATAATGTTTATCAAAGCTAGGGGGTGATAATGTTTATCAAAGCTAGGGGGTGATAATGTTTATCAAAGCTATGGGGTGATAATGTTTATCAAAGCTAGGGGGTGATAATGTTTATCAAAGCTAGGGGGTGATAATGTTTATCAAAGCTAGGGGGTGATAATGTTTATCAAAGCTATGGGGTGATAATGTTTATCAAAGCTAGGGGGTGATAATGTTTATCAAAGCTAGGGGGTGATAATGTTTATCAAAGCCTGGGGGTGATAATGTTTATCAAAGCTAGGGGGTGATAATGTTTATCAAAGCTAGGGGGTGATAATGTTTATCAAAGCTAGGGGGTGATAATGTTTATCAAAGCTAGGGGGTGATAATGTTTATCAAAGCTAGGGGGTGATAATGTTTATCAAAGCTAGGGGGTGATAATGTTTATCAAAGCTAGGGGGTGATAATGTTTATCAAAGCTAGGGGGTGATAATGTTTATCAAAGCTAGGGGGTGATAATGTTTATCAAAGCTAGGGGGTGATAATGTGAACACTGAGTGGCATCCTTCCCTAATTAACAAATTAGTGCTGTAGTCACATCTCTCCAAAATTAACCCTTGTGAATGGCTGTATTAATCATTTTGAGCAATAGTGGACCTAATTGATTCCAAAATGTTAAATAGACCTCAGGAGAAAATACTGTCCCATCCAGGTGATTTGCCTTTATTCATGCTATCCAATGCCCTTTTGAGTTCATTGAGAGAGATTTGGGCTCCCAGCGAGGTGGCTTCCTCTGTTGAGAGAAGAGGAGTTCTTAGTTATTTTAGAAAGGACTGGCTTGGTGTGGATTTACAATCAGTGGTGTACAGTTCTTTATAGAAGAAGGAGAATCGTTGATCGATTAATTTGGGTTCTGATAGTAATTCCCCTGTTTCAGATTCAATAGTTGCTATATCAGCTAATTGGGGGGTCCCGTGTGGCTCAGTTGGTAGAGCAACGCCTGGGTTGTGGGTTCAATTCCCACGGGGGAAAAGTACGGGAGGAAAAAACGACAAAATTGTATCCAGTCAATACTGTAAGTCTCTCTGGATAAGAGAATCTGCGAAATGACTAAAATGTAAATTGATCATTACAGTAAATGATGGGACGATAACCATGGAAGTAATGGTTGAGTCTTACTTGATTAATGCCAAATTCTGCTCTCAGTCTTATCAATAAATTAATTTCTGTCTTGACTTTGGAAAAAGTAACCTGGTCTGAAATGAGGGTTTGTATAACACAGCTAACAATTTTTCAAATTCTGATATCTTCTTTAATTCAACCCAGTAGCATGTATAGCAATACTATGTACAGTGGAGTGTGTATAGTAGTACTATCTATAATGTAGTGTGTATAGTAGTACTATCTATAATGTAGTGTGTATAGTAGTACTATCTATAATGTAGTGTGTATAGTAGTAATATATATAATGTAGTGTGTATAGTATAGTGTGTATAGTATAGTGTGTATAGTATAGTGTAGTGTGTATAGTATAGTATGTATAGTATAGTGTGTATAGTGTGTGTAGTATAGTGTGTATAGTATAGTGTGTATAGTATTGTGTGTATAGTATAGTGTGTATAGTATAGTGTGTATAGTATAGTGTGTATAGTGTAGTGTGTATAGTATAGTGTGTATAGTATATTGTGTATAGTATAGTGTGTATAGTATAGTATAGTTTGTATCGTATAGTGTAGTGTGTGTAGTATAGTATGTATAGTATAGTGTGTATAGTATAGTGTGTATAGTGTAGTGTGTATAGTATAGTGTGTATAGTATAGTGTGTATAGTATAGTGTGTATAGTATAGTATAGTATAGTATAGTATAGTATAGTATAGTATAGTATAGTGTAGTATAGTATAGTATAGTGTGTATATTATAGTGTGTATAGTATAGTTTGTATAGTACAGTGTGTATAGTATAATGTGTATAATATAGTATAGTGTGTATAGTGTAGTGTGTATAGTATAGTGTGTATAGTGTGTATAGTATAGTGTGTATAGTGTAGTGTGTATAGTATAGTGTGTATAGTATAATGTGTATAGTATAGTATAGTTTGTATAGTATAGTGTGTATAGTATAATGTGTATAGTATAGTATAGTGTGTATAGTATAGTGTGTATAGTATAGTGTGTATAGTGTAGTGTGTATAGTATAGTGTGTATAGTGTGTATAGTATAGTGTGTATAGTGTAGTGTGTATAGTATAGTGTGTATAGTATAGTGTGTATAGTATAGTGTATATAGTATAGTATATTGTGTATAGTATAGTGAGTATAGTGTGTATAGTATAGTGTGTATAGTATAGTGTGTATAGTATAGCGTGTATAGTATAGTGTGTATAGTACAGTGTGTATAGTATAGTATGTATAGTATAGTGTGTATAGTGTGTATAGTATAGTGTGTATAGTATAGTGTGTATAGTATAGTGTGTATAGTATAGTGTGTATAGTATAGTTTGTATAGTATAGTGTGTATAGTATAGTGTGTATATTATAGTGTGTATAGTATAGTTTGTATAGTATAGTGTTTATAGTATAGTGTGTATAGTATAGTATAGTGTGTATAGTGTGTATAGTATAGTGTGTATAGTATAGTGTGTATAGTGTAGTGTGTATAGTATAGTGTGTATAGTATAGTATAGTGTGTGTAGTATAGTGTGTATAGTGTAGTGTGTATAATGTGAACTACACTATACTACACTATAGTGTGTATAGTATAGTGTGTATAGTGTGTATAGTATAGTGTGTATAGTGTGTATAGTATAGTGTGTATAGTATATTGTGTATAGTATAGTGTGAATAGTATAGTATAGTGTGTATGGTGTGTATAGTATGTATAGTATAGTGTGTATAGTATAGTGTGAATAGTATAGTGTGTATAGTATTGTGTGTATAGTATAGTGGACTGTGTGTATAGTATAGTGTGTATAGTATAGTGTAGTGTGTATAGTATAGTGTGTATAGTATAGTGTGTATAATATAGTGTGTATAGTATAGTGTGTATAGTATCGTGTGTATAGTATAGTATAGTGTGTATAGTGTGTATAGTATGTATAGTATAGTGTGTATAGTACAGTGTGTATAGTATAGTGGACTGTGTGTATAGTATAATGGACTGTGTGTATAGTATAGTGGACTGTGTGTATAGTATAGTGGACTGTGTGTATAGTATAGTGTGTATAGTATAGTGTGTATAGCATAGTGTGTATAGTATAGGGTGTATAGTATAGTGTGTATAGTTTAGGGTGTATAGTATAGTGTGTATAGTATAGTGTGTATAGTGTAGTGTGTATAGTATAGTGTTGTGTGTATAGTATAGTGTGTATAGTGTGTATAGTATAGGGTGTATAGTATAGTGTGTATAGTATAGTGTGTATAGTGTGTATAGTATAGTGTGTATAGTATAGTGTGTATAGTATAGTGTGTATAATGTGTATAGTATAGTGTGTATAGTATAGTGTAGTGTGTATAGTATAGTGTAGTGTGTATAGTACAGTGTGTATAGTATAATGTAGTGTGTACAGTATAGTGTGTATAGTGTGTATAGTATAGTGTGTATAGTATAGTGTGTATAGTATAGTGTGTATAGTATAGTGTGTATAGTATAGTGTAGTGTGTATAGTATAGTGTAGTGTGTATAGTATAGTGTGTATAGTATAGTGTGAATAATGTGTATAGTATAGTGTGTATAGTATAGTGTGTATAGTATAGTGTGTATAGTATAGTGTGTATAGTATAGTGTAGTGTGTATATTATAGTGTAGTGTGTATAGTATAGTGTGTATAGTGTGTATAGTATAGTGTGTATAGTATAGTGTGTATAGTATAGTATGTATAGTATAGTGTAGTGTGTATAGTATAGTGTGTATAGTATAGTGTGTATAGCATAGTATAGCATAGTATAGCATAGTATAGCATAGTATAGTATAGTATAGTATAGTATAGTATAGTATAGCATAGTATAGTATAGTGTGTATAGTAAAGTGTGTATAGTATAGTGTGTATAGTATAGTATATCACAGTATAGTATAGTATAGTATAGTATATCACAGTATAGTATAGTATAGTATAGTATAGTATAGTATAGTATAGTATAGTATAGTGTGTATAGTATAGTGTGTGCAGTGCATAGTGCAGAGTGCATAGAAATCCCTTTTAGAGTGTAGTGTGTATAATGTAGTGACTGAAACATGGCTTAAGCCTGAAATATTTACTGTGTTAAATGAGGCCTCTCCTCCTGGTTACACTAGTGACCATATCCCCCATGCATCCCGCAAAGGCGGAGGTGTTGCTAACATTTATGACAGCAAATGTCAATTTACCCCCCCAAAATGACAGCGTTATCGTCTTTTGAGCTGCTAGTCATGAAATCTATGCAGCCTACTCAATCACTTTTTATAGCTACTGTTTACAGGCCTCCTGGGCCGTATACAGAGTTCCTCACTGAGTTCCCTGAAACCCTATCGGACCTTGTAGTCATGGCAGATAATATTCTAATTTTTGGTGACTTTAATATTCACATGGAAAAGTCCACAGACCCACTCCAAAAGGCTTTCGGAGCCATCATCGACTCAGTGGGTTCTGTCCAACATGTCTCCGGACCTACTCATTGACACAGTCATACCCTGGATCTAGTTTAGTCCCGTGGAATAACTATTGTGGATCTAAATGCTTTTCCTCATAATCCTGGACTATCGGAGCACCATCTTATTACGTTTGCAATCGCAACAAATAATCTGCTCAGACCCCAATCAAGGATTATCAAAAGCTGTGCTATAAATTCTCAGACAACCCAAAGATTCCTAGAAGCCCTTCCAGACTCCTTCCAGCTACCCAAGGACGTCGGAGTACAGAAATCTGTTAACCACCTAACTGAGGATCTAAATTTAAACTTGCGTTATACCCTAGATGCAGTCGCATCCCTAAAAACAAAAAACATTTGTCACAAGAAACTAACTCCCTGGTATACAGAAAATACCCGACCCCTGAATCAAGCCTCCAGAAAATTGGAACGGAAATGGCGCTCCACCAAACTGGAAGTCTTCCTACTAGCTTGGAAAGAAAGTACAGAGCAATATCGAAGAGCCCTCACTGCTGCTCGATCATCCTATTTTTCCAACCTATTTGAGGAGAATAAGGTGGTAAATGACCTTTTAATGGCGTCAGACCAAGGCTCTGAATCTGTCCTTGCGCTCCTAGACCTTAGTGCTGCTTTTGACACCATCGATCACCACATTCTTTTGGAGAGATTGTAAACCCTAATTGGTCTACACGGACAAGTTCTTGCCTGGTTTAGATCTTATCTGTTGGAAAGATATCAGTTCATCTCTGTGGATGGTTTGTCCTCTGACAAATCAATTGTAAGTTTCGGTGTTCCTCAAGGTTCCGTTTTAGGACCACTATTGTTTTCACTATATATTTTACCTCTTGGTGACGTCATTCGGAAACACAATGTCAACTTTCATTGCTATGCGGACGACACACAGCTCTACATTTCGATGAAACATGGTGAAGCCCCAAAATGTCCTTCCCTGGAAGCCTGTGTTTCAGACATAAGGAAGTGGATGGCGGCAAATGTTTTACTTTTAAACCACTGACAAAACAGAGATGCTAGTTCTAGGTCCCAAGAAACAAAGGCATCTGCTGTTGGATCTGACAATTAATCTTGATGGTTGTACAGTCGTCTAAAGAAAAACTGTGAAGGACCTCTGCGTTACTCTGGACCCTGATCTCTCTTTTTTTACGAACATATCAAAAATATTTCAAGGACAGCTTTTTTCCATCTTCGTAAAATTGCAAAATTCTGAAACTTTTAGTCCAAAAATGTTGCAGAAAAGCTAATCCATGCTTTTGTCACTTCTAGATCAGACATCTGCAATGCTCTACTCTCCGGCTACCCGGAAAAAGCACTAACTACACTTCAGTTAGTGCTAAACACGGCTGCTAGAATCTTGACTAGAACCATGTGATCATATTACTCCAGTGCTGGCCTCTACACTGGCTTCCTGTTAAGGCTAGGTTTCAAGGTTTTACTGCTAACCTCCAAAGCATTATATGGGCTTGCGCCTACCCATCTCTCCGATTTGGTCCTGCCGTACATACCTACACGTAGAATTTCTAAGCAAACAATTGGAGGCAGAACTTTCTCATATAGAGCTCAAATTTTATGAAATGGTCTGCCTGTGAGAGACGTAGACTCGGTCTCAACCTTTAAGTCTTTACTGAAGACTCATCTCTTCAGTAGGTCCTATGATTGAGTGTAGTCCGGCCCAGGGGTGCGAAGGTGAACGGAAAGGCACTGGAGTGACGAACCTCGCCGGTTACTGTCTCTCCATTGGGATTCTCTGCCTCACTGGCTGTGCATCGCTTGAGTGGGTTGAGTCGATGAAGTGATCTTCCTGTCCGGTTTGTTGCCCCCTCGTGCTCGTGCGGTGGAGGAGATCTTCGTGGGCTATACTCAGCCTTGTCTCAGGGTAGCAGGTTGGTGGTCTGTTGATATCCCTCTGGTGGTGTGGGGGCTGTGCTTTGGCAAAGTGGGTGGGGTTATATCCTGCCTGGTTGGCCCTGTCTGGGGGTATCGTAGGACGGGGCCACAGTGTCTCCCGACCCCCCCCCCCCCCCCCCCCCGTTTCAGCCTCCATTATCTATGCTACAATAGTCTATGTGCCAGGGGGCTAGGGTCAGTCTGTTATATCTGGTGTAATTATCCTGTCTTATCTGGTGTCCTGTGTGAATGTAAGTATGCTCCCTCTAATTCTCTCTCTCTCCCTACCTCCCCTCCCGGAGGACCTGAGACCTAGCACCATGCCTCAGGACTACCTGGCCTGATGACTCCTTGCTGTCCCCAGTCCACCTGGTCGTGCTGCTGCTCCAGTTTCAACTCTTCTGCCTGCGGCTATGAAACCCTGACCTGTTCACCGGACGTGCTACCTTGTCCCAGACCTGCTCTCTTTCTGTACCGCACCTTCTATTTCAATATCTAAATGCCCGGCTATGAAAAGCCAAGTGACATTTACTCCTGATGTACTGACCTATTGTAACCACTGTGATTATTATCTGACCCTGCTGGTCATCTATAAAGGTTTGAACATCTTGGAGAAAGATCTGGCCTTAATGGCCATGTACTCTTATAATCTCCACCGGCACAGCCAGAAGGGGACTGGTCACCCCTCAGAGCCTGGTTCCTCTCTAGGTTTCTTCCTTTATAGGGAGTTCCTCCTAGCAAGGAGGAGGAGGAGAGAGAGGATGAGATAAGAGAGAGGGAGAGAAGAGAGAGAGAGAGAGAGAGAGAGAGAGAGAGAGAGAGAGAGAGAGAGAGAGAGAGAGAGAGAAGAGGAGAGGAGATGAGGGAGAGAAGAGGAGGAGAGAGAAGAGGGACAGAATCAGAGCAGAGCCAGCGAGCGGAGCTGAATGACTGGTAGTAATGGAGTCTGACTAGGAGCAGATAGCAGTAGTAGCCAGAACACACTGAGCTGCCATATTGATGCCCCCATCAGTAGTAGCCAGAACACACTGAGCTGCCATATTGATGCCCCCATCTGCCAGCTAGACTAACAGAGCCCACACAAAATAATGATGGTGCTGCTGCCATCAACCTACCTTGGCTGCATCCTAAACAGCCCTCTGTTTAAAAGGAGGACAACATAGAACAAACGGGGTGCCACCCTCCCCCTGTCCTCTCTTCTCTTACTGGAGGGACTATGGTGTCGTTTCATTGACCTCTCTAATGGATGGCCATCTAAGGCTTAAGCTGATATAACACAATGCTTTGGTCTTGGTGGACACCAGAGCTTCTCACCCCCTAACCCCTAACCCTCCCCATAATCAGCTTAATTGTCTCTGTTTCAACATGCAGCAAGGATGGGGAGGTTAAATAGCGTCTAGATAAAGTTAAAGTCTGAAAGGCGATGGGAGGAGGCTATAGTTTACAGTCTGAGAGAGAGAGAGAGAGAGAGAGAGAGAGAGAGAGAGAGAGAGCGAGAGAGAGAGAGAGAGAGAGAGAGAGAGAGAAGAGAGAGAGAGAGAGAGAGAGAGAGAGAGAGAGAGAGAGAGAGAGAGAGAGAGAGAGAGAGAGAGAGAGAGAGCTGGTAAACTGCCATAATAGAGAACAGTGAAAGCCTTGTCAGAGGCAGAACTCCATATCTCCTATCAGAGCCTAGTGAGACAGCTTGATGAGCTCCACTGTATACTCTCCATAGTAAGTAAGCCTTGTCTGAGCCAGAACGGCCCACAGGGCAGAAGTCTATCTCCTGTCTCTGTAGTGAGACAGGTTGATGTACAGTACACCCCCTGGACAGGACACTAGTCTATCTCCTGTTTCTGTAGTGAGACAGCAGGACACCCCCTGGATAGGACACTAGTCTATCTCCTGTTTCTGTAGTGAGGCAGCTTGATGTACCAGTACACCCCCTGGACAGGACACTAGTCTATCTCCTGTTTCTGTAGTGAGACAGCTTGGTGTACCAGTACACCCCCTGGACAGGACACTAGTCTATCTCCTGTTTCTGTAGTGAGACAGCTTGATGTACCAGTACACCCCCAGGACAGGACACTAGTCTATCTCCTGTTTCTGTAGTGAGACAGCAGGACACCCCCTGGATAGGACACTAGTCTATCTCCTGTTTCTGTAGTGAAACAGCTTGATGTACCAGTACACCCCCTGGACAGGACACTAGTCTATCTCCTGTTTCTGTAGTGAAACAGCTTGGTGTACCAGTACACCCCCTGGACAGGACACTAGTCTATCTCCTGTTTCTGTAGTGAGGCAGCTTGATGTACAGTACACCCCCTGGACAGGACACTAGTCTATCTCCTGTTTCTGTAGTGAGACAGCTTGATGTACCAGTACACCCCCTGGACAGGACACTAGTCTATCTCCTGTTTCTGTAGTGAGACAGCTTGGTGTACCAGTACACCCCCTGGACAGGACACTAGTCTATCTCCTGTTTCTGTAGTGAGGCAGCTTGATGTACAGTACACCCCCTGGACAGGACACTAGTCTATCTCCTGTTTCTGTAGTGAGACAGCTTGATGTACCAGTACACCCCCTGGACAGGACACTAGTCTATCTCCTGTTTCTGTAGTGAGACAGCTTGGTGTACCAGTACACCCCCTGGACAGGACACTAGTCTATCTCCTGTTTCTGTAGTGAGGCAGCTTGATGTACAGGTCACCCCCTGGACAGGACACTAGTAATGTGGCTGTTTCACTAAATGTTTTGCCTTTGTATAATTTAACTCAGAGATAGCCAACCGAACTTATGTAATTTAGAAACAGTGATGAAACATTGCATTAGTGTGTTGGTCACATAAAATGATGCCATGGCTAATTTGATGTATTTCATTACAGAAACACAGCATTGGTGTGACATCACACCATCGTGTTAAAATCCTACATTATGAAATGTGCTTATCAGAAAAGTAATCACTCCCTGTCTCCTCCTCTACTCCATCTCTCCCTCTCTCCATCTCTCCTCTCCTCCTCTCCTCCATCTCTCAATTTCTCCTCCTCTCCTCCATCTCTCCCGCTCTCCTCCTCTCCTCCATATCTCACTCTCCTCTCCTCCATTTCTCACTCTCTCCTCCTCTCCTCCATCTCTCCCGCTCTCCTCCTCTCCTCCATATCTCACTCTCCTCTCCTCCATTTCTCACTCTCTCCTCCTCTCCTCCATCTCTCCCTCTCTCCTCCTCTCCTCCATCTCTCACTCTCTCCTCCTCTCCTCCATCTCTCACTCTCTCCTCCTCTCCTCCATCTCTCACTCTCTCCTCCTCTCCTCCATCTCTCACTCTCTCCTCATCTCCTCCATCTCTCCCTGTCTCCTCCTCTCCTCCATCTCTCCCTCTCTCCATCTCTCCTCTCCTCCTCTCCTCCATCTCTCCCTCTCTCCTCCTCTCCTCCATCTCTCCCTCTCTCAATCTCTCCTCTCCTCCACTACTCGCTCCTCCTCTCCTCCATCTCTCCCTCTCTCCTCCTCTCCTCCATCTCTCCTCCATCTCTCACTCTCTCCTCCTCTCCTCCATTTCTCACTCTCTCCTCCTCTCCTCCATCTCTCACTCTCTCCACCTCTCCTCCATCTCTCACTCTCTCCTCATCTCCTCCATCTCTCCCTGTCTCCTCATCTCCTCCAACTCTCCCTCTCTCCAACTCTCCTCTCCTCCTCTCCTCCATCTCTCCCTCTCTCCTCCTCTCCTCCATCTCTCCTTCTCTCAATCTCTCCTCTCCTCCACTACTCTCTCCTCCTCTCCTCCATCTCTCCCTCTCTCCTCCTCTCCTCCATCTCTCCTCCATCTCTCACTCTCTCCTCCTCTCCTCCATCTCTCCCTCTCTCCTCTCCTCCATCTCTCACTCTCTCCTCCTCTCTTCCATCTCTCACTCTCTCCTCCTCTCCTCCATCTCTCACTCTCTCCTCCTCTCCTCCTCTCCTCCATCTCTCACTCTCTCCTCATCTCCTCCATCTCTCCCTGTCTCCTCCTCTCCTCCATCTCTCCCTCTCTCCATCTCTCCTCTCCTCCTCTCCTCCATCTCTCCCTCTCTCCTCCTCTCCTCAATGTCTCCCTCTCTCCTCCTCTCCTCCATCTCTCCCTCTCTCAATCTCTCCTCTCCTCCACTACTCTCTCCTCCTCTCCTCCATCTCTCCCTCTCTCCTCCTCTCCTCCATCTCTCCTCCATCTCTCCCTCTCTCCTCCTCTCATCCATTTCTCACTCTCTCCTCCTCTCCTCCATCTCTCCTCCATCTCTCCCTCTCTCCTCCTCTCCTCCATTTCTCACTCTCTCCTCCTCTCCTCCATTTCTCACTCTCTCCTCCTCTCCTCCATCTCTCCTCCATCTCTCCCTCTCTCATTCTCTCCTACATCTCTCCCTCTCTCCTCCTCTCCTCCATCTCTCACTCTCTCCTCCATCTCTCTCCTCTCCTCCTCTCCTCCATCTCTCCCTCTGTCCTCCTCTCCTCCATCTCTCCCTCTATCCTCCTCTCCTCCATCTCTCCCTCTCTCCTCCATCTCTCCTCTCCTCCATCTTCCTATAGTATTTATATTAACAGAGAGAGAAATGACAGCCATGTATCTGGTCAGACTGCCCACTCTGTGTGGAGGTGTGAAGTGGTATCCTGGACCCTACAAGGCAGAGAGGCAGGCAGCAGGGTAACTTGGACAGCTCTACCTGGCTCTGTCTCAATGTCATTATGGTCTCAATGTCAGAGAGAGAGAGAGAGAGAGAGAGAGAGAGAGAGAGAGAGAGAGAGAGAGAGCGAGAGAGAGAGAGAGAGAGAGAGAGAGAGAGCGAGAGAGAGAGAGAGAGAGAGAGAGAGAGAGAGAGAGAGAGAGAGAGAGAGAGAGACAGAGAGAGACAGAGAGAGAGAGAGAGAGAGAGAGCGAGAGAGCGAGAGAGCGAGAGAGAGAGAGAGGCAGGCAGACAAACAGACAGGCAGTCAGGCAGGCAGACAGGCAGGCAGGCAGGCAGGCAGGCAGGCAGGCAGGCAGGCAGGCAGACAGACAGACAGACAGACAGACAGACAGACAGACAGACAGACAGACAGACAGACAGACAGACAGACAGACAGACAGACAGGCAGACAGGCAGCAGGGTAACTTGGACAGCACTACCTGGAATGTCACAGAGAGAGTTAAACATAGCAGTTATTGACAGATATGGGGACATGGAGCAGTTTTAATTGATATTGACAGATATGGGGACATGGAGCAGTTTTAATTGATATTGACAGATATGGGGACGTGGAGCAGTTTTAATTGATATTGACAGATATGGGGACGTGGAGCAGTTTTAATTGATATTGACAGATATGGGGACGTGGAGCAGTTTTAATTGATATTGACAGATATGGGGACGTGGAGCAGTTTTAATTGATATTGACAGATATGGGGACGTGGAGCAGTTTTAATTGATATTGACAGATATGGGGACGTGGAGCAGTTTTAATTGATATTGACAGATATGGGGACGTGGAGCAGTTTTAATTGATATTGACAGATATGGGGACTTGGAGCAGTTTTAATTGATATTGACAGATATGGGGACGTGGAGCAGTTTTAACTGATATTGACAGATATGGGGACATGGATCAGTTTTAATTGATATTGACAGATAAAGGGACGTGGAGCAGTTTTAACTGATATTGACAGATATGGGGACATGGATCAGTTTTAACTGATATTGACAGATAAAGGGACGTGGAGCAGTTTTGACTGATATGCCCCACAGCCTCATCACTTTGCCCCACAGCCTCATCCCTTTGCCCCACAGCCTCATCACTTTGCCCCACAGCCTCATCCCTTTGCCCCACAGCCTCATCCCTTTGCCCCACAGCCTCATCACTTTGCCCCACAGCCTCATCCCTTTGACCCACAGCCTCATCACTTTGCCCCACAGCCTCATCCCTTTGACCCACAGCCTCATCCCTTTGCCCCACAGCCTCATCACTTTGCCCCACAGCCTCATCCCTTTGACCCACAGCCTCATCACTTTGCCCCACAGCCTCATCACTTTGCCCCACAGCCTCATCCCTTTGCCCCACAGCCTCATCCCTTTGCCCCACAGCCTCATCCCTTTGCCCCACAGCCTCATCACTTTGCCCCACAGCCTCATCACTTTGCCCCACAGCCTCATCCCTTTGACCCACAGCCTCATCACTTTGCCCCACAGCCTCATCACTTTGCCCCACAGCCTCATCCCTTTGCCCCACAGCCTCATCCCTTTGCCCCACAGCCTCATCACTTTGCCCCACAGCCTCATCCCTTTGCCCCATATGGTCCAGACAGTATAGTGATGTCTGGACCAACTTAGTGACCTCCCCCTGACATTGGGAGGTTGATGCCGAGCATAGATTGGGGGACACGACTTCTTACTTTGTGATAGTGGACATTGCTCCAGCTTCAGGCTAACAGATCACAGTTTCTACTGGCTGCATAAAGTTCTCTAGCCAAGGAGGCAAAATGTCATTTGAAAATCAAAAATGTTAATTGCGTGCTTTGCTAATTTGTCACATTTAGCTCAGTCTGAAAAGTACTTGCCTCGGTCACAATGGCAGACAAGCCAACGACCGGAGTCCTTTCTGTGGGATTCATCTCAGCGTCTTGTGTTGTGCAACACTGTGTTGTTTTACTGTAAACTGGAAAAGAAACCATACCGCTGCTATATATAGTATTTATGGAAATCATGTTTGACTCAGTCCTCCTATTGCTCCTCCCACCAGCCTCCACTGCTTAGTTCGCATGGCAGAGTTATGAAGTGTGTGTGTGTGTGTATGTGTGTGTCTGTCTGCGTGTGTGTGTGTGTGTGTGTGTGTGTGTCTGTAGAGTGGGTTATAGAGTTATGGAGGTGAGGTGATTTATTTACAAACACATGCTATCCCATAATGATGACTGTGGTAGCCATGGCAACCTCAGCCATCTGGTCTCTTTCTGAGCTGGAGGATCCAAGATGCACTGTGGTCTGTAGACACAGACATGCACGTACACACACACACACACACACACACACACACACACACACACACACACACACACACACACACACACGTACACACACACACACACACACACACACACACACACACACACACGTACAAACACACACACGTACACACACACACCCATACCCACACATACACACACATACTCACACACACACACACCCATACACACAAACTTCAGTTTGGTGGGCTGTGATTTATAGGTTAGTAGCTGGACCATTTCAGTACACTAGGCGTATGTCACGACTTCGGAGGAGAGGCATTTCAATGTTTTTAATTGTATTTATTGTTTTTTTTATCTAAATGCGTTTTTGTGGCAGAAACGCCTTCGGGAACATGTGAACTTTCATGCGCCTTAATAACAAACTAGTATGCCATCTGTAAAATACTAATAAAGTTGTTAAATTACGTGCTTAGTTGGTTTAGCCACAGAAAAAGACAGGAACCTTCCAGCTAGCCATGATTGGCTGAGATAATGGATGGCTTGGAGATGCTGAGAGGAGTTCAGATTGGTCTGCCATGTAGCATGCTTCTGTCTATAACATGAGCTGCTCAGTATGTGTAGATAATCCTTGCTACCGCGGCTTTTTTGAAAGATATATTATTAGCCATGGAGAACTGCAAAAGTGTTGCTATTGCTCTAAACATTGCTGCCCTGAAGTTAACAGGCGCTATCGACAACAATCCGTTGTGATGGACGACTTTCTGGAGGACGACCATGCTGACACTCTCTGACTCTGAACATGAATCAGATGATGAGGAAATCCCTGATTTAGGTAAAAGCATTTTCATTGAACAAGACATTGTAGAGTCTTCTGATGACATTGATGGGGGAAGAAACAGCGATCAACAGTGTTGTTGTCGCGGAAGAAGTTGACCGAGTTTTGAAATCAGTGGAATGCCTGTTGGAAGCAGAGAGAGAGAGAGAACACAGAAGGCTGTTGGAAGCAGAGAGACGAGAGAGAACACAGAAGGCTGTTGGAAGCAGAGAGAGAGAGAGAACACAGAAGGCTGTTGGAAGCAGAGAGAGAGAGAGAACACAGAAGGCTGTTGGAAGCAGAGAGAGAGAGAGAACACAGAAGGCTGTTGGAAGCAGAGAGACGAGAGAGAACACAGAAGGCTGTTGGAAGCAGAGAGACGAGAGAGAACACAGAAGGCTGTTGGAAGCAGAGAGACGAAAGAGAACACAGAAGGCTGTTGGAAGCAGAGAGAGAGAGAGAACACAGAAGGCTGTTGGAAGCAGAGAGAGAGAGAGAACACAGAAGGCTGTTGGAAGCAGAGAGACGAGAGAGAACACAGAAGGCTGTTGGAAGCAGAGAGACGAGAGAGAACACAGAAGGCTGTTGGAAGCAGAGAGACGAAAGAGAACACAGAAGGCTGTTGGAAGCAGAGAGAGAGAGAACACAGAAGGCTGTTGGAAGCAGAGAGAGAGAGAGAACACAGAAGGCTGTTGGAAGCAGAGAGAGAGAGAGAACACAGAAGGCTGTTGGAAGCAGAGAGAGAGAGAGAACACAGAAGGCTGTTGGAAGCAGAGAGAGAGAGAGAACACAGAAGGCTGTTGGAAGCAGAGAGACGAGAGAGAACACTGAAGGCTGTTGGAAGCAGAGAGAGAGAGAGAACACAGAAGGCTGTTGGAAGCAGAGAGAGAGAGAACACAGAAGGCTGTTGGAAGCAGAGAGAGAGAGAGAACACAGAAGGCTGTTGGAAGCAGAGAGAGAGAGAGAACACAGAAGGCTGTTGGAAGCAGAGAGAGAGAGAGAACACAGAAGGCTGTTGGAAGCAGAGAGAGAGAGAGAACACAGAAGGCTGTTGGAAGCAGAGAGAGAGAGAGAACACAGAAGGCTGTTGGAAGCAGAGAGAGAGAGAGAACACAGAAGGCTGTTGGAAGCAGAGAGAGAGAGAACACAGAAGGCTGTTGAAAGCAGAGAGAGAGAGAGAACACAGAAGGCTGTTGGAAGCAGAGAGAGAGAGAGAACACAGAAGGCTGTTGGAAGCAGAGAGAGAGAGAGAACACAGAAGGCTGTTGGAAGCAGAGAGAGAGAGAGAACACAGAAGGCTGTTGGAAGCAGAGAGAGAGAGATAACACAGAAGGCTGTTGGAAGCAGAGAGACGAGAGAGAACACAGAAGGCTGTTGGAAGCAGAGAGAGAGAGAACACAGAAGGCTGTTGGAAGCAGAGAGACGAGAGAGAACACAGAAGGCTGTTGGAAGCAGAGAGACGAGAGAGAACACAGAAGGCTGTTGGAAGCAGAGAGACGAGAGAGAACACAGAAGGCTGTTGGAAGCAGAGAGAGAGAGAGAACACAGAAGGCTGTTGGAAGCAGAGAGAGAGAGAGAACACAGAAGGCTGTTGGAAGCAGAGAGAGAGAGAGAACACAGAAGGCTGTTGGAAGCAGAGAGAGAGAGAGAACACAGAAGGCTGTTGGAAGCAGAGAGAGAGAGAGAACACAGAAGGCTGTTGGAAGCAGAGAGAGAGAGAGAACACAGAAGGCTGTTGGAAGCAGAGAGAGAGAGAGAACACAGAAGGCTGTTGGAAGCAGAGAGAGAGAGAGAACACAGAAGGCTGTTGGAAGCAGAGAGAGAGAGAGAACACAGAAGGCTGTTGGAAGCAGAGAGAGAGAGAGAACACAGAAGGCTGTTGGAAGCAGAGAGACGAGAGAGAACACAGAAGGCTGTTGGAAGCAGAGAGAGAGAGAACACAGAAGGCTGTTGGAAGCAGAGAGACGAGAGAGAACACAGAAGGCTGTTGGAAGCAGAGAGACGAGAGAGAACACAGAAGGCTGTTGGAAGCAGAGAGAGAGAGAGAACACAGAAGGCTGTTGGAAGCAGAGAGAGAGAGAGAACACAGAAGGCTGTTGGAAGCAGAGAGAGAGAGAGAACACAGAAGGCTGTTGGAAGCAGAGAGACGAGAGAGAACACAGAAGGCTGTTGGAAGCAGAGAGACGAGAGAGAACACAGAAGGCTGTTGGAAGCAGAGAGAGAGAGAGAACACAGAAGGCTGTTGGAAGCAGAGAGAGAGAGAGAACACAGAAGGCTGTTGGAAGCAGAGAGAGAGAGAGAACACAGAAGGCTGTTGGAAGCAGAGAGAGAGAGAACACAGAAGGCTGTTGGAAGCAGAGAGAGAGAGAGAACACAGAAGGCTGTTGGAAGCAGAGAGAGAGAGAGAACACAGAAGGCTGTTGGAAGCAGAGAGAGAGAGAGAACACAGAAGGCTGTTGGAAGCAGAGAGAGAGAGAGAGAACACAGAAGGCTGTTGGAAGCAGAGAGAGAGAGAGAACACAGAAGGCTGTTGGAAGCAGAGAGAGAGAGAGAGAACACAGAAGGCTGTTGGAAGCAGAGAGAGAGAGAGAACACAGAAGGCTGTTGGAAGCAGAGAGACGAGAGAGAACACAGAAGGCTGTTGGAAGCAGAGAGAGAGAGAGAACACAGAAGGCTGTTGGAAGCAGAGAGAGAGAGAGAACACAGAAGGCTGTTGGAAGCAGAGAGACGAGAGAGAACACAGAAGGCTGTTGGAAGCAGAGAGACGAAAGAGAACACAGAAGGCTGTTGGAAGCAGAGAGAGAGAGAGAACACAGAAGGCTGTTGGAAGCAGAGAGAGAGAGAGAACACAGAAAGCTGTTGGAAGCAGAGAGACGAGAGAGAACACAGAAGGCTGTTGGAAGCAGAGAGACGAGAGAGAACACAGAAGGCTGTTGGAAGCAGAGACGAAAGAGAACACAGAAGGCTGTTGGAAGCAGAGAGAGAGAGAACACAGAAGGCTGTTGGAAGCAGAGAGAGAGAGAGAACACAGAAGGCTGTTGGAAGCAGAGAGAGAGAGAGAACACAGAAGGCTGTTGGAAGCAGAGAGAGAGAGAGAACACAGAAGGCTGTTGGAAGCAGAGAGAGAGAGAGAACACAGAAAGCTGTTGGAAGCAGAGAGAGAGAGAGAACACAGAAGGCTGTTGGAAGCAGAGAGAGAGAGAGAACACAGAAGGCTGTTGGAAGCAGAGAGAGAGAGAGAACACAGAAGGCTGTTGGAAGCAGAGAGAGAGAGAGAACACAGAAGGCTGTTGGAAGCAGAGAGAGAGAGAGAACACAGAAGGCTGTTGGAAGCAGAGAGAGAGAGAGAACACAGAAGGCTGTTGGAAGCAGAGAGAGAGAGAGAACACAGAAGGCTGTTGGAAGCAGAGAGAGAGAGAGAACACAGAAGGCTGTTGGAAGCAGAGAGAGAGAGAACACAGAAGGCTGTTGGAAGCAGAGAGAGAGAGAGAACACAGAAGGCTGTTGGAAGCAGAGAGAGAGAGAGAACACAGAAGGCTGTTGGAAGCAGAGAGAGAGAGAGAACACAGAAGGCTGTTGGAAGCAGAGAGAGAGAGAGAACACAGAAGGCTGTTGGAAGCAGAGAGAGAGAGAGAACACAGAAGGCTGTTGGAAGCAGAGAGAGAGAGAGAACACAGAAGGCTGTTGGAAGCAGAGAGAGAGAGAGAACACAGAAGGCTGTTGGAAGCAGAGAGAGAGAGAGAACACAGAAGGCTGTTGGAAGCAGAGAGAGAGAGAGAACACAGAAGGCTGTTGGAAGCAGAGAGAGAGAGAGAACACAGAAGGCTGTTGGAAGCAGAGAGACGAGAGAGAACACAGAAGGCTGTTGGAAGCAGAGAGAGAGAGAGAACACAGAAGGCTGTTGGAAGCAGAGAGAGAGAGAGAACACAGAAGGCTGTTGGAAGCAGAGAGAGAGAGAGAACACAGAAGGCTGTTGGAAGCAGAGAGAGAGAGAGAACACAGAAGGCTGTTGGAAGCAGAGAGAGAGAGAGAACACAGAAGGCTGTTGGAAGCAGAGAGAGAGAGAGAACACAGAAGGCTGTTGGAAGCAGAGAGAGAGAGAGAACACAGAAGGCTGTTGGAAGCAGAGAGAGAGAGAGAACACAGAAGGCTGTTGGAAGCAGAGAGAGAGAGAGAACACAGAAGGCTGTTGGAAGCAGAGAGAGAGAGAGAACACAGAAGGCTGTTGGAAGCAGAGAGAGAGAGAGAACACAGAAGGCTGTTGGAAGCAGAGAGAGAGAGAGAACACAGAAGGCTGTTGGAAGCAGAGAGAGAGAGAGAACACAGAAGGCTGTTGGAAGCAGAGAGAGAGAGAGAACACAGAAGGCTGTTGGAAGCAGAGAGAGAGAGAGAACACAGAAGGCTGTTGGAAGCAGAGAGAGAGAGAGAACACAGAAGGCTGTTGGAAGCAGAGAGAGAGAGAGAACACAGAAGGCTGTTGGAAGCAGAGAGAGAGAGAGAACACAGAAGGCTGTTGGAAGCAGAGAGAGAGAGAGAACACAGAAGGCTGTTGGAAGCAGAGAGAGAGAGAGAACACAGAAGGCTGTTGGAAGCAGAGAGAGAGAGAGAACACAGAAGGCTGTTGGAAGCAGAGAGAGAGAGAGAACACAGAAGGCTGTTGGAAGCAGAGAGAGAGAGAGAACACAGAAGGCTGTTGGAAGCAGAGAGAGAGAGAGAACACAGAAGGCTGTTGGAAGCAGAGAGAGAGAGAGAACACAGAAGGCTGTTGGAAGCAGAGAGAGAGAGAGAACACAGAAGGCTGTTGGAAGCAGAGAGAGAGAGAGAACACAGAAGGCTGTTGGAAGCAGAGAGAGAGAGAGAACACAGAAGGCTGTTGGAAGCAGAGAGACGAGAGAGAACACAGAAGGCTGTTGGAAGCAGAGAGAGAGAGAGAACACAGAAGGCTGTTGGAAGCAGAGAGAGAGAGAGAACACAGAAGGCTGTTGGAAGCAGAGAGAGAGAGAGAACACAGAAGGCTGTTGGAAGCAGAGAGAGAGAGAGAACACAGAAGGCTGTTGGAAGCAGAGAGAGAGAGAGAACACAGAAGGCTGTTGGAAGCAGAGAGAGAGAGAGAACACAGAAGGCTGTTGGAAGCAGAGAGAGAGAGAGAACACAGAAGGCTGTTGGAAGCAGAGAGAGAGAGAGAACACAGAAGGCTGTTGGAAGCAGAGAGAGAGAGAGAACACAGAAGGCTGTTGGAAGCAGAGAGAGAGAGAGAACACAGAAGGCTGTTGGAAGCAGAGAGAGAGAGAGAACACAGAAGGCTGTTGGAAGCAGAGAGAGAGAGAGAACACAGAAGGCTGTTGGAAGCAGAGAGAGAGAGAGAACACAGAAGGCTGTTGGAAGCAGAGAGAGAGAGAGAACACAGAAGGCTGTTGGAAGCAGAGAGAGAGAGAGAACACAGAAGGCTGTTGGAAGCAGAGAGAGAGAGAGAACACAGAAGGCTGTTGGAAGCAGAGAGAGAGAGAGAACACAGAAGGCTGTTGGAAGCAGAGAGAGAGAGAGAACACAGAAGGCTGTTGGAAGCAGAGAGACGAGAGAGAACACAGAAGGCTGTTGGAAGCAGAGAGAGAGAGAGAACACAGAAGGCTGTTGGAAGCAGAGAGAGAGAGAGAACACAGAAGGCTGTTGGAAGCAGAGAGAGAGAGAGAACACAGAAGGCTGTTGGAAGCAGAGAGAGAGAGAGAACACAGAAGGCTGTTGGAAGCAGAGAGAGAGAGAGAACACAGAAGGCTGTTGGAAGCAGAGAGAGAGAGAGAACACAGAAGGCTGTTGGAAGCAGAGAGAGAGAGAGAACACAGAAGGCTGTTGGAAGCAGAGAGAGAGAGAGAACACAGAAGGCTGTTGGAAGCAGAGAGAGAGAGAGAACACAGAAGGCTGTTGGAAGCAGAGAGAGAGAGAGAACACAGAAGGCTGTTGGAAGCAGAGAGAGAGAGAGAACACAGAAGGCTGTTGGAAGCAGAGAGAGAGAGAGAACACAGAAGGCTGTTGGAAGCAGAGAGAGAGAGAGAACACAGAAGGCTGTTGGAAGCAGAGAGAGAGAGAGAACACAGAAGGCTGTTGGAAGCAGAGAGAGAGAGAGAACACAGAAGGCTGTTGGAAGCAGAGAGAGAGAGAACACAGAAGGCTGTTGGAAGCAGAGAGAGAGAGAGAACACAGAAGGCTGTTGGAAGCAGAGAGAGAGAGAGAACACAGAAGGCTGTTGGAAGCAGAGAGAGAGAGAGAACACAGAAGGCTGTTGGAAGCAGAGAGAGAGAGAGAACACAGAAGGCTGTTGGAAGCAGAGAGAGAGAGAGAACACAGAAGGCTGTTGGAAGCAGAGAGACGAGAGAGAACACAGAAGGCTGTTGGAAGCAGAGAGAGAGAGAGAACACAGAAGGCTGTTGGAAGCAGAGAGAGAGAGAGAACACAGAAGGCTGTTGGAAGCAGAGAGAGAGAGAGAACACAGAAGGCTGTTGGAAGCAGAGAGAGAGAGAGAACACAGAAGGCTGTTGGAAGCAGAGAGACGAGAGAGAACACAGAAGGCTGTTGGAAGCAGAGAGAGAGAGAGAACACAGAAGGCTGTTGGAAGCAGAGAGAGAGAGAGAACACAGAAGGCTGTTGGAAGCAGAGAGAGAGAGAGAACACAGAAGGCTGTTGGAAGCAGAGAGAGAGAGAGAACACAGAAGGCTGTTGGAAGCAGAGAGAGAGAGAGAACACAGAAGGCTGTTGGAAGCAGAGAGAGAGAGAGAACACAGAAGGCTGTTGGAAGCAGAGAGAGAGAGAGAACACAGAAGGCTGTTGGAAGCAGAGAGAGAGAGAGAACACAGAAGGCTGTTGGAAGCAGAGAGAGAGAGAGAACACAGAAGGCTGTTGGAAGCAGAGAGAGAGAGAACACAGAAGGCTGTTGGAAGCAGAGAGAGAGAGAGAACACAGAAGGCTGTTGGAAGCAGAGAGAGAGAGAGAACACAGAAGGCTGTTGGAAGCAGAGAGAGAGAGAGAACACAGAAGGCTGTTGGAAGCAGAGAGAGAGAGAGAACACAGAAGGCTGTTGGAAGCAGAGAGAGAGAGAGAACACAGAAGGCTGTTGGAAGCAGAGAGAGAGAGAGAACACAGAAGGCTGTTGGAAGCAGAGAGAGAGAGAGAACACAGAAGGCTGTTGGAAGCAGAGAGAGAGAGAGAACACAGAAGGCTGTTGGAAGCAGAGAGAGAGAGAGAACACAGAAGGCTGTTGGAAGCAGAGAGAGAGAGAGAACACAGAAGGCTGTTGGAAGCAGAGAGAGAGAGAGAACACAGAAGGCTGTTGGAAGCAGAGAGAGAGAGAGAACACAGAAGGCTGTTGGAAGCAGAGAGACGAGAGAGAACACAGAAGGCTGTTGGAAGCAGAGAGAGAGAGAACACAGAAGGCTGTTGGAAGCAGAGAGACGAGAGAGAACACAGAAGGCTGTTGGAAGCAGAGAGACGAGAGAGAACACAGAAGGCTGTTGGAAGCAGAGAGACGAGAGAGAACACAGAAGGCTGTTGGAAGCAGAGAGAGAGAGAGAACACAGAAGGCTGTTGGAAGCAGAGAGAGAGAGAGAACACAGAAGGCTGTTGGAAGCAGAGAGACGAGAGAGAACACAGAAGGCTGTTGGAAGCAGAGAGACGAGAGAGAACACAGAAGGCTGTTGGAAGCAGAGAGAGAGAGAGAACACAGAAGGCTGTTGGAAGCAGAGAGAGAGAGAGAACACAGAAGGCTGTTGGAAGCAGAGAGAGAGAGAGAACACAGAAGGCTGTTGGAAGCAGAGAGAGAGAGAGAACACAGAAGGCTGTTGGAAGCAGAGAGAGAGAGAGAACACAGAAGGCTGTTGGAAGCAGAGAGAGAGAGAGAACACAGAAGGCTGTTGGAAGCAGAGAGAGAGAGAGAACACAGAAGGCTGTTGGAAGCAGAGAGAGAGAGAGAGAACACAGAAGGCTGTTGGAAGCAGAGAGAGAGAGAGAACACAGAAGGCTGTTGGAAGCAGAGAGAGAGAGAGAACACAGAAGGCTGTTGGAAGCAGAGAGAGAGAGAGAACACAGAAGGCTGTTGGAAGCAGAGAGAGAGAGAGAACACAGAAGGCTGTTGGAAGCAGAGAGAGAGAGAGAACACAGAAGGCTGTTGGAAGCAGAGAGAGAGAGAGAACACAGAAGGCTGTTGGAAGCAGAGAGAGAGAGAGAACACAGAAGGCTGTTGGAAGCAGAGAGAGAGAGAGAACACAGAAGGCTGTTGGAAGCAGAGAGAGAGAGAGAACACAGAAGGCTGTTGGAAGCAGAGAGAGAGAGAGAACACAGAAGGCTGTTGGAAGCAGAGAGAGAGAGAGAACACAGAAGGCTGTTGGAAGCAGAGAGAGAGAGAGAACACAGAAGGCTGTTGGAAGCAGAGAGACGAGAGAGAACACAGAAGGCTGTTGGAAGCAGAGAGAGAGAGAGAACACAGAAGGCTGTTGGAAGCAGAGAGAGAGAGAGAACACAGAAGGCTGTTGGAAGCAGAGAGAGAGAGAGAACACAGAAGGCTGTTGGAAGCAGAGAGAGAGAGAGAACACAGAAGGCTGTTGGAAGCAGAGAGACGAGAGAGAACACAGAAGGCTGTTGGAAGCAGAGAGAGAGAGAGAACACAGAAGGCTGTTGGAAGCAGAGAGACGAGAGAGAACACAGAAGGCTGTTGGAAGCAGAGAGAGAGAGAGAACACAGAAGGCTGTTGGAAGCAGAGAGAGAGAGAGAACACAGAAGGCTGTTGGAAGCAGAGAGAGAGAGAGAACACAGAAGGCTGTTGGAAGCAGAGAGAGAGAGAGAACACAGAAGGCTGTTGGAAGCAGAGAGAGAGAGAGAACACAGAAGGCTGTTGGAAGCAGAGAGAGAGAGAGAACACAGAAGGCTGTTGGAAGCAGAGAGAGAGAGAGAACACAGAAGGCTGTTGGAAGCAGAGAGAGAGAGAGAACACAGAAGGCTGTTGGAAGCAGAGAGAGAGAGAGAACACAGAAGGCTGTTGGAAGCAGAGAGAGAGAGAGAACACAGAAGGCTGTTGGAAGCAGAGAGAGAGAGAGAACACAGAAGGCTGTTGGAAGCAGAGAGAGAGAGAGAACACAGAAGGCTGTTGGAAGCAGAGAGACGAGAGAGAACACAGAAGGCTGTTGGAAGCAGAGAGACGAGAGAGAACACAGAAGGCTGTTGGAAGCAGAGAGACGAGAGAGAACACAGAAGGCTGTTGGAAGCAGAGAGAGAGAGAGAACACAGAAGGCTGTTGGAAGCAGAGAGAGAGAGAGAACACAGAAGGCTGTTGGAAGCAGAGAGAGAGAGAGAACACAGAAGGCTGTTGGAAGCAGAGAGAGAGAGAGAACACAGAAGGCTGTTGGAAGCAGAGAGACGAGAGAGAACACAGAAGGCTGTTGGAAGCAGAGAGAGAGAGAGAACACAGAAGGCTGTTGGAAGCAGAGAGAGAGAGAGAACACAGAAGGCTGTTGGAAGCAGAGAGAGAGAGAGAACACAGAAGGCTGTTGGAAGCAGAGAGAGAGAGAGAACACAGAAGGCTGTTGGAAGCAGAGAGAGAGAGAGAACACAGAAGGCTGTTGGAAGCAGAGAGAGAGAGAGAACACAGAAGGCTGTTGGAAGCAGAGAGAGAGAGAGAACACAGAAGGCTGTTGGAAGCAGAGAGAGAGAGAGAACACAGAAGGCTGTTGGAAGCAGAGAGAGAGAGAGAACACAGAAGGCTGTTGGAAGCAGAGAGAGAGAGAGAACACAGAAGGCTGTTGGAAGCAGAGAGAGAGAGAGAGAACACAGAAGGCTGTTGGAAGCAGAGAGAGAGAGAGAACACAGAAGGCTGTTGGAAGCAGAGAGAGAGAGAGAACACAGAAGGCTGTTGGAAGCAGAGAGAGAGAGAGAACACAGAAGGCTGTTGGAAGCAGAGAGACGAGAGAGAACACAGAAGGCTGTTGGAAGCAGAGAGAGAGAGAGAACACAGAAGGCTGTTGGAAGCAGAGAGAGAGAGAGAACACAGAAGGCTGTTGGAAGCAGAGAGACGAGAGAGAACACAGAAGGCTGTTGGAAGCAGAGAGACGAGAGAGAACACAGAAGGCTGTTGGAAGCAGAGAGACGAGAGAGAACACAGAAGGCTGTTGGAAGCAGAGAGAGAGAGAGAACACAGAAGGCTGTTGGAAGCAGAGAGAGAGAGAGAACACAGAAGGCTGTTGGAAGCAGAGAGACGAGAGAGAACACAGAAGGCTGTTGGAAGCAGAGAGACGAGAGAGAACACAGAAGGCTGTTGGAAGCAGAGAGAGAGAGAGAACACAGAAGGCTGTTGGAAGCAGAGAGAGAGAGAGAACACAGAAGGCTGTTGGAAGCAGAGAGAGAGAGAGAACACAGAAGGCTGTTGGAAGCAGAGAGAGAGAGAGAACACAGAAGGCTGTTGGAAGCAGAGAGAGAGAGAGAACACAGAAGGCTGTTGGAAGCAGAGAGAGAGAGAGAACACAGAAGGCTGTTGGAAGCAGAGAGAGAGAGAGAACACAGAAGGCTGTTGGAAGCAGAGAGAGAGAGAGAACACAGAAGGCTGTTGGAAGCAGAGAGAGAGAGAGAACACAGAAGGCTGTTGGAAGCAGAGAGAGAGAGAGAACACAGAAGGCTGTTGGAAGCAGAGAGAGAGAGAGAACACAGAAGGCTGTTGGAAGCAGAGAGAGAGAGAGAACACAGAAGGCTGTTGGAAGCAGAGAGAGAGAGAGAACACAGAAGGCTGTTGGAAGCAGAGAGAGAGAGAGAACACAGAAGGCTGTTGGAAGCAGAGAGAGAGAGAGAACACAGAAGGCTGTTGGAAGCAGAGAGAGAGAGAGAACACAGAAGGCTGTTGGAAGCAGAGAGAGAGAGAGAACACAGAAGGCTGTTGGAAGCAGAGAGAGAGAGAGAACACAGAAGGCTGTTGGAAGCAGAGAGACGAGAGAGAACACAGAAGGCTGTTGGAAGCAGAGAGAGAGAGAGAACACAGAAGGCTGTTGGAAGCAGAGAGAGAGAGAGAACACAGAAGGCTGTTGGAAGCAGAGAGAGAGAGAGAACACAGAAGGCTGTTGGAAGCAGAGAGAGAGAGAGAACACAGAAGGCTGTTGGAAGCAGAGAGAGAGAGAGAACACAGAAGGCTGTTGGAAGCAGAGAGAGAGAGAGAACACAGAAGGCTGTTGGAAGCAGAGAGAGAGAGAGAACACAGAAGGCTGTTGGAAGCAGAGAGAGAGAGAGAACACAGAAGGCTGTTGGAAGCAGAGAGAGAGAGAGAACACAGAAGGCTGTTGGAAGCAGAGAGAGAGAGAGAACACAGAAGGCTGTTGGAAGCAGAGAGAGAGAGAGAACACAGAAGGCTGTTGGAAGCAGAGAGAGAGAGAGAACACAGAAGGCTGTTGGAAGCAGAGAGAGAGAGAGAACACAGAAGGCTGTTGGAAGCAGAGAGAGAGAGAGAACACAGAAGGCTGTTGGAAGCAGAGAGAGAGAGAGAACACAGAAGGCTGTTGGAAGCAGAGAGACGAGAGAGAACACAGAAGGCTGTTGGAAGCAGAGAGAGAGAGAGAACACAGAAGGCTGTTGGAAGCAGAGAGACGAGAGAGAACACAGAAGGCTGTTGGAAGCAGAGAGACGAGAGAGAACACAGAAGGCTGTTGGAAGCAGAGAGAGAGAGAGAACACAGAAGGCTGTTGGAAGCAGAGAGAGAGAGAGAACACAGAAGGCTGTTGGAAGCAGAGAGAGAGAGAGAACACAGAAGGCTGTTGGAAGCAGAGAGAGAGAGAGAACACAGAAGGCTGTTGGAAGCAGAGAGAGAGAGAGAACACAGAAGGCTGTTGGAAGCAGAGAGACGAGAGAGAACACAGAAGGCTGTTGGAAGCAGAGAGAGAGAGAGAACACAGAAGGCTGTTGGAAGCAGAGAGAGAGAGAGAACACAGAAGGCTGTTGGAAGCAGAGAGAGAGAGAGAACACAGAAGGCTGTTGGAAGCAGAGAGAGAGAGAGAACACAGAAGGCTGTTGGAAGCAGAGAGAGAGAGAGAACACAGAAGGCTGTTGGAAGCAGAGAGAGAGAGAGAACACAGAAGGCTGTTGGAAGCAGAGAGAGAGAGAGAACACAGAAGGCTGTTGGAAGCAGAGAGAGAGAGAGAGAACACAGAAGGCTGTTGGAAGCAGAGAGAGAGAGAGAACACAGAAGGCTGTTGGAAGCAGAGAGAGAGAGAGAACACAGAAGGCTGTTGGAAGCAGAGAGAGAGAGAGAACACAGAAGGCTGTTGGAAGCAGAGAGACGAGAGAGAACACAGAAGGCTGTTGGAAGCAGAGAGAGAGAGAGAACACAGAAGGCTGTTGGAAGCAGAGAGAGAGAGAGAACACAGAAGGCTGTTGGAAGCAGAGAGACGAGAGAGAACACAGAAGGCTGTTGGAAGCAGAGAGACGAGAGAGAACACAGAAGGCTGTTGGAAGCAGAGAGACGAGAGAGAACACAGAAGGCTGTTGGAAGCAGAGAGAGAGAGAGAACACAGAAGGCTGTTGGAAGCAGAGAGAGAGAGAGAACACAGAAGGCTGTTGGAAGCAGAGAGACGAGAGAGAACACAGAAGGCTGTTGGAAGCAGAGAGACGAGAGAGAACACAGAAGGCTGTTGGAAGCAGAGAGAGAGAGAGAACACAGAAGGCTGTTGGAAGCAGAGAGAGAGAGAGAACACAGAAGGCTGTTGGAAGCAGAGAGAGAGAGAGAACACAGAAGGCTGTTGGAAGCAGAGAGAGAGAGAGAACACAGAAGGCTGTTGGAAGCAGAGAGAGAGAGAGAACACAGAAGGCTGTTGGAAGCAGAGAGAGAGAGAGAACACAGAAGGCTGTTGGAAGCAGAGAGAGAGAGAGAACACAGAAGGCTGTTGGAAGCAGAGAGAGAGAGAGAACACAGAAGGCTGTTGGAAGCAGAGAGAGAGAGAGAACACAGAAGGCTGTTGGAAGCAGAGAGAGAGAGAGAACACAGAAGGCTGTTGGAAGCAGAGAGAGAGAGAGAACACAGAAGGCTGTTGGAAGCAGAGAGACGAGAGAGAACACAGAAGGCTGTTGGAAGCAGAGAGACGAGAGAGAACACAGAAGGCTGTTGGAAGCAGAGAGACGAGAGAGAACACAGAAGGCTGTTGGAAGCAGAGAGAGAGAGAGAACACAGAAGGCTGTTGGAAGCAGAGAGAGAGAGAGAACACAGAAGGCTGTTGGAAGCAGAGAGAGAGAGAGAACACAGAAGGCTGTTGGAAGCAGAGAGAGAGAGAGAACACAGAAGGCTGTTGGAAGCAGAGAGAGAGAGAGAACACAGAAGGCTGTTGGAAGCAGAGAGAGAGAGAGAACACAGAAGGCTGTTGGAAGCAGAGAGAGAGAGAGAACACAGAAGGCTGTTGGAAGCAGAGAGAGAGAGAGAACACAGAAGGCTGTTGGAAGCAGAGAGAGAGAGAGAACACAGAAGGCTGTTGGAAGCAGAGAGAGAGAGAGAACACAGAAGGCTGTTGGAAGCAGAGAGAGAGAGAACACAGAAGGCTGTTGGAAGCAGAGAGAGAGAGAGAACACAGAAGGCTGTTGGAAGCAGAGAGAGAGAGAGAACACAGAAGGCTGTTGGAAGCAGAGAGAGAGAGAGAACACAGAAGGCTGTTGGAAGCAGAGAGACGAGAGAGAACACAGAAGGCTGTTGGAAGCAGAGAGAGAGAGAGAACACAGAAGGCTGTTGGAAGCAGAGAGAGAGAGAGAACACAGAAGGCTGTTGGAAGCAGAGAGAGAGAGAGAACACAGAAGGCTGTTGGAAGCAGAGAGAGAGAGAGAACACAGAAGGCTGTTGGAAGCAGAGAGAGAGAGAGAACACAGAAGGCTGTTGGAAGCAGAGAGAGAGAGAACACAGAAGGCTGTTGGAAGCAGAGAGAGAGAGAGAACACAGAAGGCTGTTGGAAGCAGAGAGAGAGAGAGAACACAGAAGGCTGTTGGAAGCAGAGAGAGAGAGAGAACACAGAAGGCTGTTGGAAGCAGAGAGAGAGAGAGAACACAGAAGGCTGTTGGAAGCAGAGAGAGAGAGAGAACACAGAAGGCTGTTGGAAGCAGAGAGAGAGAGAGAGAGAACACAGAAGGCTGTTGGAAGCAGAGAGAGAGAGAGAACACAGAAGGCTGTTGGAAGCAGAGAGAGAGAGAACACAGAAGGCTGTTGGAAGCAGAGAGACGAAAGAGAACACAGAAGGCTGTTGGAAGCAGAGAGAGAGAGAAACACAGAAGGCTGTTGGAAGCAGAGAGAGAGAGAGAGAACACAGAAGGCTGTTGGAAGCAGAGAGACGAGAGAGAACACAGAAGGCTGTTGGAAGCAGAGAGACGAGAGAGAACACAGAAGGCTGTTGGAAGCAGAGAGAGAGAGAGAACACAGAAGGCTGTTGGAAGCAGAGAGAGAGAGAGAACACAGAAGGCTGTTGGAAGCAGAGAGACGAGAGAGAACACAGAAGGCTGTTGGAAGCAGAGAGACGAGAGAGAACACAGAAGGCTGTTGGAAGCAGAGAGACGAAAGAGAACACAGAAGGCTGTTGGAAGCAGAGAGAGAGAGAGAACACAGAAGGCTGTTGGAAGCAGAGAGAGAGAGAGAACACAGAAGGCTGTTGGAAGCAGAGAGACGAGAGAGTACACAGAAGGCTGTTGGAAGCAGAGAGACGAGAGAGAACACAGAAGGCTGTTGGAAGCAGAGAGACGAAAGAGAACACAGAAGGCTGTTGGAAGCAGAGAGAGAGAGAGAACACAGAAGGCTGTTGGAAGCAGAGAGAGAGAGAGAACACAGAAGGCTGTTGGAAGCAGAGAGAGAGAGAGAACACAGAAGGCTGTTGGAAGCAGAGAGAGAGAGAGAACACAGAAGGCTGTTGGAAGCAGAGAGAGAGAGAGAACACAGAAGGCTGTTGGAAGCAGAGAGACGAGAGAGAACACAGAAGACTGTTGGAAGCAGAGAGAGAGAGAGAACACAGAAGGCTGTTGGAAGCAGAGAGAGAGAGAACACAGAAGGCTGTTGGAAGCAGAGAGAGAGAGAGAACACAGAAGGCTGTTGGAAGCAGAGAGAGAGAGAGAACACAGAAGGCTGTTGGAAGCAGAGAGAGAGAGAGAACACAGAAGGCTGTTGGAAGCAGAGAGAGAGAGAGAACACAGAAGGCTGTTGGAAGCAGAGAGAGAGAGAGAACACAGAAGGCTGTTGGAAGCAGAGAGAGAGAGAGAACACAGAAGGCTGTTGGAAGCAGAGAGAGAGAGAGAACACAGAAGGCTGTTGGAAGCAGAGAGAGAGAGAGAACACAGAAGGCTGTTGGAAGCAGAGAGAGAGAGAGAACACAGAAGGCTGTTGGAAGCAGAGAGAGAGAGAGAACACAGAAGGCTGTTGGAAGCAGAGAGAGAGAGAGAACACAGAAGGCTGTTGGAAGCAGAGAGAGAGAGAGAACACAGAAGGCTGTTGGAAGCAGAGAGAGAGAGAGAACACAGAAGGCTGTTGTTTAAAACACCGTCTTCCCATTACATCTTCAAACTAAGGGCAACATTTACATTTTAGTCATTTAGCAGACGCTCTTATCCAGAGCGACTTACAGTTAGTGAATGCATACATGTTTATTTTTTTGTTTTTTGTTTTTTGTTTTGTTTCATACCCCGTGGGAAACAAACCCACATCCCTGCCGGCCAAACCCTCCCCTACCTTGGATGACGCTGGACCAATTGTGCGCCGCCCATGGGTCTCCGGCCGGCTGCAACAGAGCCTGGACTCAAACCAGGATCGCTAGTGGCACAGCTAGCACTGCGATGCAGTGCCTTAGACCACTGCGCCACTTGGGAGGCAACCATGGCATCCATGACAGAAAGGGAGAAGTATTCATCGATGTTTACGGGTAAGAGTCTAGCTACATTTTCAGATAGTTTTCGTTTCTAATTTTGTCAGAAAGTTGTTTTCATTGCATGTTAAAGTGTACTGTTAGTTAGCTAGCGAACATTAGCTTGCTGGTTCGCTAGCTCACGTTATATGTATGATCTGTGTAGTATTATTATTAGTATCTCAGACATCCATTTGGTGTTCCTCAGCCTGTGGTGTGTGTTGGTTTGACTGAAAGAGAGAAACATCTTCTGTAATGTCAAACACTACCCTAGTACACAGTCAAACTCTACCGAGTACCCAGTCAAACACTACCCTAGTACCCAGTCAAACACTACCCCAGTACCCAGTCAAACACTACCCAGTACCCAGTCAAACACTACCCAGTACCCAGTCAAACACTACCCCAGTACCCAGTCAAACACTACCCAGTACCCAGTCAAACACTACCCAGTACCCAGTCAAACACTACCCAGTACCCAGTCAAACACTACCCAGTACCCAGTCAAACACTACCCAGTACCCAGTCAAACACTACCCAGTACCCAGTCAAACACTACCCAGTACCCAGTCAAACACTACCCAGTACCCAGTCCTCTAAGTTTGGCTTTATTTATTCTGTTATATCACTAGTTATTTACCTGTAGCTAGTTATTTACCTGTAGCTAGTTATTTACCTGTAGCTAGTTATTTACCTGTAGCTAGTTATTTACCTGTAGCTAGTTATTTACCTGCAGCTAGTTATTTACCTGTAGCTAGTTATTTACCTGTAGCTAGTTATTTACCTGTAGCTAGTTATTTAACTGTAGCTAGTTATTTACCTGTAGCTAGTTATTTACCTGTAGCTAGTTATATACCTGTAGCTAGTTATTTACCTGTAGCTAGTTATTTACCTGTAGCTAGTTATTTACCTGTAGCTAGTTATGTACCTGTAGCTAGTTATTTACCTGTAGCTAGTTATTTACCTGTAGCTAGTTATGTACCTGTAGCTAGTTATTTACCTGTAGCTAGTTATTTACCTGTAGCTAGTTATTTACCTGTAGCTAGTTATGTACCTGTAGCTAGTTATTTACCTGTAGCTAGTTATTTACCTGTAGCTAGTTATTTACCTGTAGCTAGTTATAGTGGGGAGAACAAGTATTTGATACACTGCCAATTTTGCAGGTTTTCCTACTTACAAAGCATGTAGAGGTCTGTCATTTTTATCATAGGTACACTTCAACTGTGAGAGACGGAATCTAAAACAAAAATCCAGAAAATCACATTGTATGATTTTTAAGTAATTAATTTGCATTTTATTGCATGACATAAGTATTTGATCACCTACCAACCAGTAAGAATTCTGGCTCTCACAGACCTGTTAGTTTTTCTTTAAGAAGCCCTCCTGTTCTCCACTCATTACCTGTATTAACTGCACCTGTTTGAACTCGTTACCTGTTAAAAAGACACCTGTCCACACACTCAATCAAACAGACTCCAACCTCTCCACAATGGCCAAGACCAGAGAGCTGTGTAAGGACATCAGGAATAAAATTGTAGACCTGCACAAGGCTGGGATGGGCTACAGGACAATAGGCAAGCAGCTTGGTGAGAAGGCAACAACTGTTGGCGCAATTATTAGAAAATGGAAGAAGTTCAAGATGACGGTCAATCGCCCTCGGTCTGGGGCTCCATGCAAGATCTCACCTCATAGGGCATCAATGATCATGAGGAAGGTGAGGGATCAGTCCAGAACTACACGGCAGGATCTGGTCAATGACCTGAAGAGAGCTGGGACCACAGTCTCAAAGAAAACCATTAGTAACACACTACGCCATCATGGATTAAAATCCTGCAGCGCACGCAAGGTCCCCCTGCTCAAGCCAGCGCATGTCCAGGCCCGTCTGAAGTTTGCCAATGACCATCTGGATGATCCAGAGGAGGAATGGGAGAAGGTCATGTGGTCTGATGAGACAAAAATAGAGCTTTTTGGTCTAAACTCCACTTGCGGTGTTTGGAGGAAGAAGAAGGATGAGTACAACCCCAAGAACACCATCCCAACCGTGAAGCATGGAGGTGGAAACATCATTCTTTGGGGATGCTTTTCTGCAAAGGGGACAGGACGATTGCACCATATTGAGGGGAGGATGGATGGGGCCATGTATCGCGAGATCTTGGCCAACAACCTCCTTCCCTCAGTAAGAGCATTGAAGATGGGTCGTGGCTGGGTCTTCCAGCATGACAACGACCCGAAACACACAGCCAGGGCAACTAAGGAGTGGCTCCGTAAGAAGCATCTCAAGGTCCTGGAGTGGCCAAGCCAGTCTCCAGACCTGAACCCAATAGAACATCTTTGGAGGGAGCTGAAAGTCCATATTGCCCAGCGACAGCCCCGAAACCTGAAGGATCTGGAGAAGGTCTGTATGGAGGAATGGGCCAAAATCCCTGCTGCAGTGTGTGCAAACCTGGTCAAGACCTACAGGAAACGTATGATCTCTGTAATTACAAACAAAGGTTTCTGTACCAAATATTAAGTTATGCTTTTCTGATGTGTCAAATACTTATGTCATGCAATAAAATTAATTACTTAAAAATCATACAATGTGTTTTTCTGGATTTTTGTTTTAGATTCCGTCTCTCACAGTTGAAGTGTACCTATGATAAAAATTACAGACCTCTACATGCTTTGTAAGTAGGATAACCTGCAAAATCGGCAGTGTATCAAATACTTGTTCTCCCCACTGTATTTACCTGTAGCTAGTTCAGAGATATGAAAGTCTCTTCAGCTCAACGTATCTTTCAAGCAACACACACACAATGTCCCCAGTTAAAGACTAGTTAAACACCTCCACACACACACACACACACACATACACACATACATACATTCACACACACACACACACACACACACACACACACACACACACACACACACACACACACACACACACACACACACACACACACATCAACACCCACACCCACACCCACCCACACACACAGTCTTCCTCTAGCAGATGGGAGGATGGTTCATTAGTCTATCTGGCTCTGAGCCTGAGCTCCAGCAGCAGACCATGTCTTTATACCATGCTGTTAATATCCTCATTTATTTCTCTCCTTACTTTGCTCTAAAGACTCTAACAGTCTGCCATTTCATTGAATCATTTGCCCTTCATTTATATCTATTTTTACCTCAAAGTCTTTCCAGCACTGTTTAGTTTGCACCAACTTTGGTGTGTGTGTGTGTTTGTGTGTGTGTGTGTGTGTGTGTGTGTGTTTGGTTGGAGAAATCCATCATTATCATCCTAGGCATCCTCTCTGAGTAAGTCTTGGTTCTGTATCCAGATTACAAATCTTGTTTTTCAACTCCAAACTTTTTAGTTTATTTTGTTCACAATCTTAATCTTAATCTCAGCAGGGAATTCTAGTAGATATGATGTATTAGAGCCAGGCTGAGGCAGGCTGAGCCAGGCTGAGGCAGGCAGAGGCAGGCTGAGGCAGGCTGAGGCAGGCAAAGCCAGGCTGAGGCAGGCAGAGCCAGGCTGAGGCAGGCTGAGGCAGGCAGAGCCAGGCAGAGCCAGGCAGAGGCAGGCTGAGGCAGGCAGAGCCAGGCTGAGGCAGGCTGAGGCAGGCAGAGCCAGGCAGAGCCAGGCAGAGCCAGGCTGAGGCAGGCAGAGCCAGGCTGAGCCAGGCTGAGGCAGGCAGAGCCAGGCTGAGCCAGGCTGAGGCAGGCAGAGCCAGGCTGAGCCAGGCTGAGGCAGGCAGAGCCAGGCTGAGCCAGGCTGAGGCAGGCAGAGCCAGGCAGAGCCAGGCTGAGGCAGGCAGAGCCAGGCTGAGCCAGGCTGAGGCAGGCAGAGCCAGGCAGAGCCAGACTGAGGCAGGCTAGCAGTGGTCAGGATGATAGGGGAGGGCCTGAGGGCAGCAGGGTGGAGGAAGAAAACACACAGCTGAAGCCTCTGCATGCATCTTAAATGAACCCTATTCACTATAGTGCACTGCTTTTGAACAGGCCCCCATGGCCAATAGGGTTCCCTTTGGGGTAAACTAGCTGGATGGACTATTTCATGCTGAATCAAGTCATTTTCCCTGGAAGAAGAGCTTTCTAAAAGCTAATTAAATATAATGTGGCTGTCAGGGAGAGGAGAAGAGGTGAGAGAGGGAGAGGAGGTGAGAGAGGCAACCCTTTAACAGCGTCAGTCATGTGTCAGACCATCACACCAGGACTGCTGCAGCACGGGCCAAAGCAGCCAATTACACTGACAGGCTATATGAAAAGTGAATTTCCTTTGTCCTTCTCGGGTCTCTGGAACTCTGGGTCTCTGGGACTCTGGGTCTCTGGGTCTCTGGGTCTCTGGGGTTGGTGGAGAGGAAGAGAGGAGGCGATGTTGAAAGGATTTATCTAATGAAATAGAACTGAGATTCTAGTGTTAGCTATGGGGCAACGTCATACCATGGTTAGCATCGACACAAAAAACACACATTTACAGAGTTACTTGTTGCTATAATATTCGGAGAGTATTCAGACACCTTCCCGTTTTCAACATTTTGTTACGTTACACCCATATTCTAAAATTGATCAAATTCATTTTTTTCCTCATCAATCTACACAGAATACCCCGTAATGGCAAAGCAAAAAACGGTTTTTCGAAATTGTGGAAAATATATATTCAAAATTAAAAACGGAAATACCTAATTTACATAAATATTCAGACACTTTGCTATAAGACTCGAAATTGAGTCTCAGGTGCATTCTGTTTTCATTGATCACCCTTGAGATGTTTCTACAACTTGATTGGAGTCCACCTGTGGTAAATTCGATTGATTAGACATGATTTGGAAAGGCTGTCACACCCTGGCTCGGGGACTCATTATGTTGAGCCAGGGTGTGTTCATTCTGTGTTTTCTGTTTCTTTGGTGGGTGTTCTAGGTTGTCTATTTTCAATGTTTGCCGGTGTGACTCCCAATCAGAGGCAACGAGTGTCAGCTGTCGGCTGGTTGTCTCTGATTGGGAGCCATATTTAATCTGTCTGTTTTTCTTTCGGGTTGTGGGATTTTGTTCGTGTGTGTTCGTGTTGTACCATAGACGTCACGCATTCGTTGTTTATTGTTTTGTTCATGTGAGCATTTAATAAATAGAATATGTTCACTCGCAACGCTGCGCCTTGGTCTCCCTCATTAGACGATCGTGACAAAGGCACACACCTGTCTATATAAGATCCCACAGTTGACAGTGCATGAAGGAATTGTCCGTAGAGCTCCGAGACAGGATTATGTCGAGGCACAGATCTGGGAAGGGTACCAAAAAAGATCTGCTGCATTGAAAGTCCCCAAGAACACAGTGGCCTCCATCATTCTTAAATGGAAGAAGTTTCGAACCACCAAGACTCTTCCTAGAGCTGGCCGCCCGGCCAAACTGAGCAATCGGGGGAGAAGGGCCTTGGTCAAGAACCTGATGGTCACTCTGACAGAGCTCTAGAGTTCCTCTGTGGAGATGGGAGAACCTTCCAGAAGGACAACCATCTCTGCAGCACACCACCAATCAGGCCTTTATGCTAGAGTGGCTAATGGAAGCCACTCCTCAGTAAAAGGCACCTAAAGACTCTCAGACTATGAGAAACAAGATTCTTTGGTCTGAATAAACCAAGATTGAACTCTTTGGCCTGAATGCCTAGCATCACGTCTGGAGGAAACCTGGCACCATCCCTGCGGTGAAGCATGGTGGTGGCAGCATCATACTGTGGGGATGATTTTCAGTGGCAGGGACTTGGAGACTAGTCAGGTTCGAGGGAATGATGAACGGAGCAAAGTACAGAGAGATCCTTGATGAAAACCTGCTCCAGAGCGCTCAGGACCTCAGACTGGGGGGCGAACGTTCACCTTCCAACTGTTACAGGAGGGGGTCGCAGTTCCGGAGCGATCCACTAGGTGTCCTGCACAAAATGCAAATCAATTTATAACATTTTTGACATGAGTTTGTCTGGATTTTTTTGTTGTTATTCTGTCTCTCACTGTTCAAATAAACCTACCATCAAAATTATAGACTGATAATTTATTTGTCAGTGGGCAAACGTACAAAATCAGCAGGGGATCAAATACTTTTTTCCCTCACTGTAAGTATTTAATCACCTACCAACCAGTAAGAATTCCGGCTCTCACAGACCTGTTAGTTTTTCTTTAAGAAGCCCTCCTGTTCTCCACTCATTACCTGTATTAACTGCACCTGTTTGAACTCGTTACCTGTATAAAAGACACCTGTCCACACACTCAATCAAACAGACTCCAACCTCTCCACAATGGCCAAGACCAGAGAGCTGTGTAAGGACATCAGGGATAAAATTGTAGACCTGCACAAGGCTGGGATGGGCTACAGGACAATAGGCAAGCAGCTTGGTGAGAAGGCAACAACTGTTGGCGCAATTATTAGAAAATGGAAGAAGTTCAAGTTGACGGTCAATCGCCCTCGGTCTGGGGCTCCATGCAAGATCTCACCTCGTGGGGCATCAATGATCATGAGAAAGGTGAGGGATCAGCCCAGAGCTACACGGCAGGACCTGGTCAATGACCTGAAGAGAGCTCGGACCACAGTCTCAAAGAAAACCATTAGTAACACACTACGCCGTCATGGATTAAAAATCCTGCAGCACACGCAAGGTCCCCCTGCTCAAGCCAGCGCATGTCCAGGCCCGTCTGAAGTTTGCCAATGACCATCTGGATGATCCAGAGGAGGAATGGGAGAAGGTCATGTGGTCTGATGAGACAAAAATAGAGCTTTTTGGTCGAAACTCCACTCGCTGTGTTTGGAGGAAGAAGAAGGATGAGTACAATCCCAAGAACACCATCCCAACCGTGAAGCATGGAGGTGGAAACATCATTCTTTGGGGATGCTTTTCTGCAAAGGAGACAGGACGACTGCACCGTATTGAGGGGAGGATGGATGGGGCCATGTATCGCATGAACCTCCTTCCCTCAGTAAGAGCATTGAAGATGGGTCGTGGCTGGGTCTTCCAGCATGACAACGACCCGAAACACACAGCCAGGGCAACTAAGGAGTGGCTCCCTAAGAAGCATCTCAAGGTCCTTGTGTGGCCTAGCCAGTCTCCAGACCTGAACCCAATAGAAAATATTTGGAGGGAGCTGAAAGTCCGTATTGCCCAGCGACAGCCCCGAAACCTGAAGGATCTGGAGAAGGTCTGTATGGAGGAGTGGGCCAAAATCCCTGCTGCAGTGTGTGCAAACCTGGTCAAGACCTACAGGAAACGTATGATCTCTGTAATTGCAAACAAAGGTTTCTGTACCAAATATTAAGTTCTGCTTTTCTGATGTATCAAATACTTATGTCATGCAATAAAATGCAAATGAATTACTTAAAAATCATACAATGTGATTTTCTGGATTTCTGTTTTAGATTCCGTCTCTCACAGTTGAAGTGTACCTATGATAAAAATTACAGACCTCTACATGCTTTGTAAGTAGGAAAACCTGCAAAATCGGCAGTGTATTAAATACTTGTTCTCCCCACTGTATATTTGCGAGAAGAAAACATATGGGGTATTGGAAGTGATGAAGACAATTACATTGATGGAAGTTACAATCTCTCTGAAATATTAAAGCTGATCAACCCCCTAAAAATAAAAAAATAAAAATAAAAAGTTAACAAATAAACTAACCCCCTAAAGAAAATCCGTTGTAAGGCAACAAAATAGGAAAAATGCCAAGGGGGGTGAATACTTTACCAAGCCACTGTATATACTGTATTCTATTCTACTGTATTTTAATCAATGCCATTCTGACATTGCTCATCCTAATATTTATATATTTCTTAATTCCATTATTTTACTTTTAGATTTGTGTGTATTGTTGTAAATTGTTAGATACTACTGCACTGTTGGAACTAGGAACACAAGCATTTCACTACACCCACAATAACATCTGCTAAATATGTGTATGTGACCAATAACATTTGATTTGATTTGATTTGAATAAAGAGATGCTCTGCTTTTTTGACACCACACTCCACAAAGCAAGTCCTGCAGTCTCTAATTTTATCTTATCTTGATTATTGTCCAGTCATATGGTCAAGTTCTGCAAATAAATACTAAGTTAAGCTGCAGCTGGCCCAGAACAGACCCCCAAGTCTTGCTCTTCATTGTAATCAGAGGACTAATATTAATACTATGTATGCCAGCCTCTCTTGGCTAAGAGTTGAGGAAAGACTGACTGCATCACTTCTTGTTTTTGTAAGAAACATTAATGTTTTGGAAATTCCAAATTGTTTGCATAGTCAACTTACACACAGCTCTGACACACACTTACCCCACCAGACATGCCATCAGGGGTCTTTTCACAGTCCCCAGGTCAAGGACAAATTCAAGGAAATGTACAGTATTATACAGAGCCATGAGTGCATGGAACTCCCTTCCATGTTATAGAGCGCAAGTGAAAAAATAAATAAAGCAACACCTCACAGCACTGAAAATGTATAAATCATGTGACTAAACTGAATAAAAAGAAGACGAAACTACACTATGAAACAAAGAGAAATGACATAAAGAATGATAGTAAAAAAGCATTGGAGCACCTTAAATGAAATGTTGGGCAAAAAGGCAAACTCAGCTCCATCATTCATTGAATCAGATGGCTCATTCATCACAAAACCCACTATTGCCAATTACTTTAATTATTTTTTCATTAGCAAGATTAGCAAACTTAGGCATGACATGCCATCAACACTACACATCCAAGTATAACTGATGAAATGATAAAAGACAAGCATTGAATTCCGTAAAGTGGAAGAGGTGAAAAAAGTATTGTTGTCTATCAACAATGGCAAGCCAACGGGATCTGACAACTTGGATGGAAAATTACTGAGGATAATAGTGGATGATATTGCCACTCCTATTTGCCACATCTTCAATTTAAGCCTACTAGAAAGTGTGTGCCCTCAGGCCTGGAGGGAAGCAAAAGTAATTCCGCTACCTGACTCAAATAACCGACCAATCAACCTGTTACCAACCCTTAGTAAACTTTTGGAAAAAATTGTGTTTGAACAGATACAATGCGATTTTATAGTAAACAAATTGACAACAGACTTTCAGCACGCTTATAAGGAAGGACATTAAACTGACTGATTGGCTGAGAGAAATGTATGATAAAAAGATTGTGGGGGCTGTTTTGTTAGACTTCAGAGCGGCTTTTGACATAATCGATCATAGTCTGCTGCTGGAAAATGTATGTGTTATGGCTTTACACCCCCTGCTATACTGTGGATAAAGAGTTACCTGTCTAAGAGAACACAGAGGGTGTTCTTTAATGGAAGCCTCTGTAACATAATCCAGGTAGAATCAGGAATTCCCCAGGGCAGCTGTCTAGGCCCCTTACTTTCTTCAATCTTTACTAATGACATGCCACTGGCTTTGAGTAAAGCCAGAGTGTCTATGTATGCAGATGACTCAACACTATACAAGTCAGCTACTACAGCAACTGGAATGACGGCAACACTTAACAAAGAGCGGCAGTTAGTTTCAGAATGGGTGGCAAGGAATAAGTCAGTCCTAAATATTTCCAAAACTAAAAGCATTGTATTTGGGACAAATCATTCACTAAACCTCAACTAAATATTGTAATAAATAATGTGGAAATTGAGCAAGTTGAGGAGACTAATTTTGTTGGAGTAACGCTGGATTGTAAACTCTCATGATCAAAACATATTGATACAACAGTAGCTAAGCTGGGGAGAAGTCTGTCCATAATAAAGCGCTGCTCTACCTTCTTAACAACACTATCAACAAGGCAGGTCCTACAGGCTCTAGTTTTGTCACACCTGGACTACTGTTCAGTCATATGGTCAGGTGCCACAAAGAGGGACCTCGGAAAATTACAATTGTCTCAGAACAGAGCAGCACGGCTGGCACTTTAATGTACATGGAGAGCTAACATTAATAATATGCATGTAAATCTCTCATGGCTCAAAGTGGAGGAGCGATTGACTTCATCACTACTTGTTTTTGTAAGAAATGTTGACAAGCTGAATGTACTGAGCTGTCTGTTTAAGCTACTAGCACACAACTCAGACACCCATGCATACCCCACAAGACATGCCAGCAGAGGTCTCTTCACAGTCCCCAAGTCCAGAACAGACTATGGGAGGCGCACAGTACTACATAGAGCCATGACTACATGGAACTCTATTCCACATCAAGTAACTCATGCAAGCAGTAGAATCAGATTTAATAGGGTGGCAGGTAGCTTAGTGGGTAAGAGCGTTGTGCCAGTAACCGAAAGGTCGCTGGTTCTAATCCCTGAGCCGACTAGGTGAAAAATCTGTCGATGTGCCCTTAAGCAAGGCACTTAACCCTAATTGCTCATGTAAGTCGCTCTGGATAAGAGCGTCTGCTAAATGACGTAAATTTAAATGTAATAAACAGATTAGTCACATGCGCCGAATACAACAGGTGTAGACCTTACCGTGAAATACTTACTTACAAGCCCTTAACCAACAATGCAATTTTAAGAAAATAGAGTTAAGAAAATATTTACTAAAGTCAATAAATAAAGTAGAATCGCCGTTAACCTTAACTCCCAATAAGCTCCTCCTCCCCTTTTATTCCCTCACTCCTCCCCTCCCCAATAAGCTGCTTCCCTCCCCTCCTCGCATATACTCACTGTGCTCTATACATTATGATCCATTATCATACTGTATTCATGTTCTGTATATTAATGTACCGTATGTTAATTACATTTTTGTCATTTAGCAGACGCTCTTATCCAGAGCAACTTACAGTTAGTAAGTGCATAAATTTTTGGGGCCTCATATACTGGCCCCCTGGGGGAATCAAACCCACAACCCTGGCGTTGCAAACACCATGCTCTACCAACTGAGCTACATTCCTGCCAGCCATTCCCACCCCTACCATGGGCCAATTTTGCGCCTCCCCATGGGTCTCCCGGTCGTGGCCGGCTACGACAGAGCCTGGATTCGAACCAGGATCTCTAGTAGCATGGCTAGCACCGCCTTAGACCACTGCGCCACTCAGGAGGCTAATGTTAATGTACTGTATTAATGTACTGTATTAATGTACACTACATGACCAAAATATGTGGACACGTGCTCGTCGAACATCTCATTCCAAAATCATGGCCTTTAATATGGAGTTGGTCCCCCCTTTGCTGTTATAACAGCTTCCACTCTTCTGGGAAGGCTTTCCACTAGATGTTGGAACATTGCTGCAGGGACTTGCTTCCATTCAGCCACAAGAGCATTAGTGAGGTCGGGCCCTGATGTTGGGTGATTAGGCCTGGCTCGCAGTCGGCGTTCCAAATCATCCCAAAGGTGTTCGATGGGGTTGAGGTCAGGGCTTTGTGCGGGCCAGTTAAGTTCTTCCACACTGATCTCGACAAACCATTTCTGTATGGACCTTGCTTTGTGCACGGGGGCATTGTCATGCTGAAACAGGAAAGGTCCTTCCCCAAACTCTTGCCATAAAGTTGGAAGCACGGAATGGTCTAGAATGTCCTTGTATGCTGTATCATTTAGATTTCCCTTCACTGGAACTAAGGGGCCTAGCCCAAACCATGAAAAACAGCCCCAGACCATTATTCCTCCTCCACCAAACTTTACAGTTGGCACTATGCATTGGGGCAGGTAGCGTTCTCCTGGCATCCGCCAAACCCAGATTCGTCCGTCGGACTGCCAGATGGTGAAGTGTGATTCATCACTCCAGAGAACTCGTTTCCACTGCTCCAGAGTCCAATGACGGCGAGCTTTACACCACTCCAGCCGACGCTTGGCTTTGCACATGGTGATCTTAGGCTTGTGTGTGGCTGCTCGGCCATGGAAACCCATTTCATGAAGCATCCAACGAACAGTTCTTCTGCTGACGTTGCTTCCAGAGGCAGTTTGGAACTCGGTAGTGAGTGTTGTGCTGACGTTGCTTCCAGAGGCAGTTTGGAACTCGGTAGTGAGTGTTGTGCTGACGTTGCTTCCAGAGGCAGTTTGGAACTCGGTAGTGAGTGTTGTGCTGACGTTGCTTCCAGAGGCAGTTTGGAACTCGGTAGTGAGTGTTGCAACCGAGGACAGACGATTGTTATGCACTACGCCCTTCAGCACTCGGCGGTCCCGTTCTGTGAGCTTGTGTGGCCTACCACTTCGCGGCTGAACCGTTGTTGCTCCTAGACGTTTCCACTTCACAATAACACCACTTACAGTTGACCGGGGCAGCTTTAGCAGGGCAGAAATTTGACAAACTGACTTGTTGGAAAGGTGGCATCCTAAGATGGTGCCACATTGAAAGTCACTGAGCTCTTCAGTACGGGCCATTCTACTGCCAATGTTTGTCTATGGAGATTGCATGGTTGTGTGCTCGATTTTATACACCTGTCAGCAACGGGTGTGGCTGAAATAGCCGAATCCACTCATTTGAAGGGGTGTCCACATACTTTTGTATATATAGTGTAAATACTCACTGTGCTCTAAATACAGTCGCTAGTGTAAGTCTATACACCCCTTGCAGAGGTGGTATATTTTGCTGCCTTAAATTTAAATCTAAAAAGGGATTACATTTGAACTTTTTCCTACTGACCTACACAACCTGCATTATCAAAGTGAAAGACAATGTATAGAAAATGTCTAAAACGAAGTTAAAATAAAAAACACGGATATATTAAATCTTTGCTTTGGTTTCTTTGCGAGGTTGTCGGGTAAGCTTGGCCCTACCCTATGCTTTGACTTCTTTCTTCCCTCTCTCTCCAGATAAAATCTTGCGACTTGTGACTGCAGGCCGCCCAACAACCTGCCCGCTTGACCCTAAATTGTAAAGTGGTTATCCCACTGGCTATAAGGTGAATGCACCAATTTGTAAGTCGCTCTGGATAAGAGCGTCTGCTAAATGACGTAAATGTAAATGTAAATAGGTCTTCACACCCCAGAGATAATAGCATTGGCAGCAGTTTGAATAAGAATCCACCAACTTTGAGGGCAACATATTACCATTGTTTTTTTCAAGCTCAATCAGTTTGGTTGGAAATTATTGATGTATAGCAATATCCGAATATTGTCTTTATTTTCAAGAAGATTTAATTTATGGCTGAGACTGGATGACTAAGTAACACTCAACACCTCTTGTAAAGCCTGTCTGGAGTGTGTTTGGCCTTAAAATTAGTATAATTGTCGCACTGAAACTTTACTTATTTCCCAGTGTCTTTGGAGGACTGAGGCAGGTTTTCCTGTTAGGTCTTTGGAGGACTGAGGCAGGTTTTCCTGTTAGGTCTTTGGAGGACTGAGGCAGGTTTTCCTGTTAGGTCTTTGGAGGACTGAGGCAGGTCTTCCTGTTAGGTCTTTGGAGGACTGAGGCAGGTCTTCCTGTTAGGTCTTTGGAGGACTGAGGCAGGTTTTCCTTGTTTACACTGCTCCAGAGTCTAATGTTAGTGTTAGGTCTTTGGAGGACTGAGGCAGGTCTTCCTGTTAGGTCTTTGGAGGACTGAGGCAGGTCTTCCTGTTAGGTCTTTGGAGGACTGAGGCAGGTCTTCCTGTTAGGTCTTTGGAGGACTGAGGCAGGTTTTCCTCTGTGTGTTTACATTGGCTTTGCTCCTGAGGCAGGTTTTCCTCTGTGTGTTTACATTGGCTTTGCTCCTTTCATATTTCTTTCTGGACCAACTCCCCAGTTCAAACCCATGACATGCTGACACCACAATATTCAATCTGTGATGTGTTGGATTTGCCCAAAAAAGGTAATGTCTTTGCCATGTTGTTGCAGTATTACTTAACGGCCTTGTTAGAAACTGGATGGATGATTTAAAAAATATTTTTTTAGTACAGGCCAGTAATGTCTAGTGAATGCAATGTTGTTGATCCATGCACAGTTTGCTCTCAGCTCAGCAAATGAACACTGTGTCTGTTTTAAAACCATCATTAGCATTTCCACACTCTCCAACAGCTAATTTAGGAAGGATGGCCACATATCTGCAGTGTCTGAATTATGACACACCATCCAGAGATGAATACTTGACCATTCTCAAAGGGATATTGAGTGTCTGGGAGATGATACAACATCCAGAGAATATATTTAAATATTTTTGTATTTATAACGGATCCCCATTAGTTTCTGCCAAGGCAGCAGCTACTCTTCCTGGGGTCCAGCAAAATTAAGTCAGTTATACAAAATGTAAAACGTTACAATACATTCACAACAGATTTCACAACACATTAAGTGTGTGCCCTCAGGCCACCACTCTACAACCACATACAGTGGCTTGCGAAAGTATTCACCCCCCTTGGCATTTTTCCTATTTTGCCTTACAACCTGGAATTAAAATTGATTTTTGGGGGGGGTTGTATCATTTGATTTACACAACATGCCTACCACTGCAAGTCTCTTGGGGTATGTCTCTGTAAGCTTGGCACATCGAGCCACTGGGATTTTTGCCCATTCTTCAAGGCAAAACTGCTCCAGCTCCTTCAAATTGGATGGGTTCCATCGGTGTACAGCTATCTTTAAGTCATACCATAGATTCTCAATTGGATTGAGGTCTGGGCTTTGACTAAGCCATTCCAAGACCTTTAAAAGTTTCCCCTTAAACCACTCAAGTGTTGCTTTAGCAGTATGCTTAGTGTCATTGTCCTGCTGGAAGGTGAACCTCCGTCCCAGTCTCAAATCTCTGGAAGACTGAATCAGGTTGACTGTACTGGGTTCACAGTAGTCTACAGGGAGGTATATATATGAATGTACTGGGTTCACAGTAGTCTACAGGGAGGTATAGATATGAATGTACTGGGTTCACAGTAGTCTACAGGGAGGTATAGATATGAATGTACTGGGTTCACAGTAGTCTACAGGGAGGTATAGCTATGAATGTACTGGGTTCACAGTAGTCTACAGGGAGGTATAGATATGAATGTACTGGGTTCACAGTAGTCTCCCGAGTGGCGCAGTGGTCTAAGGCGCTGCATTGCAGTGCTAACTGTGCCACTAGAGATCCTGGTTCGAATCCAGGCTCTGTTGCAGCCGGCCGCGACCGGGAGACTCATGGGCGGCGCACACTTGGCCCAGCGTCGTCCAGGGTAGGGGAGGGAATGGCCGGCAGGGATGTAGCTCAGTTGATAGAGCATGGTGTTTGCAATGCCAGGGTTGTGGGTTCGTTTCCCACGGGGGGCCAGTATAAAAATATATGTATTCACTAACTGTAAGTCGCTCTGGATAAGAGCGTCTGCTAAATGACTAAAATGTAAATGTAGTCTACAGGGAGGTATAGATATGACTGTACTGGGTTCACAGTAGGGAGGTGGTCTTATTACACCACTTCAGCTAAGTAATGGAACGCCAGAGGAAACATGTTCTGAAAATAGTCCACAATTAAAAGTCATATTTTCTAAGAATACAATAGGCTATATTGAAATGCTTTTTTTTAACAGCACTGGGGTAAACATATTCTGAAAGTAGTCCAAAAATCTAACTTTTTTAAGTGATTATGTGTTGGTGTGAAATGAGTCTTACATATTTATAGTGTCCTGACTGTTCTATACTGTGTCCCAAATGGCAACCTATTCCCTATTTAGTGCACTACTTTTGACCAGAGAATGGCACCCTATTCCCTATTTAGTGCACTACTTTTGACCAGAGAATGGCACCCTATTCCCTATTTAGTGCACTACTTTTGACCAGGGCCCATAGGGTGCCATTTGGGACACACATCTAGTCTGTTCTGGGGAGTACCCCCTCAGAGTTCCCAAACCCTAACCCTGTAACCAAACCGTAACCCTCTCAGTGTAAGGGTTGGTGTGAGGTGTGACCCAGGTGCAGTGCAGGATAGACAGTAGGCAGTAGGCAGAGATGGTGAAACAAGGATCTTTACTGGTGGTCCCGAAGCCAGAATACAAAATAACGGACTTTTCACGATAAAAGAAAGGCGTAGCAAATAAGTCTCCAAAAACCGTCTGACAGCCAAAATACGAAATATACCTAAGACTGAAACAAATAACAAAACAGGGAGAACACTTCTCAAGTACCTGTACATAGCTCTCCGATCAGACATTGCATAGTACTCCTGGAAATAGAGAAACTAGCAGAGAGAACTGAGCAAGGGAACACAGGGAAGTGAGGGCATAAATACGCAGGTGAACAGGTAGACACAGGTGAACAGGTAGACACAGGTGAACAGGTAGACACAGGTGAACAGGTAGACACAGGTGACACCAATAGGAAGATGATTAGTCCAGACTGTGAGTGAGGAGGTGCCTAAGGTTGTCGGAGGATGACACCTAGTGGATCACTCCGGAACTGCGACCCCCTCCTGTAACACTCAGACCCCCTCAGACAATGATTTTAGTATTTAGTATGGGTGAACCCCTCTGCTTCCCTCCCTCTGTGTTTGCCTGTCTGTCTGCCTGTCTGCCTGCCTGCCTGCCTGCCTGCCTGCCTGTCTGTCTGTCTGTCTGTCTGTCTGTCTGTCTGTCTGCCTGCCTGCCTGCCTGTCTGCCTGCCTGCCTGCCTGCCTGCCTGTCTGCCTGCCTGCCTGCCTGCCTGCCTGTCTGTCTGTCTGTCTGTCGGTCTGTCTGTCTGCCTGTCTGTCTGCCTGTCCGTCTGCCTGTCTGTCTGTCTGTCTGTTTGTCTGCCTGTCTGTCTGCCTGTCTGTCTTTCTGTCTCACACGCAAAATGAAAACATGCCACCGCTCAAATTCTGCTTCTTGATGTAAAATACTGCCAAGGAATTTTCCAGATATTTTTATTTTTTTTTGCCAATAAATGAGTAAAAAACAAAACATAATTCTTCTGATTTTCCATCTATGTATATTTCAACTGGTATAAAGTTGCGACCTCACATAAATGAAACAGAATAGGTGTACTATACTGTAGTGTCCAAGATGGCGTAGCAGTGCGGTCGTGTATTCTGTTGTGTCCTCGTGTAAATAGCCTGTTTTTTTAGTTTATTTTTCTCAATCTCACTTTCCATCCTTTAACTAAATATACTTTCCTGCAACCCGCCTCACCCAATGTGGAACGGATTCTATTATTTCTTTATACCTTGTTATCTAGCACCTCCGGCTGAAACTAGCCAGCTAGCCAGCTAACTAGCTACTTGCTATTAGCCACCGTTAGCGGTCTTCACCATTGTCCATGGCCTGCACTACCTACCAGCCAGCTCTAGGCCTGCACTACCTACCAGCCAGCTCTAACCTGGACAATAATCAGCCAGTCTGCACAGTCTGCACAGCGCGCTAATGACCCAGAGCATATCGGATTTTCTGCCGGAATCACTGAATCACTGGACCTTAACACTGGATCATCGCAACTAGCTAGCTGCAACCGAATGGCTGTTGTTGTTCTTAGCTAATCACCACTGTCCCGAAGCAAGCCCCAGTTAGCCTTGAGTTAGCCTCGAGCCAGGCCAATCTCCCGGCTATCTACCTCTCTGTCAACCGGACGGGACCTCCTAGTGTTGACACGGAGCCCCGCCGATCCATCACGACTGGTCTGCCGACGTAATCGTCTGATGTGGTTTCAACGGGCTTCCCATTGCGACGACCACGAGGATCCATCTGCTAGCCCCGGCCCACTAGCACACGCAATCAACAGCCGTGCCTGTAGCGTAGCAGCCACTGAACTGCTCCCGGACTTATTTATTGCCGTTCACTGGACCTTATGATAACTCAGCTACACAGCTGATGCCTGCTGGACTGTTCCTTTACACGGTACCCCATCCTGTTTATCTGTTTAGCCTCAGCCCAAAGTTTCGTCGCAATTACCAGCTGTTATCTTAGCCCTCTCGAATAACACCTGTGATTGCATTATGCCTCTTTCCCATGTCAATATGCCTAGCCTATTGCTGTTTGGGTTAGTTGTTATTGTACTATTTCACTGTAGAGCCCCCAGTCTCGCTCAACCTGCCTCAGATAGCTCCTTTGTCCCACCCCCCATACACGCGGAGACCGGCTCAATCGGTACCTTCAGTGATGCTATCTCTTTATCGTTACCCAATGCTTAGGTGTACCTCCACTGTACTCATATCCTTCCATATCCTTGTCTGTACATAATGCCCTGAATCTATTCTACAACGCCCAGAAATCTGCCCCTTTTATTCTCTGTACCCAACGCACTAGAAGACCAGTTCTTAAAGCCTTTAGCCATATCCTTATTCTACTCCACCTCTGTTCCTCTGGTGATGTAGAGGTTAACCCAGGCCCTGTAGCCCCCAGTATCACTCCTACTCCCCAGGCGCTATCATTTGTTGACTTCTATAACCGTAAAAGCATTGGTTTCTTGCATGTTAACATCAGAAGTCTCCTCCATAAGTTTGAGTTATTCACTGCGTTAGCACACTCCGCCAACCCTGATGTTCTAGCAGTGTCTGAATCCTGGCTTAGGAAGGCCACCAAAAATTCAGAAATGTCCATCCCGAACTACAACATTTTCCATCTAGGTAGAACTGCTAAAGGGGGCGGAGTTGCAATCTACTGTAGAGAAAGCCTGCAGAGCTCTATCATACTATCCAGGTCTGTGCGCAAACAGTTTGAGCTTCTACTTCTAAAAATCCACCTTTCCAGAAATAAGTCTCTCACTGTTGCTGCTTGATACAGACCCCCCTCAGCCCCCAGCTGTGCCCTGGACACCATATGTGAATTGATTGCCCCCCATCTATCCTCAGAGTTCATACTGCTTGGTGACCTAAACTCGGATATGCTTAATAACACGGCCGTCCTACAATCTAAACTAGATGCCCTCAATCTCACACAAATTATCAAGGAACCTACCAGGTACAACCCTAAATCCATAAACATGGGCACCCTCATAGATATTCCTGACTAATTTACCATCTAAATACACCTCCACTGTCTTCAACCAGGATCTCAGCGATCACTGCCTCATTGCCTACGTCTGTAATGGGTCCGCGGTCAAACGACCACCCCTCATCACTTTCAAACGCTCCCTAAAACACTTCAGCGAGCAGGCCTTTCTAATTGACCTGGCCCGGGTATCCTGGATGGATAATGAGGATATTGACCTCATTCCGTCAGTAGAGAATGCCTGGTTGTTCTTTAAAAGTGTTTTCCTCTCCATCTTAAATAAGCATGCCCCATTCAAAAAATGCAGAACTAAGAACAGATATTATCCGTGGTTCACCCCAGACTTGACTGCCCTTGACCAGCACAAAAACATCCTGTGGCGTACTGCATTAGCATCAAACAGCCCCCGTGATATGCAACTTTTCAGGGAAGTCAGGAACCAATATACACAATCAGTTAGGAAAGCAAAGGCTAGCTTTTTCAAACAGAAATTTGCATCCTGTAGCACTAACTCCAAAATGTTTTGGGACACTGTAAAGTCCATGGAGAATAAGAGCACTTCCTCCCAGCTGCCCACTGTACTGAGGCTAGGAAAAACTGTCACCACCGATAAATCTACGATAATCGAGAATTTCAACAAGCATTTTGCTACGGCTGGCCATGCTTTCCATCTGGCTACCCCTACCCTGGCCACCAGCTCTGCATCCTCTGCTGAAACTTGCCCATGCCCCCCCCTTTTCCTTCACCCAAATTCAGATACAGTGGGGAAAAAAAGTATTTAGTCAGCCACCAATTGTGCAAGTTCTCCCACTTAAAAAGATGAGAGAGGCCTGTAATTTTCATCATAGGTACACGTCAACTATGACAGACAAATTAAGGAAAAAAAATCCAGAAAATCACATTGTAGGATTTTTTATGAATTTATTTGCAAATTATGGTGGAAAATAAGTATTTGGTCACCCGACAAACAAGCAAGATTTCTGGCTCTCACAGACCTGTAACTTCTTCTTTAAGAGGCTCCTCTGTCCTCCACTCGTTACCTGTATTAATGGCACCTGTTTGAACTTGTTATCAGTATAAAAGACACCTGTCCACAACCTCAAACAGTCACACTCCAAACTCCACTATGGCCAAGACCAAAGAGCTGTCAAAGGACACCAGAAACAAAATTGTAGACCTGCACCAGGCTGGGAAGACTGAATCTGCAATAGGTAAGCAGCTTGGTTTGAAGAAATCAACTGTGGGAGCAATTATTAGGAAATGGAAGACATACAAGACCACTGATAATCTCCCACGATCTGGGGCTCCACGCAAGATCTCACCCCGTGGGGTCAAAATGATCACAAGAACGGTGAGCAAAAATCCCGAACCACACAGGGGGGACCTAGTGAATGACCTGCAGAGAGCTGGGACCAAAGTAACAAAGCCTACCATTAGTAACACACTACGCCGCCAGGGACTAAAATCCTGCAGTGCCAGACGTGTCCCCCTGCTTAAGCCAGTACATGTCCAGGCCCGTCTGAAGTTTGCTCGAGTGCATTTGGATGATCCAGAAGAGGATTGGGAGAATGTCATATGAAACCAAAATAGAACTTTTTGGTAAAAACTCAACTCGTCGTGTTTGGAGGACAAAGAATGCTGAGTTGCATCCAAAGAACACCATACCTACTGTGAAGCATTGGGGTGGAAACATCATGCTTTGGGGCTGTTTTTCTGCAAATGGACCAGGACGACTGATCCGTGTAAAGGAAAGAATGAATGGGACCATGTATCGTGAGATTTTGAGTGAAAACCTCCTTCCATCAGCAAGGGCATTGAAGATGAAACGTGGCTGGGTCTTTCAGCATGACAATGATCCCAAACACACCGCCCGGGCAACGAAGGAGTGGCTTCGTAAGAAGCATTTCAAGGTCCTGGAGTGGCCTAGCCAGTCTTCAGATCTCAACCCCATAGAAAATCTTTGGAGGGAGTTGAAAGTCCGTGTTGCCCAGCGACAGCCCCAAAACATCACTGCTCTAGAGGAGATCTGCATGGAGGAATGGGTCAAAATACCAGCAACAGTGTGTGATTACCTTGTGAAGACTTACAGAAAACGTTTGACCTGTGTCATTGCCAACAAAGGGTATATAACAAAGTATTGAGAAACTTTTGTTATTGACCAAATACTTATTTTCCACCATAATTTGCAAATAAATTCATAAAAAATCCTACAATGTGATTTTCTGAATTATTTTTTCTCATTTTGTCTGTCATAGTGGACGTGTACCTATGATGAAAATTACAGGCCTCTCTCATCTTTTTAAGTGGGGGAACTTGCACAATTGGTGGCTGACTAAATACTTATTTTCCCCACTGTAGCTGATGTTCTGACAGAATTGCAAAATCTGGACCCCTACAAATCAGCTCGGCTAGACAATCTGGACACTTTCTTTCTAAAATTAGCCGCCAAAAAATGTTGCAACCCCTATTACTAGCCTGTTCAACCACTCATTCATATCTTCTGAGATCCCCAGAGATTGGAAAGCTGCCGCGGTCATCCCCCTCTTCAAAGGGGGTGAAACGCTAGATCCAAACTGTTACAAACCTATATCCATCCTGCCCTGCCTTTCGAAAGTATTTGAAAGCCAAGTTAACAAACAGATCACCGACCACCTTCTCCGCTATGCAATCTGGTTTCCGAGCTGGTCATGGGTGCACCTCGCCACGCTCAATGATTTATTTCAGCTTTTCTTTCTTTCATCACATTCCCAGTGGGTCAGAAGTTTACATACACTCAATTAGTATTTTGTAGCATTGCCTTTAAATTGTTTAACTTGGGTCAAACGTTTCGGGTAGCCTTCCACAAGCTTCCCACAATAAATTGGGTGAATTTTGGCTCATTCCTCCTGACAGAGCTGGTGTAACTGAGTCAGGTTTGTAGGCTTCCTTGCTTGCACACGCTTTTTCAGTTCTGCCCACAAATGTTCTATAGGATTTGGGGTCAGGGCTTTGTGATGGCCACTCCAATACCTTGACTTTGTTGTCCTTAAGCCATTTTGACACAACTTTGGAAGTATGCTTGGGGTCATTGTCCATTTGGAAGACCTATTTGACTACAAGCTTTAACTTCCTGACTGATGTCTTGAGATGTTGCTTCAATATATCTACATAATTTTCATTCCTCATGGTGGCATCTATTTTGTGAAGTGCACCAGTCCCTCCTGCAGCAAAGCACCTCCACAGCTTGATGCTGCCACCCCTGTGCTTCATGGTTGGGATGGTGTTCTCCGGCTTGCAAGATAACCCCCTTTTCCTCCAAACATAACGATGGTCATTATGGCCATACATTTTTTGTTTCATCAGTCCAGAGGACATTTCTCCAAAAAATACAATCTTTCTCCCCATGTGCAGTTGCAAACTGTAGTCTGGCTTTTGTATGGCGGTTTTGGAGCAGTGGTTTCTTCCTTGCTGAGTGGCCTTTCAGGTTATGTCGATATAGGACTTATTTTACTGTGGATATAGATATTTTTGTACCTTTTTCCTCCAGCATCTTCACAAGGTCCTATAATGTTGTTCTGGGATTGATTTACACTTTTCACACCAAAGTACGTTCATCTCTAGGAGACAGAACGCGTCTCCTTCCTGAGCGGAATGACAGCTGTGTGGTCCCATGGTGTTTGTACTTGCGTACTATTCTTTGTACTGATGAACGTAGTACCTTCAGGCATTTGGAAATTGCTCCCAAGGATGAACCAGACTTGTGGAGGTCTACAATTTTTTTTCTGTGGTCTTGGCTGATTTCTTTTGATTTTCCCATGATGTCAAGCAAAGAGGCACTGAGTTTGAAGGTAGGCCTTGAAATACATCCACAGGTACACCTCCAATTGACTCAAATGATGTCAATTAGCCTATCAGAAGCTTCTAAAGCCATGACATCATTTTCTGGAATTTTCCAAGCTGTTTAAAGGCACAGTCAACTTAGTGTATGCAAACTTCTGACCCCCTGGAATTGTGATACAGTGAATTATAAGTGCAATAATTGTTGGAAAAATTACTTGTGTCATGCACAAAGTACATGTCCTAACCGACTTGCCAAAACTATAGTATGTTAACAAGAAATTTGTGGAGTGGTTGAAAAACGAGTTTTAATAACTCCAACCTAAGTGTATCTAAACTGTATATCCATCCTGCCCTGCCTTTCGAAAGTATTTGAAAGCCAAGTTAACAAACAGATCACCGACCATTTCGAATCCCACCGTACCTTCTCCGCTATGCAATCCGGTTTCCGAGCTGGTCATGGGTGCACTTCAGCCACGCTCAAGGTCCTAAACGATATTATAACCGCGATCGATAATAGACAGTACTGTGCAGCCGTCTTCATCGACCTGGCCAAGGCTTTCGACTCTGTCAACCACCGCATTCTTATTGGCAGACTAAATAGCCTTGGTTTCTCAAATGACTGCCTCGCCTGGTTCACCAACTACTTCTCAGATAGAGTTCAATGTGTCAAATCGGAGGGCCTGTTGTCTGGACCTCTGGCAGTCTCTATGGGGGTGCCACAGGGTTCAAATCTCGGGCCGACTCTATTTTCTGTGTGTATCAATGATTTCGCTCTTGCTTCTGGTGACTCTCAGATCCACCTCTACGCAGACGACACCATTTTGTATACATCTGGCCCTTCATTGGACACTGTGTAAACAAACCTTCAAACAAGCTTCAATGCCATACAGCACTCCTTCAGTAGTCTCCAACTGCTCTTAAACACTAGTAAAACTAAATGCATGCTCTTCAATCGAACGCTGCTTGCACCCGCCCGCCCGACTAGAATCACTACTCTCGGTGGGTCTGACTTAGAATATGTGGACAACTACAAATACCTAGGTGTCTGGTTAGTCCGTAAACTCTACTTCCAGACTCACATTAAGCATCTCCAATAAAAAATGTGATCTAGAATCGGCTTCCTATTTCGCAACAAAGCCTCCTTCACTCATGCTGCCAAACATGCCCTCGTAAAACTGACTATCCTACCGATCCTTGACTTCGGCGATGTCATTTACAAAATAGCCTCCAACACTCTACTCAGCAAATTGGATGTAGTCTATCACAGTGCCATCCGTTTTGTCTCCAAAGCCCCATATACTACCCACCACTGTGACCTGTACGCTCTTGTTGGCTGGCCCTCACTGCATATTCATCGCCAAACCCACTGGCTCCAGGTCATCTATAAATCACTGCTAGGCAAATCCCCACCTTATCTTAGCTCATTGGTCACCATAGCAACACCCACCCGTAGTCTGCGCTCCAGCAGGTATATCTCACTAGTCATCCCCAAAGCCAACACCTCCTTTGGTCGCCATTCCTTCCAGTTCTCTGCTGCCAATGACTGGAACGAACTGCAAAAATCTCTGAAGCTGGAGACTCTTATCTCCCTCAATAACTTTAAGCATCAGTTGTCAGAGCAGCTTACCGATCACTGCACCTGTACACAGCCCAACTGTAATTAGCCCACCCAACTACCTCATCCATATATTGTTATTTATTTTGCTCATTTGCACCCCAGTATCTCTATTTGCACATCATCTTCTGCACATCTATCACTTCATTGTTAATACTAAATTGTAATTATTTTGCACTATGGCCTATTTATTGCCTTACCTCCATAACTTGTGTTATATCTCTGTAGTGTTATATCTCTGTAGTGTTATATCTGTAGTGTCATATATCTTTAGTGTTATATCTCTGTAGTGTTATATCTCTGTAGTGTTATATCTCTGTAGTGTTATATCTGTAGTGTTATATCTATGTAGTGTTATATCTCTGTAGTGTTATATCTGTAGTGTTATATCTCTGTAGTGTTATATCTGTAGTGTTATATCTGTAGTGTTATCTCTGTAGTGTTATATCTCTGTAGTGTTATATCTGTAGTGTTATCTCTGTAGTGTTATATCTGTAGTGTTATATCTGTAGTTTTATATCTCTGTAGTGTTATATCTGTAGTGTTATCTCTGTAGTGTTATCTCGGTAGTGTTATCTCTGTAGTGTTATCTCTGTAGTGTTATATCTCTGTAGTGTTATATCTCTGTAGTGTTATATCTCTGTAGTGTTATATCTGTAGTGTTATATCTCTGTAGTGTTATATCTCTGTAGTGTTATATCTCTGTAGTGTTATATTGCTGTAGTGTTATATCTCTGTAGTGTGATATCTGTAGTGTTATATCTGTAGTGTTATCTCTGTAGTGTTATATCTGTAGTGTTATATCTCTGTAGTGTTATCTCTGTAGTGTTATATCTGTAGTGTTATATCTGTAGTGTTATCTATGTAGTGTTATATCTCTGTAGTGTTATATCTGTAGTGTTATATCTCTGTAGTGTTATATCTGTAGTGTTATATATCTGTAGTGTTATATCTCTGTAGTGTTATATCTCTGTAGTGTTATATCTCTGTAGTGTTATATCTGTAGTGTTATATCTGTAGTGTTATATATCTGTAGTGTTATATCTCTGTAGTGTTATAACTTTTAGTGTTATATCTCTGTAGTGTTATATCTCTGTAGTGTTATATCTGTAGTGTTATATCTCTGTAGTGTTATATCTGTAGTGTTATATCTTTGTAGTGTTATATAATAATAAATAATAATAATATAATAATAATATGCCATTTAGCAGACGCTTTTATCCAAAGCGACTTACAGTCATGCGTGCATAAATTTTTGTGTATGGGTGGTCCCGGGGATCGAACCCACTACCTTGGCGTTACAAGCGCCGTGCTCTACCAGTTGAGCTACAGAGTGTTATAACCTTTAGTGTTATATCTCTGTAGTGTTATCTCTGTAATGTTATATCTCTGTAGTGGTATATCTGTAGTGTTATATCTGTAGTGTTATATCTCTGTAGTGGTATATCTGTAGTGTTATATCTGTAGTGTTATATCTCTGTAGTGTTATATCTCTGTAGTGTTATATCTGTAGTGTTATATCTGTAGTGTTATATCTGTAGTGTTATATCTGTAGTGTTATATCTATGTAGTGTTATATCTCTGTAGTGTTATATCTCTGTAGTGTTATATCTGTAGTGTTATATCTCTGTAGTGTTATCTCTGTAGTGTTATATCTGTAGTGTTATATCTATGTAGTGTTATATCTCTGTAGTGTTATATCTCTGTAGTGTTATATCTGTAGTGTTATATCTGTAGTGTTATATCTTTAGTGTTATATATATGTAGTGTTATATCTCTGTAGTGTTATATCTCTGTAGTGTTATATCTGTAGTGTTATATCTCTGTAGTGTTATCTCTGTAGTGTTATATCTGTAGTGTTATCTCTGTAGTGTTATATCTCTGTAGTGTTATATCTGTAGTGTTATATCTCTGTAGTATTATATCTCTGTAGTGTTATATCTGTAGTATTATTTCTCTTTAGTGTTATATCTCTGTAGTGTTATATCTCTGTAGTGTTATATCTCTGTAGTGTTATATCTCTGTAGTGTTATATCTCTGTAGTGTTATATCTGTAGTGTTATATCTCTGTAGTGTTATATCTCTGTAGTGTTATATCTCTGTAGTGTTATATCTCTGTAGTGTTATATCTCTGTAGCGTTATATCTCTGTAGTGTTATATCTCTGTAGTGTTATATCTCTGTAGTGTTATATCTGTAGTGTTATATCTCTGTAGTGTTATATCTCTGTAGTGTTATATCTCTGTAGTGTTATATCTCTGTAGTGTTATATCTCTGTTGTGTTATATCTGTAGTGTTATATCTCTGTAGTGTTATTTCCTATCACTGTTCTCCAATATAATGAGGCCAGACCTAATGGTATTCCGATGACTGTTCTGAAGCCTGGTCCCTGTCTGTGTTGATGTAGTCTATTGGCAATCACCGAGGGCAGACATATTGGTATTCTCATAACAGCCCACCTGAACCAGAAGGGCAATGTTCTCATTCAGTCTCTCTGACCACTGGCAGTCATCCAAGGGTGTGTGGACCAGAGCCCTGTGGGCTGAATGAACCCGAAGGGCTCTGGTCGAAATACGTTTATATATAGGGAATAGAACTCCATTTGGGATTCACAATCCTGTAGTCATCACAGCTTAGAGCAGTTCACTTCAGGTGTCGGTATCAGATTTCCCATCACATTAACAAACTGACTGGTGAATATTAACAGCTCAGAGAACCAAACTGACTGGTGAATATTAACAGCTCAGAGAACCAAACTGACTGGTGAATATTAACAGCTCAGAGAACCAAACTGACTGGTGAATATTAACAGCTCAGAGAACCAAACTGACTGGTGAATATTAACAGCTCAGAGAACCAAACTGACTGGTGAATATTAACAGCTCAGAGAACTAAACTGACTGGTGGACTATTCATATGTGTATGTATTATGGAACCCCAGCAGCTACTCTTCATGGGGTCCAGCAACAGTAAGACAGTTATATATTTAAAAAACATTACAATACATTCATAACAGATTTCACAGCACACTGTGTGCCCTCAGGCCCCTACTCCATTACCACATACAGACACACGCATACGCACACACACACTAGCACCATACACACACTGTCAAGGGGTGCTGAAGGTGGGTGTGGTGTATGAATCATGCGCAGGACACAGAGGCTCAGTCCAAAGGCTTTAGTGCAATATTCATAAAAGACAAAAGCACAATAAGCCCGAAGGTGAATACACGGCGCACAAAGGCGACAAAACAAACGGCGCACAAACATGTGCAAAATAACCTCTCCAAAACACTGGAGGGAAAATGTAGCTCCAACACGAAACAGAAGCGCAATCACACACAACGACAAGCACACACAACAAGAACTAAATAGGACACTAACGAGGACTAACAAGACATAGGTGTAAAACATCCAGACAAAACCAAACGAACATGAAACATAGATCGGTGGCAGCTAGTACTCCGGGGACGACGACCGCCGAAGCCTGCCCGAACCAGGAGGAGGAGCAGCCTCGGCCGAAACCGTGACAGTACCCCCCCCTTGACGCGCGGCTCCAGCCGTGCGCCGACCCCGGCCTCGGGGACGACCAGGAGGACGCGGAGCAGGGCGCGCGGGATGGTCCCGGTGGAACTCCGACAGGAGAGATGGGTCTAGGATGTCCCTCCGCGGCACCCAGCACCGCTCCTCCGGGCCGTACCCCTCCCACTCCACGAGATACTGGAGACCCCCCATCCGGCATCTAGAGTCCAAGACCGAACGGTGTACGCCGGAGCCCCCTCGATGTCCAGTGGGGGCGGAGGAGTCTCCCCTATCTCATTGTCCTGGAGTGGACCAGCTACCACCGGCCTGAGAAGAGACACATGGAACGAGGGGTTAATATTCTTATACTCAACAGGTAGATGTAACCTATAACACACCTCGTTCAATCTTCTCAGGACTTTAAAGGGCCCCACAAACCGCCGACCCAGCTTCCGGCAGGGCAGGCGGAGGGGTAGGTTTCTGGTAGAGAGCCAGACTCGATCTCCGGGTGCGTACACCGGCCCCTCACTGCGGTGGAGATCGGCGCTCGCCTTGTGACGAAGGACGGCCCGCTGCAGGTGGACGTGGGCAGCGTTCCACGTCTCTTCCGAGCGCCTCATCCAATCATCCACCGCATGGGCCTCGATCTGGCTCTGCTGCCAAGGTGCCAGAACCGGCTGGTAACCTAACACACATTGGAAGGGGGTTAGGTTAGTAGAGGAGTGGCGGAGAGAGTTCTGGGCCATCTCGGCCCAGGGAATGTACCGTGCCCACTCCTCCGCCGGTCCTGGCAATACGACCTCAGAAACCTACCCACATCCTGGTTGACACGTTCTACCTGTCCGTTACTCTCCGGTTGGTACCCTGATGTAAGGCTAACCGAGACCCCCAAACGCTCCATGAACGCTCTCCAAACACAAGAGGTAAACTGGGGGCCTCGATCAGACACTATATCCTCGGGTACCCCGTAATGGCGGAAGACGTGGGTAAATAGGGCCTCAGCGGTCTGTAGGGCAGTAGGAAGACCCGACATAGGGAGAAGACGACAGGCCTTAGAGAACCGGTCCACAACGACCAGGATGGTGGTATTCCCCTGAGAGAGGGGAAGGTCTGTCACAAAATCCACCGAGAGGTGGGACCATGGTCGTTGTGGAACGGGCAGGGGTTGTAACTTACCCCTGGGCAGATGTCGGGGCGCCTTACACTGGGCACACACCGAGCAGGAGGAGACATAAACCCTCACATCCCTAGCCAAAGTGGGCCACCAGTATTTAGTGCTAAGGCAATGCACCGTCCGGCCGATACCCGGATGTCCAGAGGAGGGTGACGTGTGAGCCCAGTAAATGAGTCGATCCCGAATCTCGAGCGGAACGTACTTCCGACCCTCAGGACACTGTGGAGGGCTGGGGTCGGTACGCAACGCTCGCTCGATTTCGGCATCGACCTCCCACACCACCGGTGCCACAAGGCAAGACTCCGGTAGTATGGGAGTGGGCTCAACGGACCTCTCCTCCGTGTCATACCGCCGGGACAGCGCATCCGCCTTACCATTCTGGGACCCAGGGATGTACGTGATTTTAAATATGAACCTGGTGAGAAACATACTCCATCGAGCCTGGCGAGGGTTCAGTCTCCTCGCTGCCCGGATGTACTCCAGGTTCCGATGGTCAGTCAAAATGAGGAAAGGGTGTTGAGCCCCCTCAAACCAATGCCTCCACACCTTAAGGGCTTGAACTACAGCTAACAGCTCCCTGTCCCCAACGTCATAGTTACGCTCCGCCGGGCTGAGCTTCTTTGAGTAAAAAGCACAGGGGCGGAGTTTAGGTGGCGTGCCGGACCGTTGAGAGAGAACGGCCCCTATACCAGCCTCAGACGCGTCTACCTCAACCTGAAAGGGTAATGCGGGATCCGGATGCGCCAGCACCGGAGCCGACGTAAACAGGTCCTTCAGTCTCCTAAAGGCCCTGTCCGCATCGGCTGACCACTGCAGGCGCACCGGACCCCCCTTCAGAAGGGACGTGATGGGAGCTGCCACCTGTCCAAAACCCCGGATAAACCTCCGGTAGTAATTCGCAAAGCCCAAAAACTGCTGCACCTCTTTTACAGTAGTTGGGGTTTGCCAATTACGCACAGCGGACACACGATCCACCTCCATTCTTACCCCTGACGCGGACAACCGATAACCCAAAAAGGAGACCGACTCCTGGAAAAACAGACATTTCTCTGCCTTGACATATAGGTCGTGCTCCAACAGCCTCCTCAATACACGACGCACCAGGGTTATATGCTCGGCTCGGGTAGACGAGTAGACCAGAATGTCATCAATGTACACGATCACCCCTTGTCCCTGCATATCCCGGAAAATGTCATCTACGAATGATTGGAAGACTGATGGAGCATTCATCAACCCATATGGCATGACGAGATATTCGAAATGACCTGACGTGGTACTAAACGCTGTCTTCCATTCGTCACCCTCCCTAATGCGCACCAAGTTATACGCGCTCCTGAGATCCAGTTTTGTGAAAAACCGCGCTCCATGCAATGACTCCGTCATGGTCGCAATCAGAAGGAGTGGATAACTGTATTTCACAGTAATCTGATTGAGACCACGGTAATCAATGCACGGGCGCAACCCTCCATCTTTCTTTTTCACAAAAAAGAAGCTCGAGGAGGCGGGAGAAGTGGAGGGCCGAATGTATCCCTGTCTCAAAGATTCGGCTATGTAAGTCTCCATAGCTTTTCTCTCCTCTTGAGACAAAGGATGCACATGGCTCCGTGGGAGCGCTGCTCCTGCCTGGAGATCAATCGCACAATCCCCCTGTCTATGAGGAGGCAACTGCGTCGCCCTAGTTTTGCTAAACACGAGAGCTAAATCCCCATATTCAGGCGGAATGTGCAGTGCGGGCACTTGGTTTGGACTTTCCACCGAAGTCGCCCCCACGGAAACACCCAGACATCGCCCCTCGCACTGAGCAGACCACCCATCGAGAGCCCTCTGCTGCCACGAAATAGCAGGGTTATGGGTGCTTAACCAGGGAATCCCCAGCACCACTGGGTACGCAGGAGAGTCGATCAGATACAGCTGTATAGTCTCCTCATGACCCCCCTGCGCACACATCCGAAGTGGCGCTGTGATCTCCCTGATCAACCCCGACCCCAACGGGCGGCTATCTAAGGCATGAACGGGAAAAGGTTTGTCAACAGATAGGAGAGGGATCCCTAACTCAAAACAAAACTTCCGATCAACAAAATTCCCAGCTGCGCCTGAATCTACTAGCGCCTTATGCTGGGAATGAGGTGCTACCTGTGGAAAACAAACAGGTATACAAAAGTGCGCAACAGAAAGCTCTGGGTAAGTGGGACGTCTATTCACCTGGGAGGCCCCCCCAGTGCGTGGCCTGTTGTCTTCTCCCCCGGAGAACCCTCCCCAGCACCTGGCCGCAGTGTGCCCTCCACGACCGCACTTGGTGCAGGAGACAGGTCCCCTCGGGCTCCTCCTCCTCCATTCTCTAGCGCCGGCACCCCCGAGCTCCATAGGGCTCAGCTCGGAGGTGCCGGAGGGCGGAATGGACGGACTCCCCTCGGGACGTCCACGGGTGGCCAGCAGGGTGTCCAGACGGATGGACATATCGACCAACTGGTCGAAGGTAAGATGGGTATCCCTGCAGGCCAACTCACGTTGAACGTCCTCTCGTAGGCTACATCGAAAATGGTTGATGAGAGCCCGTTCATTCCACCCTGCATCCGCCGCTAGAGTCCGGTACTCTAGAGCGAACACCTGAGCGCTCCTCCTCCCCTGTCTCAAATGGACTAGACGCTCCCCCGCCGCTTTGCCCTCAGGTGGATGGTCGAACACGGCCTTGAAGCGGCGGGAGAACTCGGCGTAGGTGATGGTGTTGGCGTCCATCTTCCTCCACTCGGCGTTAGCCCACTCCAATGCCTTGCCCGTGAGACAGGAGATGAGGGCGGAAACGCTCTCGTATCCCGAGGGCACCGGGTGTACAGTGGCCAGGTAGAGCTCCACCTGCAGGAGGAACCCCTGACACCCGGCAGCTGTTCCGTCATACGCCCTCAGGAGCGAGAGCCGAATCCCCCTGGGTTCCGAACCTGGGACTGGTGGACCGGCCGTTGGGGTTGGCAGGGTAGGTGGAGGTGTGGGTACCCTGCTGGCCTCCCATCGGTGCAAGGTGTTGATTACCTCCTGTAGAGCGGTCTCCAGTTGTCTTATCTGGCCCTCTTGCCCACGGAGATGCTCCTCGAGCGACAGAGGCGTCACTGCCGATCCTGCTGATTCCATTATGGTGTGTGATTCTGTCAAGGGGTGCTGAAGGTGGGAGTGGTGTATGAATCATGCGCAGGACGCAGAGGCTCAGTCCAAAGGCTTTAGTGCAATATTCATAAAAGACAAAAGCACAATAAGCCCGAAGGCGAATACACGGCGCACACAGGCGACAAAACAAAAAGCGCACAAACATGTGCAAAATAACCTCTCCAAAACACTGGAGGGAAAATGTAGCTCCAACACGAAACAGAAGCGCAATCACACACAACGACAAGCACACACAACGAGAACTAAATAGGACACTAACGAGGACTAACAAGACACAGGTGTAAAACATCCAGACAAAACCAAACGAACATGAAACATAGATCGGTGGCAGCTAGTACTCCGGGGACGACGACCGCCGAAGCCTGCCCGAACCAGGAGGAGGAGCAGCCTCGGCCGAAACCGTGACACACACGTACAGTGGGGCATTTTTTTACTTAGTCAGCCACCAATTGTGCAAGTTCTCCCACTTAAAAAGATGAGAGAGGCCTGTAATTTTCATCATAGGTAAACGTCAACTATGACAGACAAATTGAGAATTTTTTTCTCCAGAAAATCACATTGTACGATTTTTTATGAATTTATTTGCAAATTATGGTGGAAAATAAGTATTTGGTCACCTACAAACAAGCAATATTTCTGGCTCTCACAGACCTGTAACTTCTTCTTTAAGAGGCTCCTCTGTCCTCCACTCGTTACCTGTATTAATGGCACCTGTTTGAACTTGTTATCAGTATAAAAGACACCTGTCCACAACCTCAAACAGTCACACTCCAAACTCCACTATGACCAAGACCAAAGAGCTGTCAAAGGACACCAGAAACAAAATTGTAGACCTGCACCAGGCTGGGAAGACTGAATCTGCAATAGGTAAGCAGCTTGGTTTGAAGAAATCAACTGTGGGAGCAATTATTAGGAAATGGAAGACATACAAGACCACTGATAATCTACCTCGATCTGGGGCTCCACGCAAGATCTCACCCCGTGGGGTCAAAATGATCACAAGAACGGTGAGCAAAAATCCCAGAACCACACGGGGGGACCTAGTGAATGACCTGCAGAGAGCTGGGATCAAAGTAACAAAGCCTACCATCAGTAACACACTACGCCGCCAGGGACTCAAATCCTGCAGTGCCAGACGTGTCCCCCTGCTTAAGCCAGTACATGTCCAGGCCCGTCTGAAGTTTGCTAGAGTGCATTTGGATGATCCAGAAGAGGATTGGAAGAATGTTGCATCCAAAGAACACCATACCTACTGTGAAGCATGGGGGTGGAAACATCATGCTTTGGGGCTGTTTTTCTGCAAAGGGACCAGGACGACTGATCTGTGTAAAGGAAAGAATGAATGGGGCCATGTATCGTGAGATTTTGAGTGAAAACCTCCTTCCATCAGCAAGGGCATTGAAGATGAAACATGGCTGGGTCTTTCAGCATGACAATGATCCCAAACACACCGCCCGGGCAACGAAGGAGTGGCTTCGTAAGAAGCATTTCAAGGTCCTGGAGTGGCATAGCCAGTCTCCAGATCTCAACCCCATAGAAAATCTTTGGAGGGAGTTGAAAGTCCGTGTTGCCCAGCGACAGCCCCAAAACATCACTGCTCTAGAGGAGATCTGCATGGAGGAATGGGCCAAAATACCAGCAACAGTGTGTGAAAACCTTGTGAAGACTTACAGAAAACGTTTGACCTGTGTCATTGCCAACAAAGGGTATATAACAAAGTATTGAGAAACTTTTGTTATTGACCAAAAACTTATTTTCCACCATAATTTGCAAATAAATTCATAAAAAATTATAGAATGTGATTTTCTGGATTTTTTTTCCTCAATTTGTCTGTCATATTTGACGTGTACCTATGATGAAAATGACAGGCCTCTCTCATCTTTTTAAGTTGTAGAACTTGCACAATTGGTGGCTGACTAAATAAAAATGTTCCCCACTGTACGTGTGTGTATAGTGCTAGTGTGTGTGTGCGTATGCGTGTGTCTGTACCTGTTTGTACGTGTGTGTATAGTGTGTATGTTATCGTGTGTGTGTATGCATGTGTCTGTGCCTATGATTGTGTCTGTTCACAGTCCCCTCGGTTCCATAAGGTGTATTTTTATCTGTTTTTTAAATCTAATTTTACTGCTTGCATCAGTTACCTGATGTGGAATAGAGTTCCATGTAGTCATGGCTCTATGTAGTACTGTGCGCCTCCCATAGTCTGTTCTGGACTTGGGGACTGTGAAGAGACCTCTGGTGGCATGTCTTGTGGGGTATGCATCGGTGTCTGAGCTATGTGCTAGTCGTTTAAACAGACAGCTCGGTGCTTTCAACATGTCAACACCTCTCACAAACACAAGCAGTGATGAAGTCAATCTCTCCTCCACTTTGAGCCAGGAGAGATTGACATTAATATTATTAATGTTTGCTCTATGTGTACATCCGAGGGCCAGCCGTGCTGCCCTGTTTTGAGCCAATTGCAATTTTCCTAAATCCCTCTTTGTGGCACCTGACCACACGACTGGGCAGTAGTCTAGGTGCGACAAAACTAGAGCCTGTAGGACCTGCCTTGTTGATAGTGTTGTTAAAGCAGAGCAGCGCTTTGTTATGGACAGACTTCTCCCCATCTTAGCTACTGTTGTATCAACATGTTTTGACCATGACAGTTTACAATCCAGGGTTACTCCAAGCAGTTTAGTCACCTCAACTTGCTCAATCTCCACATTATTTATTACAATATTTAGTTGAGGTTTGGAGTTTAGTGAATGATTTGACCCAAATACAATGCTTTTAGTTTTTATATTTTTATATTTAGGACTATCTTATTCCTTGCCACCCACTCTGAAACTAACTTCAGCTCTTTTTGTTAAGTGTTGCAGTCATTTCAGTTGCTGTAGTAGCTGACGTGTATAGTGTTAATAATAATAATAATAATAATAATAATAATAATAATAATAATAATAATATAATAATATAATAATAATATGCCATTTAGCAGACACTTTTATCCAAAGCGACTTACAGTCATGCGTGCATACATTTTTGTGTATGGGTGGTCCCGGGGATTGAACCCACTACCTTGGCGTTACAAGCGTCGTGCTCTACGCCATTTAGTCATCCGCATACATAGACACTCTGGCTTTACTCAAAGCCAGTGGCATGTCATTAGTAAAGATTGAAAAAAGTAATGGGCCTAGACAGCTGCCCTGGGGAATTCCTGATTATACCTGGATTATGTTGGAGAGGCTTCCATTAAAGAACACCCTCTGTGTTCTGTTAGACAGGTAACTCTTTATCCACAATATAGCAGGTGGAGTAAAGCCATAACACATACGTTTTTCCAGCAGCAGGCTATGATCAATAATGTCAAAAGCCGCACTGAAGTCTAACAACACATCCCCCACAATTTTTTTATCATCAATTTCTCTCAGCCAATCATCATTCATTTGTGTAAGTGCTGTGCTTGTTGAATGTCCTTCTCTATAAGCGTGCTGAAAGTTTGTTGTCAATTTGTTTACTGTAAAATAGCATTGTATCTGGTCAAACACAATTTTCTCCAATAGTTTACTAAGGGTTGGTAACAGGCTGATTGGTCGGCTATTTGATCCGGTAAAGGGGGCTTTACTATTCTTAGGTAGCGGAAGGACTTCTGCCTCCCTCCAAGCCTGGGGGCACACACTTTCTAGTAGGCTTAGATTGAAAATGTGGCAAATAGGAGTGGCAATATCGTCCGCTATTATCCTCAGTAATTATCCGAAATTGACAGACCCCGGTGGCTTGTCATTGTTGATAGACAACAACAAAACATTTCAGCACTTCGACACTCGCTTTAAGAAATTCAAAATTACAACGTTTGTCTTTCATAATTTGGTCATAATTTGGTCAGATATACTTGGATGTGTAGTGTCAGCATTTTTTATTTTTTTGCTGGCATGTCATGCCTAAGTTTGCTAATCTTGCCAATTAAAAAATCATTAAAGTAGTTGGCAATATCAGTTGGTTTTGTGATGATTCAATGAATGATGGAGCTGAGTTGGCCTTTTTTCCCAAAATGTCATTGAAGGTGCTCCAAAGCTTTTTATTATCATTCTTTATGTCATTTATCCTTGTTTCATAGTGTAGTTTCTTCTTCTTTTTCTTCTGTTCAGTCACGTGATTTCTCAATTTGCAGTACGTTTGCCAATCGGTTGTGCAGCCAGACTTATTTGCCATTCCTTTTGCCTCATCCCTCTCAACCACACCATTTTAAAATTCCTCATCAATTCACGGTGATTTAACAGTTTTTACAGTCATTTTCTTGATGGGTAACTGGAGTAAGCAATATTAGTGTCAAGTGCAACGTCTGTTTGCTCCTCATTACACACCACAGACCAACAAATATTCTTTACATCAACAACATAGGAATCACTACAAACTTATTGTATGACCGACCTCTTATATACTATATTAGGCCCAGCCTTTGGAACTTTGTTTTTCCTAGATATGGCTACTATATTGTGATCATTACATCCAATGGATTTGGATACTGCTTTCAAACAAATCTCTGCAGCATTAGTAAAGATATGATCAATACATGTTGATGATTTAATTCCTGTAGGTTGACTGATAACCTGAACCAGGTTGCAGGCACTGGTTACAGTTTGAAGCTTTTTCTTGAGTGGGCAGCTTGATGAAAGCCAGTCAATATTTAAATCACCCAGAAAGTATACCTCTCTGTTGATATCACATACATTATCAAGCATTTCACACATATTATCCAGATACTGACTGTTAGCACTTGGTAGTCTATAGCAGCTTCCCACCAGAATGGGCTTTAGATGAGGCAGATGAACCTGTAGCCATATTACTTCAACAGTATTTAACATGAGATCCTCTCTAATCTTCACAGGAATGTGGTTCTGAATATAAACAGCAACACCTCCACCATTGGCATTTCTATATTTTCTGTAAATGTTATAACCTTGTATTGCTACCACTGTATCATCAAATTAATTTGATAGTCAGAATATGAATGTCATCTGTTACTAGCAAATGATTGATTTCATGAACCTTGTTTATGAAGCTACGTATGTTAATGTGGGCTATTGTGAGCACTTTTCTTCTGGGATGCTTACTTGTTTTTATTGCTTTGCTGGGAAGCTTAGCAGCAGTAGATGTGCTCATGTTCTTTATGTTAGTGCAGGCTGAGCTGCACACAGTGGAATTCCTCCCCGGGCACACCGACTCAGTGCTAACAGTATCACTCTCACACCGACTCAGTGCTAACAGTATCACTCTCACACCGACTCAGTGCTAACAGTATCACTCCCACACCACCTCAGTGCTAACAGTATCACTCCCACACCACCTCAGTGCTAACAGTATCACTCCCACACCACCTCAGTGCTAACAGTATCACTCTCACACCACCTCAGTGCTAACAGTATCACTCCCACACCACCTCAGTGCTAACAGTATCACTCTCACACCACCTCAGTGCTAACAGTATCACTCTCACACCACCTCAGTGCTAACAGTATCACTCCCACACCACCTCAGTGCTAACAGTATCACTCCCACACCACCTCAGTGCTAACAGTATCACTCTCACACCACCTCAGTGCTAACAGTATCACTCTCACACCACCTCAGTGCTAACAGTATCACTCTCACACCACCTCAGTGCTAACAGTATCACTCTCACACCACCTCAGTGCTAACAGTATCACTCTCACACTGACTCAGTGCTAACAGTATCACTCCCACACCGACTCAGTGCTAACAGTATCACTCCCACACCGACTCAGTGCTAACAGTATCACTCTCACACCGACTCAGTGCTAACAGTATCACTCCCACACCGACTCAGTGCTAACAGTATCACTCCCACACCGACTCAGTGCTAACAGTATCACTCCCACACCACCTCAGTGCTAACAGTATCACTCCCACACCACCTCAGTGCTAACAGTATCACTCTCACACCGACTCAGTGCTAACAGTATCACTCTCACACCGACTCAGTGCTAACAGTATCACTCTCACACCACCTCAGTGCTAACAGTATCACTCTCACACCACCTCAGTGCTAACAGTATCACTCTCACACCGACTCAGTGCTAACAGTATCACTCTCACACCACCTCAGTGCTAACAGTATCACTCTCACACCACCTCAGTGCTAACAGTATCACTCTCACACCACCTCAGTGCTAACAGTATCACTCTCACACCACCTCAGTGCTAACAGTATCACTCTCACACCACCTCAGTGCTAACAGTATCACTCTCACACCGACTCAGTGCTAACAGTATCACTCTCACACCGACTCAGTGCTAACAGTATCACTCTCACACCGACTCAGTGCTAACAGTATCACTCTCACACCGACTCAGTGCTAACAGCATCACTCTCACACCGACTCAGTGCTAACAGTATCACTCTCACACCACCTCAGTGCTAACAGTATCACTCTCACACCACCTCAGTGCTAACAGTATCACTCTCACACCGACTCAGTGCTAACAGTATCACTCTCACACCACCTCAGTGCTAACAGTATCACTCTCACACCACCTCAGTGCTAACAGTATCACTCTCACACCACCTCAGTGCTAACAGTATCACTCTCACACCACCTCAGTGCTAACAGTATCACTCTCACACCACCTCAGTGCTAACAGTATCACTCTCACACCGACTCAGTGCTAACAGTATCACTCTCACACCGACTCAGTGCTAACAGTATCACTCTCACACCGACTCAGTGCTAACAGTATCACTCTCACACCGACTCAGTGCTAACAGTATCACTCTCACACCACCTCAGTGCTAACAGTATCACTCCCACACCGCCTCAGTGCTAACAGTATCACTCCCACACCACCTCAGTGCTAACAGTATCACTCCCACACCACCTCAGTGCTAACAGTATCACTCTCACACCGCCTCAGTGCTAACAGTATCACTCCCACACCACCTCAGTGCTAACAGTATCACTCCCACACCACCTCAGTGCTAACAGTATCACTCTCACACCACCTCAGTGCTAACAGTATCACTCCCACACCACCTCAGTGCTAACAGTATCACTCTCACACCGCCTCAGTGCTAACAGTATCACTCCCACACCACCTCAGTGCTAACAGTATCACTCCCACACCACCTCAGTGCTAACAGTATCACTCCCACACCACCTCAGTGCTAACAGTATCACTCCCACACCACCTCAGTGCTAACAGTATCACTCCCACACCACCTCAGTGCTAACAGTATCACTCCCACACCACCTCAGTGCTAACAGTACCATTCCCACACCACCTCAGTGCTAACAGTATCACTCCCACACCACCTCAGTGCTAACAGTATCACTCCCATTCCACCTCAGTGCTAACAGTATCACTCCCACACCACCTCAGTGCTAACAGTATCACTCCCACACCACCTCAGTGCTAACAGTATCACTCCCACACCACCTCAGTGCTAACAGTATCACTCCCACACCACCTCAGTGCTAACAGTATCACTCCCACACCACCTCAGTGCTAACAGTATCACTCTCACACCACCTCAGTATAAATCTGGTTCTTAGGCACAGCTGTAGGATCAGCAGAGCCATTCAGGGCTGTCAGAGGTACATACATTAGGTTACTTATATTGTGTCTACCGATGCCCCTGGTGTAATGTACATTTGCTGAAGCGTTTTGACAACTCTGCGTCACAATGATAGGGATTAGCTGAGCTGGGCTTGGGTCATTGATAAGTCATTGTCTCAACACAGCCTTATAATGCTGAGAAAGGATCCAGGTACCCAAATGATTTGGGTGGATCCCATCCTCCTTATAAAACGTGTTTTGTTTCCAAAACGTGTCGAAATTGTCAACAAAAGTTACACCCATTCAGCTGCAATAATCACGTAGCCAGTTGTGAAGAGAAGGAATCCTGCTAAAGCGTTCAAAGCCATGATTCAGAGAGGGCACAGGGCCAGATATGATGCCATGATTCAGAGAGGGCACAGGGCCAGATATGATGCCACGATTCAGAGAGGGCACAGGGCCAGATATGATGCCATGATCCAGAGAGGGCACAGGGCCAGATATGATGGGTCTTTTATTAGTGTCTAGCAGAGAGTCAATCAGCTCTTTAAAATCCAGTTTCAACTGTTCAGAGCTGCCCTTCATAATGTCATTAAAACCCACATGGACTACGATATGATCGATTTCCATGTCCTGACGTAGTACATTCGGGAGCAGCTTAGTAATGTCATTTACTCGAGCTCCGGGATAGGACATTGTTTTTGCACCAGGAACGGTCACATTTCTTACCATGGAGCTGCCCAAAATCACGGCTGGCGAGAAGGACTAGGAAATCCGCCCACTCACATGCTTCACAGGATTCTGAGAACCCTTTATAGACGGGCGAGAGGCAGGATAACTTGAGCCCGTTGCTCCCTGCTCCTGGTGCAGGCCTCCAACAGATGGAGAAGCCCCGATCGATCCAGACGGAAGGTTGCCGACGTCGACTTCTAAATTGTAGTAGTAGGCACTGCGGCCGCAGACACAGGCACCCCCAGCCACGAAGGTGCAGGAAGATCAGGCTCCAGGATGGCAAAACTATTCGTTGTTTGTATCCCGCTCCGGGCCTCTGCTTTGCGGGAGGTCGCTATCTTCGGCTTCCACGGCTCGTGACATGCGACCATCGTTGATTGCCTTTCTCCTCATGCTGTGCTCCTTCGACGGTGCTATCAGATGGGGGAGCTCCGGGCAACACCAGCCAGACTGATAACGACAAACGACAAGGCGGAGATGCATCCAACAAGCGCGAACGCCGTCCAGCCACCGGCATAGAAAAGGTAAACATTCCACTCTGCGTTTTCCCCAGTTTCTTCCGTAGGCTGGCGACCTGCGTGATCAAGGAAGCCACCTCAAGACTATAATCCTCGGCAAGTAAACAATTGCCGCATTGGAACTCTGAGTGATCCGGTTTGTCCCGAAACAAAGCGTAGTAGATACAGCTCCTACAGCGCTGGAACCGTTCATTTAGTTCTCCAGACAAAGAGGGCTCCATTGTAAAACTAATCTGATACCAACTTCGTTAGCCTGATGGCTAGCAGCTTATCGTTTCTGTCAAGCAGGCTTCAACCTGAAATAGCGGTCCTAGCTGTTAAAAGCTAACCGCGTCATAGAATCCACGCAAAAACAAGTTCTGTATTCGTATTTATGAATAGCCTTTTTGTTTTAATCAAAAATAACAAACCAAGTGTTTTCCAGCATACAATGTTCAGCTGCGCATTCTATAACAGCTCAGTGCCTTGTGATTTTGTAAAGACAATATAACTGCACAGGTAACTACTTAACACTACTGTACAATACTACTGTAACCACTTAACACTACTGTACAATACTACTGTAACCACTTAACACTACTGTACAATACTACTGTAACCACTTAACACTACTGTACAATACTACTGTAACCACTTAACACTACTGTACAATACTACTGTAACCACTTAACACTACTGTACAATACGACTGTAACCACTTAACACTACTGTACAATACTACTGTAACCACTTAACACTACTGTACAATACTACTGTAAACACTTAACACTACTGTACAATACTAATGTAACCACTTAACACTACTGTACAATACTAATGTAACCACTTAACACTACTGTACAATACTACTGTAACCACTTAACACTACTGTACAATACTACTGTAACCACTTAACACTACTGTACAATACTACTGTAAACACTTAACACTACTGTACAATACTACTGTAACCACTTAACACTACTGTACAATACTACTGTAACCACTTAACACTACTGTACAATACTACTGTAAACACTTAACACTACTGTACAATACTACTGTAACCACTTAACACTACTGTACAATACTACTGTAACCACTTAACACTACTGTACAATACTACTGTAACCACTTAACACTACTGTACAATACTACTGTAACCACTTAACACTACTGTACAATACTACTGTAACCACTTAACACTACTGTACACTACTACTGTAACCACTTAACACTACTGTACAATACTACTGTAACCACTTAACACTACTGTACAATACTACTGTAACCACTTAACACTACTGTACAATACTACTGTAACCACTTAACACTACTGTACAATACTACTGTAAACACTTAACACCACTTCACCTCCACCCTTTAGACCTTCAAGATGTCTGGACACTTGATATAAAAAATAAATGTTGTCCAATCATACATGTTTCATATATCTGCCATTTCCATGGTGGCCAGTGATAGGCACCAACAGTGTTAATCTCAGAGGGTCTGAACCATACCATCACCCCTTTTTAGGGCTCTACATATTCCCCTGGTCTAAAGTAGTGCACTATATAGGGAAGTGGTTGTCAAAATAAACGCATTTCATACTTGCATTTGATATTATTCAATTTGAAAGGTCCTTATCTTGATGGTGGAGCTAGAAGTCAGTCCAACATTCTATTTCATTTCCTGTTAAAGACTGAAACTGTGTTTTTTGGAGAAAAAAACTTCTAACTATTTTTTTTTAGTTTTTTACAGTTTTTTACGATCACTTTGGCACTAATTTCCGAACCTTGACTTCATTTTTCAAAACTCTAGACACAACTCACAACCAATGATCAAAATACACATTTTTCAAAACTCTAACACTTTTTTCAATTGCTTGGATACAATACACATAAAAACTAAGATAATTTGTTCATTTAACAAAAATTACCTGTTCAATATGACACAACTTAACATCAAAGTACTACTATTTCAAAAGGCAATTCACACATTACATTTCAGATGAGTGTCTATTCATTTCATTACAATTATCAAACTATCAATTGATACAACTGCTCAAAATGATAAGTAACTGTTGCATTATTCTTAATGCATAGTTGTATGGAAACAGACAAACAATATTCCATGTTTAGATCATGAAAGTTTCAAGATAACGAGATTCATTGTCACCAATTAGCGTGGAGCATGAACCAATTAGACTACATTATCTATGGATATAATATTTCATCATTCTTTATCAGACACCGTTTCTATGGTCCCATGTACCACCTTTTCAGACTATTTACAGTATTGACAGTACTGCACTGTATGGATGCAGGCCCTTGTAATTGCTTGTCCAATTCTGCCAACTCGTTACTGATTATTGAGTTCACATTGTGGAACGAGTATATAAAGAATTGATTGGGATCCACTTGCAACAACATAGCGATACGTACTGTAACATGGAGCCGGCAGGTGATCCAGGTCACAATAGAGGTCAAGCAGTGGTGGGAGGAAGACGAGGAAGACGTGTTGGTCAAAGGAATGGCAGGGGACAAGCACCCCTTCTGAGAAGTGGTCGTGGGCCTCGTTTGAGAGGTGTGGGGGAACGTGGTAGAGGACAAGGCCACGGACCAAGACAGCGGCAGCAACAGCAAAGAGTGTCCAATGAAATCCGAGCAATAGTTGTAGACCATGTCATAAATCATGGCATGACAATGACTGAGGCGGCTACAATGATACAACCAAACCTCAGAAGGTCAACCGTGGCCTCAATAATCAGAACTTTCCGCAATGAGAACCGGTAAGTTGTCAGCATGCACTAAACATTATGCTTCTCTCAATTGTCAAATGACTGCATACCAATGTGTATCACAGAGTAGGTGATGTGACCAAGTGTCTTCTTACTGTAATGTTCCCTGTAGAATTGAGACTAGGCCAAATAGGGGAGGCAGAGGCAAAATTCTGACTGACCAACAAGAGCAGTCTGTCGTCGATTTGGTTCGGGCCAGAAATGATATTCGCCTTACAGAAATTCGCCAGCATATCTTGGACAATGAAGACATGTTTAACAATGTGGAATCCATAAGTTTGCCGACTATTGAACGCATGCTGAAAAGGCACCAGGTGTCTTTAAAACAACTATACCGTGTGCCTTTTGAAAGAAATGCAGACAGAGTGAAGCAAATGAGGACTGAGTATGTTCAGGTATGTTCAGTTTCAAGATGGCTGTTGTAATAAAATTCCCTAATAATTCTACATTGTACAGTAATCAGTAAATCTCTTTCCAAAATGTATTTTTAGAGGGTGATGGAGCTGGATAAGGCAGGCTTTAACCTGGCCAAGACAAGGAGGAGAGGTCGGAATTTAATTGGCCAGTGGGAAAGCATCCAAGTACCTGGACAACGTGGGGCCAACATTACCATGTGTGCGGCTACATCAGAAGATGGTGTGGTGGGACGCAGACCTCGTATTGGATCATATAATGCAGCTCTCCTTGTAACCTTCCTTGATGAGCTCGATCAGGCCTGTAGAGCTGATGGCGTGACCTATGTCATTGTGTGGGATAATGTCAGGTTCCACCATGCTCAGATGGTGCAAGCATGGTTTCAGGCCCATGCGCAATTTACCACCCTGTATTTACCCCCATACTCTCCTTTCCTTAACCCGATTGAGGAATTTTTCTCCACATGGAGATGAAAGGTTTATGATAGGCGCCCTCATGAACAAGTCACTCTTCTCCAGGCCATGGATGACGCATGCAATGACATCACGGCAGACCAGTGTCAGGCCTGGATTCGCCATGCCCGAAGGTTTTTTCCAAGATGTTTGGCTAATGAAAACATCCATTGTGATGTAGATGAGAACCTGTGGCCAAAACCACAAGACAGAGTGGATGAAAATGTAGAAGTACAGTAATCACTCCTATGTTTTGCTTTTTACAGTACAAGCAAGCAAGTTGAGGAACACTGCATTTGATGTTTTACAGTACTGTATTGTTTTTCATCAATATATTTCAGATTTTGTTCAATGATTCCACTGTGTCTGTACTATTCTCTCTACTACTGCAGTACTTTTACAGGGATGTATTTATAATGAAACATGTATCACCTATTTTGTACTACAATATTTAATGATTGTACGAACAATGACACAGTGAAACTATCGGTTGCTTGTGTGTGGGTGATCTAAATTAACGTTTCATTGGTATTTCACAATGCATTTGTTTTTTGAACCAATGATTGTGCAAGTGCAAGATTTCTTTAAAGATATGAATGCACAATGCAATGTTTTGAACATTGCACAGCCTGTGTTACAAGTGATGACCGTTTTGAGTTTTGAAAAATAACGTCAAGGTTCTGAAATTAGTGCCAAAGTGATTGTAAAAAACTGTAAGCCTGAAGTTGACTTTAATCTTGGAGATCTGCCATGTTACATTATAATGAAGACAAACAAACAATCCATCACTTTTGTCCTTTAATCAAAAACTGGTAAAAAATATTTTAAAAAATCCAATTAGAATCCTGCAGCAGCTGGGATCTCTAATTACACAATGGAATGTATAATGTATCGGCCGTGTTCCGCTCCCTCCGTGTTCCGTGTTCCGTTCAACGTGTAAATGAGCACAGATCATCCGCCGACAGGGGAAGGAGGAGAATTTACTTATAAAATAATGTTTACACAGGTCCAGAGAGACCCTGCCATGTCCTGAGAGACCCTGCCATGTCCTGAGAGACCCTGCCATGTCCAGAGAGACCCTGCCATGTCCAGAGAGACCCTGCCATGTCCAGAGAGACCCTGCCATGTCCAGAGAGACCCTGCCATGTCCAGAGAGACCCTGCCATGTCCTGAGAGACCCTGCCATGTCCTGAGAGACCCTGCCATGTCCAGAGAGACCCTGCCATGTCCAGAGAGACCCTGCCATGTCCAGAGAGACCCTGCCAGGTCCAGAGAGACCCTGCCATGTCCAGAGAGACCCTGCCATGTCCAGAGAGACCCTGCCATGTCCAGAGAGACCCTGCCATGTCCAGAGAGACCCTGCCATGTCCTGAGAGACCCTGCCATGTCCTGAGAGACCCTGCCATGTCCTGAGAGACCCTGCCATGTCCAGAGAGACCCTGCCATGTCCAGAGAGACCCTGCCAGGTCCAGAGAGACCCTGCCATGTCCTGAGAGAATCTCTCTGTAGACGCCAAGGGTTGGAACATCTCTCTGCAGACATCCAGGGTTGGAACATCTCTCTGGAGACACTCAGGGTTGGAACATCTCTCTGGAGACACTCAGGGTTGGAACATCTCTCTGGAGACACTCAGGGTTGGAACATCTCTCTGGAGACACTCAGGGTTGGAGCTCCTGCAATATTTGTGGATGTTTATATAGATGAATATTCCACTAAGCGTGCTGTTTATACTGTAAAGCTGCTAATAATATGTGTAAATATCTGGCTGCTATCAGACAGTGTCAACGTGACCTGGAAAAAGCAGATGAGACTGAAGTAATGTTGCTGTAAAGCTGCCGTGGATCGAACAGGATAGCCGCAGTATTCATGCATCACATACTGTACTGTATGTTTGTGAAGAGCTTCATCTGAACCAGCAAACTTCCAGTGATCAGTCCAGCTCTCTATCCACTGTTGCTCTAAAGACATGGCTAGAAGAGCTGCATTGTTCCCTCACCTCTCTAACCTCTAGGCTTCGTCGTCTCTACCTTCTGCCCCCATAGTTCAGCCTGTTCACATTTCAATCTTCCATACTGATCGCATTGCACTACACCAGCCAAAGTACTGTAGCTCCATCCTTGTGAAAACATAACAATTGGTAATGTTATGCTGTGACAAACAATGTAGCTGATATGATGTTTTCCATTAAGGTGATAACAGAGGAAAGATCAGGCTAAGTCAGTCAGCATGGTAACTTTCCTCTCTCTCTCTCTGTCTCTCTCTCTCTCTCTCTCTCTCTCTCGCTCTCTGTCTGTCTCTCTCTCTGTCTCTCTGTCTCTCTGTCTCTCTGTCTCTCTCTGTCTCTCTGTCTCTCTGCCTCTCTGCCTCTCTGCCTCTCTTTCTCTCTGAGCTCTCTCGCTCAGAACCCTGCAAATGATTAAATTACATGACCAAGTAAGCAAGATTAATTAATATGATAATCAAAGAGGTGAATATGTTTCACAGCTCGCCAAACTTTTTTGAATTCATTTTAGAGGATTTAAATCAAGAAACATTGACCTGTTCATCAGCTGTGATGACATAGACATTAACTTAATTAACAGTTTATGTGCATAGAAAATTGACCCTCCATATTCCATACAGCCAGCAGTCTTCCTTATTGTGAAATATGGAACACTGATCATTGATGTGTGGGTCTAGTGAGACTACATACAGAGACTTACGTAGACTGTAATTAAACATTATGTTAATCGATGTATGTTATCGTAGCCACATTAGCATTATCTCAGGATTATCTCAATATCAAATAATTTCTGGGTAACAAGGAGGTACCTTATTGTGATTGCTTTCAATTAAAATGGTCAAAAAGAAACAAAAATAGTATCTTAGCAAAGAGTCTGGGAGTGATCTGAGTGGGGAGGGGAAAACTGAAAACTAGCTGTTATTGGCAGAGAGGTTTGGAACTCTCTTTCTTATTGGTCAATGAACTAATTTACCGCCTGGTGATGTTGCCAGGCAGGACAAAACTCCATCCAACCAAAACAGGCTGACATTTCAGGCGGTGTTTTCAAGCAGCGCTTACACTGAAAGGGCATTATCATCATTTACACATTTTCACAGTATTTTTCCAACCTCATAGTATGGAAATATATAAAGAACACAGGAAAATCACCTTTTTGACTGCATTGGGCTTTAAGTGTGATCTACATCCATAAAAGATGCATTATAAATAAAATAAAATTGTATTGGCCACATGCGCCGAATACAACAGGTGCAGACATTACAGTGAAATGCTTACTTACAACCCTTAACCAACAGTGCATTTATTTTTAATAAAAAAGTAAAATAAAACAACAACAAAAAAAAAGTGTTGAGAAAAAAAGAGCAGAAGTAAAATAAAATAACAGTAGGGAGGCTATATATACAGGGGGGTACCGGTGCAGATTCAATGTGCGGGGGCACCGGCTAGTTGAGGTAGTTGAGGTAATATGTACATGTGGGTAGAGTAAAGTGACTATGCATAAATAATTAACAGAGTAGCAGCAGCGTAAAAAGGATGGGGTGGGGGGGCAGTGCAAATAGTCCGGGTAGCCAAGATTAGCTGTTCAGGAGTCTTATGGCTTGGGGGTAGAAGCTGTTGAGAAGTCTTTTGGACCTAGACTTGGCACTCCGGTACCGCTTGCCGTGCGGTAGCAGAGAGAACAGTCTATGACTAGGGTGGCTGGAGTCTATGACAATTTTGAGGGCCTTCCTCTGACACCGCATGGTATAGAGGTCCTGGGTGGCAGGAAGCTTGGCCCCAGTGATGTACTGGGCCATACGCACTACCCACTGTAGTGCCTTGCGGTCGGAGGCCAAGCAGTTGCCATACCAGGTGGTGATGCAACCAGTCAGGATGCTCTCGATGGTGCAGCTGTATAATTTTTTTTGAGGATCTGAGGACCCATGCCAAATCTTTTCAGTCTCCTGAGGAGGAATAGGCTTTGTCGTGCCCTCTTCACGACTGTCTTGGTGGGTTTGGACCGAATCTTTTCAGGCTCCTGTACCTATGATGAAAATTACAGGCCTCTCTCATCTTTTTAAGTGGGAGAACTTGCACAATTGGTGGCTGACTAAATACTTTTTTCCCCACTGTATGTGACTGTTTTCCAAGTCCTACACCGCCATTTCTAAAATGCTTCTCAAAAAGCCAACTCACATACAGTTGAAGTCGGAAGTTTACATACACCTTAGCCAAATACATTTAAACTCAGTTTTTCACAATTCCTGACATTTAATCCTAGTAAAAATGCCCTGTCTTAGGTCAGTTAGGATCACCACTTTATTTTAAGAATGTGAAATGTCAGAATAATAGTAGAGAAAATGATTTATTTAAGCTTTTCTTTCTTTCATCATATTCCCAGTGGGTCAGAAGTTTACATACACTCAATTACAATTTGTTAGCATTGCCTTTAAATTGTTTAACTTGGTTCAAACGTTTCGGATAGCCTTCCACAAGCTTCCCGCGATAAGAGGAAAAAGCCATCCCCTTTTTCCTCTAAACATAACGATGGTCATTATGGCCAAACAGTTCTATTTTTGTTTCATCAGACCAGAGGACATTTCTCCAAAAAGTAAGATCTTTGTCCCCATGTGCAGTTGCAAACCGTAGTCTGGCTTTTTATGCCGGTTTTGGAGCAGTGGCTTCTTCCTTGCTGAACAGCCTTTCAGGTTATGTCGATATAGGACTTGTTTTAGTGTGGATATAGATACTTTTGTACCTGTTTCCTGCAGCATCTTCACAAGGTCCTTTGCTGTTGTTCTGGGATTTATTTGCACTTTTCACACCAATGTACGTTCACCTCTAGGAGACAGAACGCATCTCCTTCCTGAGCGGTATGACGGCTGCGTGGTCCCATGGTGTTTATACTTGCATACTATTGTTTGTATAGATGAACGTGGTACCTTCAGGCGTTTGGAAATTGCTCCCAAGGATGAACCAGACTTGTGGAGGTCTACCATTTTTTTTTCTGAGGTCTTGGCTGATTTCTTTTGATTTTCCCATGATGTCAAGCAAAGAGGCACTGAGTTTGAAGGTAGGCCTTGAAATACATCCACAGGTACACCTCCAATTGACTCAAATTATGTCAATTAGAATATCAGAAGCTTCTAAAGCCATGACATCCTTTTCTGGAATTTTCCAAGCTGTTTAAATGCACAGTCAACTTAGTGTATGTAAACTTCTGACCCACTGGAATTGTGATACAATGAATTATAAGTGAAATAATCTGTCTGTAAACAAGTGTTGGAAAAATTGCTTGTGTCATGCACAAAGTAGATGTTGCCAAACAACTTGCCAAAACTATCGTTTGTTAACATGAAATTTGTGGAGTTGTTGAAAAACGAGTTTTAATGACTCCAACCTAAGTGTATGTAAACTTCCGACTTCAACTGTATATAGGATGAACCATGAATAGAATACACTTCAAATGTATCTCCCTAATCCTAACATGCACACAGTTATGTGTTTTTACCTCACGAGGTAACGACATCCACGTGTGAAAGGACAGGAGCTATAAGAGGCTGAGTCAGGATGTGTGAAACGCTGCTGGTCAACTCCTCAGTCAAGCAGAGCACAGTGTCGCGAGGGACCGTTGGCACGCTATTTGCCACGCCTCATCTATTTTAATCTAGGTTTTCTCATCTAAATTGATCTGAACTGAAGCTTGTTTTCCTGCATTTTCACTCCAACTAACTCTTCAGCTGACACACCTGGCCAGCTACTAACTAGCTCTACCCTCAAGGCTTTTCTCTGGCGTTGGATAAAACAACCAGAGGTTCTGCTAGACTTTCAGATGCTGCAGTACAGCGGTACCGCTTCAGCTTCACTCAGCGAGGGATGTCTAGTGTCATGTGTCATGTGAGAATGACATGAACGATATGAATGAGTTGAATATCACCTCGTGAAGACAACAAAGCCTTACTCTCTGCAGCTCCAGACTCAATCTCAAGGTGTCAGGAGGTGCCACAGGGTCAGATGGATGAATTATATTTCCTGTTCCTGTCTCTGACTGCGGCCCCAATAGTGCCATGTTTCTTTATGGTGCACTACTTTAGACCAGGACCAACAGGCTGCTGATCCAAAGCAGTGCACTATGTAGGCAACAGAGTGCTATTTAGAACCCAGGCTGAGAAAGCACCTGGGAATGCAGCGGAAACATTGCAGAATGGGCATTATTGCAATTGTACACCCGGTATGGTTCAGTTCACGGAGTATCTTATTCAGCACATACAGGTATTTGAGCAGCGTACCTGCACTACTACATACACCTCTGAATAGGACCTTAGGAGCCTAATCTGGTGGAATCTATACAAAACACAGGATCACTGAGAGCACAGGAACAGAACTAGAATGAACACAGTGATGTCGTTTTGTGATTTATCAGCTACTTGTTCTGTTCAGAGGGAACTGGAACATCATATTATATGGTGGGATAGATAGTAGTTCTATCTAACTGGAACATCATATTATATGGTGGGATAGATAGTAGTTCTATCTAACTGGAACATCATATTATATGGTGGGATAGATAGTAGTTCTATCTAACTGGAACATCATATTATATGGTGGGATAGATAGTAGTTCTATCTAACTGGAACATCATATTATATGGTGGGATAGATAGTAGTTCTCTCTGACTGGAACATCATATTATATGGTGGGATAGATAGTAGTTCTATCTAACTGGAACATCATATTATATGGTGGGATAGATAGTAGTTCTATCTAACTGGAACATCATATTATATGGTGGGATAGATAGTAGTTCTTTCTGACTGGAACATCATATTATATGGTGGGATAGATAGTAGTTCTATCTAACTGGAACATCATATTATATGGTGGGATAGATAGTAGTTCTATCTAACTGGAACATCATATTATATGGTGGGATAGATAGTAGTTCTATCTAACTGGAACATCATATTATATGGTGGGATAGATAGTAGTTCTATCTAACTGGAACATCATATTATATGGTGGGATAGATAGTAGTTCTCTCTAACTGGAACATCATATTATATGGTGGGATAGATAGTAGTTCTATCTGACTGGAACATCATATTATATGGTGGGATAGATAGTAGTTCTATCTAACTGGAACATCATATTATATGGTGGGATAGATAGTAGTTCTATCTGACTGGAACATCATATTATATGGTGGGATAGATAGTAGTTCTATCTGACTGGAACATCATATTATATGGTGGGATAGATAGTAGTTCCCAGATAGGAGATCCCCAGAGATTGGAAAGCTGACTTGTTAAGCACATTTTTACTCCTGAACTTATTAAGGCCATAACAAAGGTGTTGAATTCTTATTTACTCAAGACATTATATATTTCATATTTAATGAATTTGTAAAAAATTATAAAAGCATAATTCCACTTTGACATTATAGGGTATTGTGTGTAGGCCAGTGACAAAACAAAATATCAATTTAAACTATGCAAATTCAGCTGTAACACAACAAAATGTGGAAAAAGTTAAGAGGAGTGAATAATTTCTGAATGCACTGTAGATGCTGACCGTGCTTTTTTAAAATGTATTTTTAATTTTTTTAGGGGGTAGTTCAGCTTTAATATTGCAGATAGATTGATGGAAGTTACAATGTAATAGTCTGCATCACTTCCAATCCCCCACATGTTTTTTTTTTTTTTTTTTCTCGCATACAGTTGAAGTCGGAAGTTTACATACACCTTAGCCAAATACATTTAAACTCAGTTATTCACAATTCCTGATATTTAATCCTAGAAAAAATGCCCTGTCTTAGGTCAGTTAGGATCACCGCTTTATTTAAAGAATGTGAAATGTCAGAATAATAGTAGAGAGAGTGATTTTTTTCAGCTTTTCTTTCTTTCATCACATTCCCAGTGGGTCAGAAGTTTACAGACACTCATTTAGTATTTGGTAGCATTGCCTTTAAATTGTTTAACTTGTGTCAAACGTTTCAGGTAGCCTTCCACAAGCTTCCCACAATAAGTTGGGTGAATTTTGGCCCAGTCCTCCTGACAGAGCTGGTGTAACTGAGTCAGGTTTGTAGGCCTCCTTGCTCGCACACACTTTTTCAGTTCTGCCCACAAATGTTCTATAGGATTGAGGTCAGGGCCTTGTGATCGCCACTCCAATACCTTGACTTTGTTGTCCTTAAGCCATTTTGCCACAACTTTGGAAGTATGCTTGGGGTCATTGTCTATTCAATCCGCCATCATTAACACAATGGAAAAATCTAATGATTTATTACTGGAATATTGAAATAGCATGGGCGACCGAGAAAAACTAATTGGTACAATTTAAGGCCACCTCCCGAGTGACGCAGTGGTCTAAGGCACTGCGGTCTAAGGCACTGCATCGCAGTGCTAGCTGTGCCACTAGAGATCCTGGTTCGAATCCAGGCTCTGTCATAGCTGGCCGCGACCGGGAGACCCATGGGGTGGTGCACAATTGGCCCAGCGTCGTCCAGGGTAGGGGAGGGAATGGCCGGCAGGGATGTAGCACAGTTGGTAGAGCATGGTGTTTGCAATGCCAGGGTTGTGAGTTCGATTCCCACGGGGGGTCAGTATGAAAATAAAAAAAATAATGTATACACTTACTAACTGTATCTTCTATCCAAGATGGTGTAGCAGTCATGTGCCTGTAAATACCCTTTTTTTTGTATTTTTCGTACATATTTCCCTATCAGACTTTTCATCCTTCTACAAAATATACTTTCCTGCAACCCGCCTCACTCAATGTGGAACGGATTCTATTATTGACTTACCTTTTATCTAGAATCTCCAGTTGAAACTAGCTAGCCAGCTAACTAGCTACTTGCTATTAGCCACAGTTAGCGGTATTTCACCCAGAACATTGGATTTTTCTGCCGGAATAATTTAATCACTGGACATTAATCACCGGATCGCTACCAGCTAGCTGCAACAAAATGGACGTTGTGGTTTGGCTAATCAGCCTGAGCTAGTTTGAGCCAGGCCCATGAGATGAGCCAGGCCCATCTCCCGGCTATCTACCTCTCTGTCAACCGGACGGGACCACCTAGTGTTGACACGGAGCCCCGCCGATCCAACACGACTGGTCTGCCGACGAAATCGTCTGTGGTTACAACAGGCTTCCCGTTACGACGTCGACCACGAATATTCCATCTGCTAGCCCCGGCCCGCTAGCACACGCTAGCCGTGGCCTCTTGCTCACTAGTGCTTTAGCAGCCCCCGAACTACCTCCGAACTCTCCTATTGCTGTTCACCGGACCTTATGATAACTCAGCTATACAGCTGATGCCTGCTGGACTGTTCCTTTATACGGTACCGCATCCTGTTTATGTTTAGCCTCAGCCCAAACTTTGTCGTCATTACCAGCTGTTGTCTTAGCTCTCTCAAATTACACCTGTGATTGCTTTATGCCTCTCTCCCATGTCAATATGGTTTGCTTATTGCTGTTTCGGTTAGTTCTTATTGCACTATTTCACTGTAGATCCCCCAGCCCAGCTAAACCTGCCTTAGATAGCTCCTTTGTTCCACCCCCCATACACGCGGAGACCGACTCAATCGGTGCCTCCAGTGATGCTATCTCTTTCATTGTTACCCAACGCTTAGGTTTACCTCCACTTTAATCATATCCTTCCATATCCTTGTCTGTACATAATGCCCTGAATCTTTTCTACAACGCCCGGAAATCTGCCCCCTTTATTCTATGTACCCAACGCACTAGAAGACCAGTTCTTAAAGCCTTTAGCCGTAACCTTATTCTAGTCCTCCTCTGTTCCTCTGGTGATGTAGAGGCTAACCCAGGCCCTGCAGCCCTCAGTATCACTTCTACTCCCCAGGCGCTATCATTTGTTGACTTCTGTAACCGTAAAAACCTTGGTTTCTTGCATGTTAATATCAGAAGTCGCCTTCCTAAGTTTGATTTATTCACTGCGTTAGCACACTCCGCCAACCCTGATGTTCTAGCAGTGTCTGAATCCTGGCTTAGGAAGGCCACCAAAAATTCTGACTATAACATTTTCCGTCTAGATGGAACTGCCAAAGGGGGTGGAGTTGCAATCTACTGTAGAGAGAGCCTGCAGAGCTCTATCATACTATTCAAGTCTGTGCCCAAACAGTTTGAGCTTCTACTTCTAAAAATCCACCTTTCCAGAAATAAGTCTCTCACTGTTGCCGCTTGCTACAGACCCCCCTCAGTCCCGAGCTGTGCCCTGGACACCATATGTGAATTGATTGCCCCCCATTTATCCTCAGAGTTCGTACTGCTTGGTGACCTAAATTGGGATATGCTTAACACCCCGGCCATCCTACAATCCAAACTAGATGCCCTCAATCTCACACAAATTATCAACGAACCTACCAGGTACAACCCTAAATCCGTAAACATGGGTACCCTCATAGATATCATCCTGACTAACTTACCCTCTAAATACACCTCTGCTGTCTTCAACCAGGATCACACTGCCTTATTGCCTGCGTCCGTAACGGGTCTGCGGTTAAACGACCACCCCTCATCACTGTCAAACGACAAATTGAGAAAAAAATATCCAGAAAATCACATTGTAGGATTTTTAATGAATTTATTTGCAAATTATGGTGGAAAATAAGTATTTGGTCACCTACAAACAAGCAAGATTTCTGGCTCTCACAGACCTGTAACTTCTTCTTTAAGAGGCTCCTCTATCCTCCACTCGTTACCTGTATTAATGGCACCTGTTTGAACTTGTTATCAGTATAAAAGACACCTGTCCACAACCTCAAACAGTCACACTCCAAACTCCACTATGGCCAAGACCAAAGAGCTGTCAAAGGACACCAGAAACAAAATTGTAGACATGCACCAGGCTGGGAAGACTGAATCTGCAATAGGTAAGCAGCTTGGTTTGAAGAAATCAACTGTGGGAGCAATTATTAAGAAATGGAAGACATACAAGACCACTGATAATCTCCCTCGATCTGGGGCTCCACACAAGATCTCACCCCATGGGGTCAAAATGATCACAAGAACGGTGAGCAAAAATCCCAGAACCACACAGGGGGACCTAGTGAATGACCTGCAGAGAGCTGGGACCAAAGTAACAAAGCCTACCATCAGTAACACACTACGCCGCCAGGGACGCAAATCTTGCAGTGCCAGACGTGTCTCCCTGCTTAAGCCAGTACATGTCCAGGCCCATCTGAAGTTTGCTAGAGTGCATTTGGATGATCTAGAAGAGGATTGGGAGAATGTCATATGGTCAGATGAAACCAAAATAGAACTTTTTGGTAAAAACTCAACTCGTCGTGTTTGGAGGACAAAGAATGCTGAGTTGCATCCAAAGAACACCATACCTACTGTGAAGCATGGGGGTGGAAACATCATGCTTTGGGGCTGTTTTTCCGCAAAGGGACCAGGATGACTCATGATCGTGAGATTTTGAGTGAAAACCTCCTTCCATCAGCAAGGGCATTGAAGATGAAACGTGGCTGGGTCTTTTAGCATGACAATGATCCCAAACACACCGCCTGGGCAACGAAGGAGTGGCTTCGTAAGAAGCATTTCAAGGTCCTGGACTGGCCTAGCCAGTCTCCAGATCTCAACCCCATAGAAAATCTTTGGAGGGAGTTGAAAGTCCGTGTTGCCCAGCGACAGCCCCAAAACATCACTGCTCTAGAGGAGATCTGCATGGAGGAATGGGCCAAAATACCAGCAACAGTGTGTGAAAACCTTGTGAAGACTTACAGAAAACGTTTGACCTGTGTCATTGCCAACAAAGGGTATATAACAAAGTATTGAGAAACTTTTGTTATTGACCAAATACTTATTTTCCACCATAATTTGCAAATAAATTCATTAAAAATCCTACTATGTGATTTTCTGGATTTTTTTCTTCTCATTTTGTCTGTCATAGTTGACGTGTACCTATGATGAAAATTACAGGCCTCTCTCATCTTATTAAGTGGGAGAACTTGCACAATTGGTGGCTGACTAAATACTTTTTTTCCCTACTGTAGTTTTAGCTGTATTGGTGTGGGGTACATTTTCCTGGCATGGTTGAAGTCCACTCAACCCCTTAGAGGGCAATAAATACACAACACTTCTGAGTGATCACCTTCAACCTTTGGTGAAACATTTCTATCCTGATGGGAGTTGTCTATTTTCCAGGATGTCAATGCCTCCATCCACAGGGCTCACTGAATGGTTTTGATGAGCATGAAAACGATGTAAACCATATTCCGTGGCCGTCTCAGTCCCCAGATCTCAACACAATTGAACACTTATGCTATTTTCTGTCCCGAGATGCCACTCATCAGTCAGTTGAAGCTAACTGCTAATTTAGCTAGCTAAGCTGTTAGCCGTCAAGCTAACTAAGATAGCTTTCTCCACCACTGTCTCTACAACATGGATTAACATGGAGGCTTCCCCGTTCAGAGGGAGATATTAGTGTTTCCTGTAGGAGTTCTGCTTACTATGCTCTTTCCAGGACAATGTGGACCGACCAATCAGCACAATCTGCTGGGGAAACCACGTCCACCTTCTCTTTCTCTAGACCACAGGCTGAACGTCGTTCTGATATGGTGAGAGAATCACCACCCTGACTGGCACAGGGACCTTTCCCCCCTGGGAAAATTAAAACAGGACCAACACTTCTAGAGGACTTAGCAGATGCCTCAGTCTTCGATCCTGCTATCCGCCTAATGGAAAACAGTGGTCCATGGTCAATGGAGCCTCTCTGGCTTTGGGGAGTCCGATCCAGATGTCAAGCAGCTTCCCCCCAACCCCCCCCCACCCCCCCCACCCCTGGCTTCGGAGGGCTCCGCGCCATCGAACCCTACCCTGATTCTACCTCAGGCTCGAATCCTCCGTGCTCCCCCTCTCTTGAGGGTGTCTGAGGCTCCACCCACAATGGATTATACGGTTGAATCAGCCCCCAGAGCACATGACTCAGACTCGCAGTGACCCTCGCGTCCTCCAAAGGTGGTTTTTTGTAAGAAGCTCCATAGTATAGGGATGTGGTGGTCGCGTAAGCAAGGACCCACTGCTTTCCTGTGGACATACTGTAGATCATCAGGTCTGGAATGGAATAGCACTTGACTGCTCACACAGTAGTTGGTCATGTTGGTACAAACAACATCAATCTTCACAAGTTGGAGCAATTAAAATCTGACTTCAAAGTGCTCATAGGCAGGCTAAAGGAGACCGACAAGCAGGTTTTCATTTTCGGATGGCTTTAGTCCTCTCCTCTGGATATACTACTGGCTTAAGTCCTACTGTTCCTCTATGGATTTGGAGTTCATAGAAATGTTTTACCTATTCTGGGAGAGGCCCACATTTTACAAGAGCGATGGCTTGCATCCAAGTAGGAGAGGGGGGCGAAGGTTATCTCGAACAAGATCGAGGAGGCTTTTAAAAATCATTGACTCAGCCCAAACCCAGCTCAGGTAATGATTCAAATTGCCCCTCCTCTTTCACATGATGTCCTCTGCACCAGTAGCAAGCCTCTGATCTGATGCGCGAGGGAAGTGACATGCATTAAACGCTAATCTTTCTTGTGGCTTTCTTTTGCAAAATAACTATGAATTAACAGACTTATTTTTGAATAGTTGTCAACATATATCATCACATTAAGGTGTAGGAGGTTCACTGTACAGTCGTGGTCAAAAGTTTTGAGAATGTCACATGTATTGGTCTTCACATAGTTCGCTGCTTCAGTGTTATGAGATATTTTTGTCAGATGTACAAGCATTCCATAAGTGTCAAAGGCTTTTATTGACAATTACATTAAGTTTATGCAAATAGTCAATATTTGCAGTGTTGACCCTTCTTTTTCAAGACCTCTGCAATCCGCCCTGGCATGCTGTCAATTAACTTCTGGGCCACATCCTGACTGATGGCAGCCCATTCTTGCATAACCAATGCATGGAGTTTGTCAGAATTTGCCGGTTTTTGTTTGTCCACCCGCCTCTTGAGGATCGACCACAAGTTCTCAATGAGATTAAGGTCTGGGGAGTTTCCTGGCCATGGACCCAAAATGTCGATGTTTTGTTCCCCTAACAAGTGTATAAAATCGAGCACACAGCCATGCAATCTCCATAGACAAACATTTGCAGTAGAATGGCCTTACTGAAAAGTTTAGAGACTTTCAACGTGACACCGTCATAAGATGCCACCTTTCCAACAAGTCAGTTCGTCAAATTTCTGCCCTGCTAACGCTGCCCCGGTCAACTGTAAGTGCTGTTATTGTGAAGTGGAAACATCTAGGAGCAACAGCGGCTCAGAAGCGAAGTGTTAGGCCACACAAGCTCACAGAACGGGACCGCCGAGTGCTGATGTGCGTAGCATGTAAAGATTGTCTGTCCTCGGTTGCAACGCTCACTACCAAGTTCCAAACTGCCTCTGGAAGCAATGTCAGCACAATAACTGTTCGATGGGTGCTCCATGGCCGAGCAGCCACACACAAGCCTAAGATCACCATGCACAATGCCAAGCGTCGGCTGGAGTGGTGTAAAGTTTGCCACCATTGGACTCTGGAGCAGGGGAAACGCGTTCTCTGGAGTGATGAATTACGCTTCACCTTCTGACAGTCCGACGGACAAATCTGGGCTACCTGCCCGAACTGTGAAGTTTGGTGGAGGAGGAATAATGGTCTGGGGCTGTTTTTCATGGTTCGGGCTAGGCCCCTTAGTTTCAGTGAAGGGAAATCTTAACGCTAAAGCATACAATGACATTCTAGATGATTTTGTGCTTCCAACTTTGTGGCAACAGTTTGGGGGTGGCCCTTTGCTGTTTCAGCATGACAATGCCCCCGTGCACAAAGCAAGGTCCATACAGAAATGGTTTGTTGAGATCGATGTGGAAGAACATGACTGGCCTGCACAGACCCCTGACCTCAACCTCATCGGACACCTTTGGCATGAATTGGAATGCCGACCACGAACCAGGCCTAATTGCCCAAAATCACTGCCAGACCTCACCAATGTTCTTGTGGCTGAATAGAAGCAAGTCCCCGCAGCAATGTTCCAACATCTAGTGGACTGCCTTCCCAGAAGAGTGGAGGCTGTTATAGCAGCAAAGGGGGGGCCAACTCCATATTAATGCCCATGATGTTGGAATGAGATGTTGGACGAGCAGCTGTCCACATACTGTTGGTCAGGTAGAGTATGTACCTTGGATGGAGACACCATTGATCATGTCCCCGCTTATAAATATCTGGGCGTCTGGATAGACGAAAAGCTAGCTTTTAAAAAGCATATTGATGAGTTAGTTATTTAGTTAAGAATAAAAATGGGCTTCTTCTATAGAAATAGATCATGCCTTTTGTTAAATAGCAGAAAACAGATTATTCAGTTGACATCAGTGGAGGCTGCTGAGGGGAGGACGGCTCACAATAATGGCTGGGACGGAGCAAATGGAATGGCATCAAACACATGGAAACTATGTGAATGATGTATTTGATATCATTCCACCTATTCCACTCCAGCAGTTACCACAAGCCTCTCCACTCCAGCAGTTACCACAAGCCTCTCCACTCCAGCAGTTACCACAAGCCTCTCCACTCCAGCAGTTACCACAAGCCTCTCCACTCCAGCAGTTACCACAAGCCTCTCCACTCCAGCAGTTACCACAAGCCTCTCCACTCCAGCAGTTACCACAAGCCTCTCCACTCCAGCAGTTACCACAAGCCTCCCAATTAAGGTGCCACCAGCCTCCTGTGGTTGACCTTCATACCGGTTATAGACTATGGCGATATCGTCTACATTTTGACAGTTACCTGTAGTGACCTGTAGTGACCTGTAGTGATCTTTAGTGACCTGTAGTGATCTGTAGTAACCTGTAGTGACCTGGTATTTTCTATTTAGTTTTGATTACTAATGCTTTCCTCATAAAACATTACAGCATAGAAGGACCTTTAAGGACGTTTTGTCATGTAATAGGACGACTGTAACATCAGCTGTAAGAACGTAAGATGGCGCTGACAGACAGCTCTGTTTCTAGCTCCTAAGTGACTTTTGTCACGCCCTGGCTCTGGGGACTCTTAAATGTTGAGCCAGGGTGTGGATTTTCTATGTTTAGTTTTCTATGTTTTTTGTTCTAGATCGTTTAGTTCTATGTTGGCCAGGGTGGTTCCCAATCAGAGGCAGCTGTAGCTCGTTGTCTCTGATTGGGGCCCATACTTAGGCAGCCTGTTGGCACCAGTTAGTTTGTGGGATCTTGTTCCGTAAAGGTTTGTGTTGTTGAAACCTCAGGACTTCACGTATCGTTCGTTTTGTTGTTTTGTTCGTGTGTTGTGAACTAAATAAAATGTACGCTTATCACGCTGCGCCTTGGTTCCACGAGTCATCAGTCAACGTGCGTGACAACTTTGCAGTATTGTGTTTAGTTTTGTTGTTATTTATTACATTATTAGCACAGAATGTTTTTTGTGTTATTACATACAGCCGGAAAATAACTTTTGGATATCAGAGTGGCAGTAACTCACCAGCATTACGACCGGGAATACGACTTTCCCGGATTGGATCCTTTGTTCGTACCCCCAATTGAACTGATTCCAGAGGTGCTGGCGGCGGAGAATAGGTATTCGGAGTACGAATCAGGAGGCGTGAACACCGTCCACCACTTCCGAGAATATAACTCGCTAATGTTGAGTCTCTGGATAAGAAAGTAGACGAGCTCAGGGCGAGGATCTCCTTCCAAAGAGACATCACGGACTGTCACATACTCTGTTTCACGGAATCATGGCTCTCTCGGGATATACTGTCCACGTCCATACAGCCAGCTGGGTTCTCAGTACATCGCGCAGACAGGAATAAAGAACTCTCCGGGAAGAAGAAAGGTGTATGTTTTATGATTAACTACTCATGGTGTGATTATAATAACGTACAGGAACTCAAGTCCTTTTGTTCACCCGACCTAGAATACCTCACAATCAAATGACGACCGTATTACCTCAGAAGAGAATTCTCTTCGGTTATAGTCCCAGCCGTGTATATTCCCCCTCAAGCCGATACCACGACGATCCTCAAGGAACTACACTGGACTTTATGCAAACTGTAAACCACATATCCTGAGGCCGCATTTATTGTAGCTGGGGATTTTAAGAAAGCAAATTTGAGGAAACTACCAAAGTTCTATCAACACATTGCCTGTAGTACTTGCTCTCAAAAACTCTCAACTACTGTTACTCTCACTTCCGGGATGGCTCCTCCGCTCTCCCTTCGGCAAATCAGATAACGACTCCATTCTTCTCCTCCCTTCCTATAGGCAGAAACTCAAACAAGAAGTACCCGTGCTAAGGTCTATTCACTGCTGACCAATCAGAATCCATGCTTCAAGATTGTTTTGATAAAGCGGACTGGGATATGTTCCAGGTAGCCTCTGAGAATAACATAGACGTATACACTGACACGGTGACTGAGTTCATCAGGAAGTGTATAAGGGATGTTGGTCCCACTGTGACTATTAAAACCTCCCCAAACCAGAAACCTTGGATAGACGGCAGCATTCATGCAAAGCTGAAAGCGCGAAACACCGTATTTAACCTCTTCATCACTAGGCACCTGGCTAAAGTGCCTGCCTCGAAAATGCATGCCCAAATTGAATAGAGTATATCTCCAAAACAACAAGGGCTATCAACATAATCTTGGTAGCAAATTGAAAGGTAACACATGTGAGATGTATCTTGAAGTGAAATTATTAATGTGGGTATTACTGTGACAGAGTACATGAAGCTAGAACACAGCATAAATTGGGAGGTTTTGATTCCGCCTGAAAGTAACTTCAGGTTTTATAGAGAATAAATTATTGGACTTATGCAGCTGCAGCCCCTAAACACTATGGGACCATAGCCCAATATCCGATGAGTACTTATGTGAAGTTTGATGCCAATAAAGTAAAGGAAACCAAAGTTGTAGGGGTTTTAGTTTAAGTATGTTTAGGCGGATTACCAAATGGAGACATTTGGGTAGATTTGGGCACCATCAGTGCCATTTGACTTTTATCAGGTACCAGACAGCAAAAGGCGTTTAATTCCACTAACATATTATCACTATATGTGTACATTCCATCAAAATACAACTGTTATGGTGTTGTTTCCCATGTTCTCCCAGACCTCTATACGTGTTCCCATTAAAATAAACCATACAATGGGAAAGTTTCACTCCAAACTGAGCAGATTTATTAGAAACTATAAACAACACATTTAAAAACAAAAATTACACACATCCCAAAACTGTAAACAATGATATTGTGTCGTTGGGTGGGTTGTCACACAAAATGTAGACCCTTTTTTCTCTTCTCTATTATGCCACCTATCTTCTTCTTCCTCTTCTTCCTCCCCGACTCTTGGAGTGGCAGGCCTACCTCCACCACGCTGACTTGGAGAAAGCTTTTCCTTTTCTTTTGGGTTGAGGGCTCTTTACAGGGGACTCAGTGTCCGATGAAGACCGTGATATTTTAGAATGTATGTTTTGTACTCACACAATAAATTAGTAATAGTAGTATTAGAAGTAATAAATAACAATGGGATTACATCCTCTTCTGATGCCTGAGCAGGGCCCTGGACACGATAACCTTCGTTCTCGTCGTTGGGGTCTGGTTCGTCCGGTCTAAGCAGGTCCTCATCGTCTGATTCAGAGTCAATGGGGATACATGGAGTCCAACTTTCATCTGTTACAATTAATAACGCCTCTGTAACTGTATATTTGTTACTAGAGCCTGCCATATTTGAATAAACTTTGCATTTTACCTCCGAAATTCTAGTGTTGTGGTGTGCTCTGCGTAACCGTGCGTAATGCAGCAAGTCAACTAATATGAGACAATGAGGTGCGCACCTGGATATTTCAACAACCGGTTGGTCGATTTTGACATGTGACCCCTCTATCGAAAGCTCTGGATCAGTAGAATTAAATGAGAACAATGACAAACCACCGGGATTGCATCATATATCCAGAAGATGGCAACAAAACAGTGCCTGTTGTGATTGAACCAAACTACTGACTTCATCTTCAAACACATTGTTGGCCATGTAAATCGATGGAAACTCATTGAAATCGACTCAGAATGAGAGAGAGACCCTAGAGTATCTTTTCAAGTGGTTTTATTCAATCAGACACTACTTTTGGTAACAGAAACAACAAAGGTAAGACGCAGTTTGTTGTTGTGATAAAAAATGGAAGTTTGTTACTGACGTTCTTTGATTAATAGTTTAGTGAGTGTTGGTCATATAGGAACATGACTGTTGGAATCTGTGAGGTAGCAGCTTTTGAATGGCGTATCGTTTGTGTAGATAGGTTGAGAAAAATACGTTATCTGTCTACGAATATACGGGCATGCACGGTTACAGTACTGGTTTTGCTATATGCTTATACATTTGCTTGGAGTCTGAATATTATTTCATTTGGGCAACAACAGTTTAGCTAGATTCACAGTTGAGACGCTTCTCGTTCCAGTAGTGGATAACATTCAGGTATTCACATGTTTAAAAACCGTACTACGCCATCGTTTGAGATTGCGGGAGGAGTACCCCGGATATGGGGAACCTCGTGATGAAGAGGATAACAATGGCAAGGTGACAAGGAATATGGTCGAATACAAACAGTGTAGTTATTCCCTCCTTAAGGCAATCAAACAGGGAAAACGTCAGTACAGAGACAAAGTGGAGTCGCAATTCAACGGCTCAGACACAAGATTTATGTGGCAGGGACTCCAGACAACCACGGATTACAAAGGGAAAACCAGCCACATCGCGGACACCGATGTCTTGCTCCCAGACACGCTAAACACCTTCTTCGCCTGCTTTGAGGATAACACAATGCCACCGATGCGGCCTGCTCCCTAAGACTGTGTGCTCTCGTTCTCCGTGGCCGACGTGAGTAAGACATTTAAGTGTGTTAACCCTCGAAGGCTGCTGGCCCAGACGGCATCCCTAGCCGCATCCTCAAAGCATGACGCAGACCAGCTGGCTGGAGTGTTTACAGACCTATTCAATCTCTATCCCAGTCTGCTGTCCCCACCTGCTTCAAGACGTCGATCATTGTTCCTGTACCCAAGAAAACGAAGGTAACTGAACTTAATGACTATCACACAGTAGCACTCACTTCTGTCATCATGAAGTGCTTTGAGAGGCTAGTTAAGGATCATATCACCTCTACCTTACCTGACACCCTAGACCCACTTCAATTTGCCCCAATAGATCCACAGACGATGCAATCGCCATCACACTGCACACTGCTGTATCCCATCTGGACAAGAGGAATACCTATGTGAGAATGCTGTTCATTGACTATAGCTCAGCCTTCAACACCATAGTACCCTCAAAGCTCATCATCAAGCTCGAGGTCCTGGGTTTGAACCCCGCCCTGTGCAACTGGGTCCTGGACTTCCTGAAGGGTCACCCCCAGGTGGTGTATGTAGGAAACAACACCTCCACTTCGCTGATCCTCAACACTGGGGCCCCACAAGGGTGCGTGCTCAGCCCCCTCCTGTACTCCCTCTTCACCCATGACTGCGTGGCCAAGCACATCTCCAACTCAATCATCAAGTTTGCAGATGACACAACAGTAGTAGACCTGATTACCAACAATGATGAGACAGCCTACAGGGAGGAGGTGAGGTTCCTGGCGGAGTGGTGCCAGGAAAATAACCTCTTCCTCATCGTCAACAAAACGAAGGAGCTGATCGTGGACTTCGGGAGACAGCAGAGGGAGCACGCCCCCATCCACATCGACTTGGCCACAGTGGAGAAGGTCAAAAGCTTCCGGTTCATCTGCGTACACATCACTGATAATCTGATATGGTCCACCCACGCAGACAGTGTGGTGAAGAAGGCGCAACAGCGCCTCTTCAACCTCAGGAGACTGAAGAAATTCGGCTTGGCCCCTAAGACACTCACAAACTTTTACAGATACACTATTGAGAGCATCATGTTGGGCTGTATCACCGCCTGGTATGGCAACTGCACCGTCCGCAACTGCAGGGCTCTCTACAGGGTGGTGCGGTCTGCCCAACGCATCACCAGGGGCACACTGAATGCCCTCCAGGACAGTTACTGCACCCGATGTCACAGGAAGGCCAAAAAGATCATAAATTACTCAACCACCCGAGCCACGGCTTGTTCAGCCCGCTATCATAAACAACAGCTGGTGCATAAAATCTAATACTAAGGAAGTCTCGAGGTTTTGCTCGCCTGAGGTAGAGTTTCTCATGATAAGCTGTAGACCACACTATTTACCAAGAGAGTTTTCATCTATATTTTTCATAGCTGTCTTTTTTACCACCACAAACCGATGGTGGCACTAAGATTACACTCAATGAGCTATATAAGGCCATTAGCAAAGAGGAAAATGCTCATCCAGAGGCAGCACTCCTAGTGGCCGGGGACTTTAATGCAGGCAAACTAAAGCATGTTAAATGTGCAACCAGAGGGGAAAAATTCCTGCTTATAGGCAAAAACTGAAGCAGGAAGCACCAGTGACTCAGTTAATAAGGAAGTGGTCAGATGACGCAGATGCTAAGCTACAAGACTGTTTTGCTAGCACAGACTGGAACATGTTCCAGGATTCTTCCGATAGCATTGAGGAGTACACCACATCAGTCACTGGCTTCATAAATAAGTGCATCGATGACGTCGTCCCCACAGTGACCGTACGTAAATACCCCAACCAGAAGCCATGTATTACAGGCAACATCCGCACTGAACTAAAAGGTAGAGCTGCCGCTTTCAAGGAGCGGGATTCTAACCCGGACACTTATAAGAAATCCTGCTATGCCCTCCGACGAACCATCAAACAGGCAAAGAGTCAATACAGGACTAAGATTGAATCGTACTACACCAGCTCTGATGCTCGTCGGATGTGGCAGGGCTTGCAAACTATTGCAGACTACAAAGGGAAGCACAGCCGTGAGCTGCCCTGTGACACAAGCCTACCAGTCGAGGTAAATCACTTCTATGCTCGCTTCGAGGCAAGCAACAATGAAGCATGCATGAGAGCATCATATGTTCCGGATGACTATGTGATCACGCTCTCAGTAGCCGATGTGAGTAAGATTTTTAAGCAGGTCAACATTCACAAGGCAGCAGGGCAAGACGGATTACCAGGACGTGTACTCCGAGCATGTGCTGACCAACTGGCAAGTGTCTTCACCGACAATTTCAACATGTCCCTGACTGAGTCTGTAATACCAACATGTTTCAAGCAGACCACCATAGTCCCTGTGCCCAAGGACACTAAGGTAACCTTGCCTAAATGACTACCAACCCGTAGCACTCACGTCTGTAGCCATGAAGTGCTTTGAAAGGCTGGTCATGGCTCACATCAACACCATTTTCCCAGAAACCCTAGACCCACTCCAATTTGCATACCGCCCCAACAGATCCACAGATGATGCAATCTCTATTGCACTCCACACTGCCCTTTCCCACCTGGACAAGAGGAACACCTACGTGAGAATGCTGTTCATTGACTACAGCTCAGCGTTCAACACCATAGTGCCCTCAAAGCTCATCACTAAGCTAAGGACCCTGGGACTAAACACCTCCCTCTGCAACTGGATCCTGGACTTCCTGACGGGCCGCCACCAGGTGGTAAGGGTAGGTAACAACACATCTGCCACGCTGATCCTCAACACAGGGGCCCCTCAGGGGTGCGTGCTCAGTCCCCTCCTGTACTCCCTGTTCACCCATGACTGCATGGCCAGGCACGACTCCAACACCGTCATTAAGTTTGCTGATGACACAGCAGTGGTAGGCCTGATCACCGACAACGATGAGACTATATGGAGGCAGGTCAGAGACCTGGCAGTGTGGTGCCTGGACAACAACCTCTCCCTCAACATGATCAAGACAAAAGAGATGATTGTGGCCCACAAGGAAAAAAAGAGGACTGAGCACGCCCCCATTCTCATCGACGGGGCTGTATTGGAACAGGTTGTGAGCTTCAAGTACCTTGGTGTCCACATCACCAACAAACTATCATGGTCCAAACACACCAAGACAGTCGTGAAGAGGGCACAACAAAGCCCATTTCCCCTCAGGAGACTGAAAAGATTTGGCATGGGTCCTCAGATCCTCAAAAGGTTCTACAGCTGCACCATCGAGAGCAACCTGACTGGTTGCATCACCGCCTGGTATGGTAACTGCTCGGCCTCTGACCGCAAGGCACTACAGAGGGTAGTGCGTACGGCCCAGTACATCACTGGGGACAAGCTTCTTGCCATCCAGGACCTCTATACCAGGTGGTGTCAGAGGAAGGCCCTAAACATTGTAAAAGACTCCAGCCACCCTAGTCATAGACTGTTCTCTCTGCTACCGCACAGCAAGTGGTACCAGAGCGCCAAGTCTAGGTCCAAAAGGCTTCTTAACAGCTTCTACCCCCAAGCCATAAGACTCCTGAACAGCTAATCATGGCTACCCGGACTATTTGCACTGCCCCCCCACCCCATCTCTTACGCTGCTGCTACTCTGTTTATTATTTATGCATAGTCACTTTAACTCTACCCACATGTACATATTACCTCAATTACCTCGACTAACCGGTACCCCCGCACATTGACTCTGCACCGGTACCTCCTGTATATAGCCTCCCTACTGTTATTTTATTTTACTGCTGCTCTCTAATTATTTGCTATTATTATTTTTTACTTATATATTTTTTACTTAACACTTAAAACTGCATTGTTGGTTATGGGCTTGTAAGTAAGCCTGTTGTATTCGGCTCATGTGGCAAATACAATTTGATTTGAAGGATAGGTCAGTACAGGTGCATCAAAGTTGGGACGGGGAGACTGAAAACAGCTTCTATCTCCAGGCCATCAGACTGTTAAATAGCCATCCCTAGCCGGCCTCCACCCAGTTACCCTGCTCCTTAGACATGGATACACTGGTCACTTGAATAATGTTTACATTACTCATTTCATATGTATATACTGTATTCTACTGTATTTTAGTGAATGCCACTCCGACATTGCTCGTCCTAATATTTATATATTTCTTAATTCCGTTCTTTTACTTTGAGATGTGTGTTTATTGTTGTGAATTGTTAGATATTACTGCACTGTTGGAACTAGGAACAAAAGTTTTTATCTACACCCGCAATAACATCTGCTAAATATGTGACCTATGCAATGGCTTGCGAAAGTTTCACCCCCCTTGGCATTTTTCCTATTTTGTTGCCTTACAACCTGGAATTAAAATTGATATTTTGGTGGGGGTTGTATCATTTGATTTACACAACATGCCTACCACTTTGAAGATGCAAAATATGTTTTATTGTGAAACAAACAAGAAATAAGACAAAAAAAACAGAAAACTTGAGCGTGCATAACTATGCACCCCCCCCCCCCAAAGTCAATACTTTGTAGAGCCACCTTTTGCAGCAAATACAGCTGCAAGTCTCTTGGGGTATGTCTCTATAAGCTTGGCACATCTAGCCACTGGGATTTTGGCCCATCCTTCAAGGCAAAACTGCTCCAGCTCCTTCAAGTTGGATGGGTTCCGCTGGTGTACAGCAATCTTTAAGTCATACCACAGATTCTCAATTGGATTGAGGTCTGGGCTTTGACTAGGCCATTCCAAGATATTTAAATGTTTCCCCTTAAACCACTCGAGTGTTGCTTTAGCAGTATGCTTAGGGTCATTGTCCTGCTGGAAGGTGAACCTCCGTCCCAGTCTCAAATCTCTGGAAGACTGAAACAGGTTTCCCTCAAGAATGTCCCTGTATTTAGCGCCATCCATCATTCCTTTAGTTTTGACAAGTTTCCCAGTCCCTGCCGATGAAAAACATCCCCACAGCATGATGCTGCCATCACCATGCTTCACTGTGGGGATGGTGTTCTCGGGGTGATGAGAGGTGTTGGGTTTGCACCAGACATAGCGTTTTCCTTGATGGCTACAAAGCTAAATTTTAGTCTCATCTGACCAGAGTACCTTCTTCCATATGTTTGGGGAGTCTCCCACATACCTTTTGGCAAACACCAAACTTTTATTTTTTTTCTTTAAGCAATGGCTTTTTTTGGGCCACTCTTCCGTAAAGCCCAGCTCTGTGGAGTGTATGGCTTAAAGTGGTCCTATTGACAGATACTCCAATCTCCGCTGTGGAGCTTTGCAGCTCCTTCAGAGTTATCTTTGGTCTCTTTGTTGCCTCTCTGATTAATGGCCTCTTTGCCTGGTCCGTGAGTTTTGGTGGGCGGCCCTCTCTTGGCAGGTTTGTTGTGGTGCCATATTTTTTTAATTTTTCAATACATTTATTTAATGGTTCTCCGTGGGATGTTCAAAGTTTCTGATAATTTTTTATAACCCAACCCTGATCTGCACTTCTCCCCAACTTTGTCCCTGACCTGTTTGGAGAGCTCCTTGGTCTTCGTGGTGCCGCTTGCTTGGTGGTGCCCCTTGCTTAGTGGTGTTGCAGACTCTGGGGCCTTTCAGAACAGGTGTAATGAATACTCGGACAGAGTGTTAAGATCCAATCGCAGAATCGCGATGCTTTATTAGAGTACAGACAAGGGAATAGCTTAATCGTGGTCGGGCGCGCTGTGGTCAAAACCGGGCCAGGCAGAGACAGGCAGAGGTACCAAGGGAGCGGGCTTAGTCGTAGTCGAGGTCACAGGCACAGGATCAGAGAACGGTAATCACTGGGGTAGACAGGTAGAGGATTAAGCAATTCGGGGAGTCAAACAACAAGGCACAGGTCGGATACACGGGTAATCAAAAACAACAAACTCTCTCTCTCTCTCGGAACAAAACGCTTAGCAAGTCACAATGGAACAATACCTCGCACCGACTGAACTTCTGAGCACACCTTAAATCCTACACTAATCCTACTGACAGGTGTGCTCAGAACTCAGGTGAACCAGATCGAGTCTGATGACTCCCCCTCTCTGTAGATCGGGGAAGTGTCAGACTCTGACTAGACCCAGCCAACTCCCGATCCCTTACAGTATCCCCCTCCCCAGGGCCGGCTCCTGACGGCCTTCTACCTCTACCGGGTGGTCTTCCTCTGGGTCGGGGTCCGGGATGATCTGGGTGTTCAGCGTGGAAAGTGGCCTTGAGAGCGGGGTCTAGTATGTCCTTAGCAGGGACCCAGGACCGTTCCTCCGGTCCATATCCCTCCCAGTCCATGAGATATTCGATGCCCCCTCGTCTCCGTCTTGACTCCAGTATCTCGTGGACTGTATAGGTGGTGTCCTGTTCATCCTCCAAAGGTGGTGTAGTAGGTTGTTGAGCGATTGGTGGGTACATCGGGCTATAATGGACAGGTTTCAACAGGGAGACGTAGATGGGCGAATGGCCCCTTGCTGTAGTGCCTCATCAATATACTTGCTCATTGATTCTCGTTCCGGCTGTGACAAAGGGTAGATTCGTCCGCGAGGAGGTGTAGCCCCGGATAGCAGATCAATTGCACAATCCCAGGCCCGATGCGGTGGTAACACGGTAGCCCTCTCCTTGGAGAACACCTGCGCGTAATCCTGGTACTCTGTAGGAACAACAGTAGACACCGCACCCTTCGCATCCTCCACAGTAGACGTTTTGCAAGGTAAAATGAGGCACTCTGCCCTACATACCTCACTCCAAGCATTGATATCGCCAGATCTCCAGGAGATGACCGGATCATGGGTAACGAGCCAGGGGTGGCCGAGGACTAGCGGCTTCCGTGGAGCGGAGATGACGAACAGAATGATGTTCTCATGGTGCAGGGAGCCCACTTGTAATTTGATTTCCTCGGTACGGTGCGTAATGAACCCAGTGCCCATGGGCTCACCGTCTAGCGCGTTGACTCGCAGGGGAGGTTGAATTGGGATAAGTTGAACTCCCAACTCCTCAGCAAGACCCATATCCAGAAAGCTGGCAGCCGCTCCGGAATCAATAAGTCCTTCCAACCTGCGCACTTTCTCTCTGACAGATAAGGTAACTGGCACATACATTTGTTTAGATGTAATGTTCAAAACTGGAGTCTCACTCACCGGTTTGGCAGTTCCGAGGCGATATCCTGGGGTACGGTTTGGTCGTACCGGACATTGACTAACGAAATGACCCAACTGACCACAATACAGGCATAGTCCGTCTTGCCGACGTTGTTGTCTCACCGACCCTTGTAGAGGTGACCGTCCCAGTTGCATAGGTTCCTCCTCAGATTCTCTCCTCCACTCTGTCGATTGCTGAGGACCAGTAATCGAGGGCTCCCGGACTGTGGATACCTTGTGTTGCACTATCAGATTATCAATAGAGATGGCTATTTTGATAAATTCATGTAGCGCAGTGATATCTCCTCGACAAGCCAACTCAGTCTGTACGTCTTTGCGCAGCCCTCTTCGGAAAACGGTGAGCAAAGCCGTCTTGCTCCATCCGCTACCGGCTGCTATAGTACGGAACTCTAAAGCGTAGTCGGCTACGGTGCGACGGCCCTGCTGAAGCTCGAATAGTTGGTCTCCCACACTACGCCCAGATACTGGGTGGTCGAACACCTCCTGGAACAGTCTCTTGAACTGAACTTCTGCATTCAACTCGGGAACCTCAGCTGCCCAAAGCGCAGTAGCCCAATCCAGTGCTCTTCCCGTTAGTAGAGAAATCATGAAATCCACCCTGCTACGGTCATCGGGAAACATAGTACGATTATACGACATATACAGGGACGTCTGAAGTAGAAACCCCTGACATTTGCCAGGTTCCCCGTCGTACCTAGTCGGTAGAGAAATCGGAGGTGTAGGACGAGGACTGACCGTGCTCGGGGTGGTGCCTTCAGCTGCACCAGTGTTGAGTAGCTGTAGGAGTTCATCCATGCGTTTCTCCTGTATCTCCCATCGCCTCTGTAATTCCGCTGGATCCATGGTAATGGCGAGGTATTCTGTAATGAATACTCGGACAGAGTGGTAAGATCCAATCGCAGAATCGCGATGCTTTATTTGAGTACAGACAAGGGAATAGCTTAATCGTGGTCGGGCGGGCTGTGGTCAAAACCGGGCCAGGCAGAGACAGGCAGAGGTACCAAGGGAGTCCCTTACACTTAGTGGTGTTGCAGACTCTGGGGCCTTTCAGAACAGGTGTATATATACTGTGATCATGTGGCACTTAGATTGCACACAGGTGGACTTTATTTAACTAATTAGTTGACTTCTGAAGGTAATTGGTTGCACCAGATCTTATTTAGAGGCTTCCTAGCAAAGGGGGTGAATACATATGCACGCACCACTTTTCCGTTATTATTTTTTTCGAATTTTTGGAAACAAGTAATTTTTTTCATTCCACTTCACCAATTTGGACTATTTTGTGTATGTCCATTACATGAAATCCAAATAAAAATCCATTTAAATTACAGGTTGTAATGCAACAAAACAGGAAAAAATGCCAAGGGGGATGAATACTTTTGCAAGGCACTGTACAATTGGTTTTGATTTGACATCATAGGAGCTGTGACATCATAGCAGCTGTGACATCATAACAGCTGTGACATCATAGCAGCTGTAACATCATAGCAGCTGTGACATCATAGGAGCTGTGACATCATAGCAGCTGTGACATCATAACAGCTTTGACATCATAGCAGCTGAGACATCATAGGAGCTGTGACATCATAACAGCTGTGACATCATAGGAGCTGTGGCATCATAACAGCTGTGACATCATAGGAGCTGTGACATCATAACAGCTGTGACATCATAGCAGCTGTAACATCATAGCAGCTGTAACATCCTTTATAGAAGCAGTTGCAGCAGTAGAGGATTGGTCCCTTTCATAATGTCTGTACCCTAAATGGCTCCCTATACACCAGTGCATTCTGAAAGTATTCAGACCCCTTGACTTTTTCCACATTTTGATACGTTACAGCCTTATTCTAAAACAGATTAAATTAAATACAAAAACAAGCTCCCTCACGACGCCAGGACAGCGGAGTCACTCACCACCTTCCGGAGACATTTGAAACCCCACCTCTTTAAGGAATACCTGGGATAGGATAAAGTAATCCTTCTAACCCCCCCCCCCCCCAATTGTAAAGTGGTTATCCCACTGGCTATAGGGTGAACGCACCAATTTGTGAGTCGCTCTGGCTAAGAGCGTCTGCTAAATGACGTTAATGTGCCCTTGAGCAAGGCACTTAACCCTAATTGCTCCTGTAAGTCGCTCTGGATAAGAGCGTCTGCTAAATGACTAAAATGTAAAAATGTAATGTAAATGTAAATATTTTCCTCATCAATGTACACACAATACCCCATACTGACAAAGTGAAAATAGGTTTTTAAAAATGTTTGCAAATGTATTAAAAATACAAAACTGAAAGACCTTATTTACATAAACATTCAGACTCAAAATTGAGCTCAGGTCAAATCAAATCAAATCAAATTTTATTGGTCACATGCGCAGAATACAACAGGTGCAGACATTACAGTGAAATGCTTACTTACAGCCCTTAACCAACAGTGCATTTATTTTAAACAAAAAAAGTAAGAATACAACAACAACAAAAAAAGTGTTGAGAAAAAAAGAGCAGAAGTAAAATAAAGTGACAGTAGGGAGGCTATATATACAGTAAAATAAAGTGACAGTAGGTAGGCTATATATACAGGGGGGTACCGTTGCAGAGTCAATGTGCGGGGGCACCGGCTAGTTGAGGTAGTTGAGGTAATATGTACATGTGTGTAGAGTTAAAGTGACTATGCATAAATACTTAACAGAGCAGCAGCAGCGTAAAAAGGATGGGGTGGGGGGGGGCAGTGCAAATTGTCCGGGTAGCCATGATTAGCTGTTCAGGAGTCTTATGGCTTGGGGGTAGAAGCTGTTGAGAAGTCTTTTGGACCTAGACTTGGCACTCCGGTACCGCTTGCCGTGCGGTAGCAGAGAGAACAGTCTATGACTAGGGTGGCTGGAGTCTTTGACAATTTTGAGGGCCTTCCTCTGACACAGCCTGGTATAGAGGTCCTGGATGGCAGGGAGCTTTGCCCCAGTGATGTACTGGGCCGTACGCACTACCCTCTGTAGTGCCTTGCGGTCAGAGGCCAAGCAGTTGCCATACCAGGCGGTGATGCAACCAGTCAGGATGCTCTCGATGGTGCAGCTGTAGAATTTTTTGAGGATATGAGGACCCATGCCAAATCTTTTTAGTCTCCTGAGGGGGAATAGGCTTTGTCGTGCCCTCTTCACGACTGTCTTGGTGTGTTTGGACCATGATAGTTCGTTGGTGATGTGGACACCAAGGAACTTGAAGCTCTCAACCTGTTCCACTACAGCCCCGTCGATGAGAATGGGGGCGTGCTCAGTCCTCTTTTTTTTTCCTGTAGTCCACAATCATCTCCTTTGTCTTGGTCACGTTGAGGGAGAGGTTGTTGTCCTGGCACCACACGGCCAGATCTCTGACCTCCTCCCTATAGGCTGTCTCATCGTTGTCGGTGATCAGGCCTACCACTGTTGTGTCGTCGGCAAACTTAATGATGGTGTTGGAGTCGTGCCTGGCCATGCAGTCATGGGTGAACAGAGAGTACAGGAGGGGACTGAGCACGCACCCCTGAGGGGCCCCCGTGTTGAGGATCAGTGTGGCAGATGTGTTGTTACCTACCCTTACCACCTGGGGGCGGCCCGTCAGGAAGTCCAGGATCCAGTTGCAGAGGGAGGTGTTTAGTCCCAGGATCCTTAGCTTAGTGATGAGCTTAGAGGGCACTATGGTGTTGAATGCTGAGCTGTAGTCAATGAATAGCATTCTCACGTAGGTGTTCCTCTTGTCCAGGTGGGAAAGGGCAGTGTGGAGTGCGATAGAGATTGCATCATCTGTGGATCTGTTGGGGCGGTATGCAAATTGGAGTGGGTCTAGGGTTTCTGGGATTATGCTGTTGATGTGAGCCATGACCAGTCTTTCAAAGCACTTCATGGCTACATACGTCAGTGCTACGGGTCGGTAGTCATTTAGGCAGGTTATCTTAGAGTTCTTGGGCACGGGGACTATGGTGGTCTGCTTGAAACATGTTGGTATTACAGACTCAGTCAAGGACATGTTGAAAATGTCAGTGAAGACACTTGCCAGTTGGTCAGCACATGCTCGGAGTACACGTCCTGGTAATCCGTCTGGCCCTGCGGCCTTGTGAATGTTGACATGCTTAAAAGTCTTACTCACATCGGCTACGGAGAGCGTGATCACATAGTCATCCGGAACAGCTGGTGCTCTCATGCATGCTTCAGTGTTGCTTGCCTCGAAGCGAGCATAGAAGTGGTTTAGCTCGTCTGGTAGGCTTGTGTCACTGGGCAGCTCGCGGCTGTGCTTCCCTTTGTAGTCTGTAATAGTTTTCAAGCCCTGCCACATCCGACGAGCGTCAGAGCCAGTGTAGTATGATTCAATCTTAGACCTGTATTGACTCTTTCCTGTTTGATGGTTCGTCGGAGGTCATAGCGGGATTTCTTATAAGCGTCCGTGTTAGTGTCCCGTTCCTAGAAAGCGGCAGCTCTACCCTTTAGCTCAGTGCGGATGTTTCCTGTAATCCATGGCTTCTGGTTGGGGTATGTACGTACGGTCACTGTGGGGACGACATCATCGATGCACTTATTGATGAAGCCAGTGACTGATGTGGTGTACTCCTCAATGCTGTCTGAAGAATCCCGGAACATGTTCCAGTCTGTGCTAGCAAAACAGTCCTGTAGCTTAGCATCTGTGTCATCTGACCACTTTTTTATTAACCGAATCACTGGTGCTTCCTGCTTCAGTTTTTGCTTATAAGCAGGAATCAGGAGGATAGAGTTATGGTCAGATTTGCCAAATGGAGGGCGAGGGAGAGCTTTGTATGCGTCTCTGTGTGTGGAGTAAAGGTGGTCTAGAGTTTTTTTCCCTCTGGTTGCACATTTAACATGCTGGTAGAAATTAGGTAGAACGGATTTAAGTTTCCCTGCATTAAAGTCCCCGGCTACTAGGAGCGCTGCATCTGTATGAGCGTTTTCCTGTTGATTAATGGCCTTGTACAACTCATTCAGTGCAATCTTAATGCCAGCATTGGTTTGTGGTGGTAAATAGACAGCTATGAAAAATATAGATGAAAACTCTCTTGGTAAATAGTGTGGTCTATAGCTTATCAGAAGATACTCTACCTCAGGCGAGCAAAACCTCGAGACTTCCTTAGTATTTGATTTTGTGCACCAGCTGTTGTTTACTAATATACAGAGACCGCCACCCCTTGTCTTACCAGAGTCTGCCGTTCTGTCCTGTCGATGTAGCGTATAGCCTGCTAGCTGAATGTTATCATTGTTGTCGTTCAGCCACGACTCCGTGAAACATAAGATATTACAGTTTTTAATGTCCCGTTGGTAGGATAACCGTAATCTTAAATCGTCAATTTTATTCTCAAAAGATTGAACGTTGGCTAATAGGATTGATGGGAGAGGCAGTTTACTCACTCGCCGTCGGATCCTTACAAGGCACCCGGATCTGCGTCCGCGATATCTCCGTCTCTTCCTCACGCGAATGACGGGGATCTGGGCCTTGTCGGGTGTCTGTAGGATATCCTTCGCGAACGCCTCGTTGAAGAAAAAATCTTCGTCCAATGCGAGGTGAGTAATCGCTGTCCTGATATCCAGAAGCTCTCTTTGGTTATAAGAGACGATGGCAGAAACATTATGTACAAAATAAATTACAAATAACGCGGAAAAACACACATAATAGTACAATTGGTTAGAGGGCTGTAAAACGGCAGCCATCTTCTCCGGCGCTGTTTGGTCAGCAGTGCATCCTGCAGTGCATCCTGTTTCCATTGATCATTCTTGAGATGTTTCTACAACTTGATTGGAGTCCACCTGTGGTAAATTAAATTGATTGGACATGATTTGGAAAGGCACACACCTGTTTATATAAGGTCCCACAGTTGACAGTACATGTCAGAACAAAAACCAAGCCATGAGGTCGAAGGAATTGTCCGTAGAGCTCCGAGACAGGATTGTGCCGAGGCACAGATCTGGGGAAGGGTACCAACAAATGTTTGCAGCATTGAAGATCCCCAAGAACACAGTGGCCTCCATCATTCTTAAATGGAAAAAGTTTCGAACCACCAAGACTCTTCCTAGAGCTGGCTGCCCGGCCAAACTGAGCAATCGGGGGAGAAGGGCCTTGGTCAGGGAGGTGACCAAGAACCTGATGGTCACTCTAACAGAGCTCCAGAGTTCCTCTGTGTAGATGGGAGAACCTTCCAGAAGGACAACCATCTGTGCAGCGCCCTACCAGACAGGCCTTTATGGTAGAGTGGCCAGATGGAAGCCACTCCTCAGTAAAAGGCACCTAAAGACTCTCAGACTATGAGAAACAAGATTCTCTGGTCTGATGAAACCAGGATTGAACTCTTTGGCCTGAATGCCAAGCGTCACGTCTGGAGGAAACCTGGCACCATCCCTACGGTGAAGCATGGTGGTGGCAGTATCATGCTGTGGGGATGTTTTTCAGCAGCAGGGACTGGGAGACTAGTCAGGATCGATGGAAAGATGAACGGAGCAAAGTACAGAGAGATCCTTGATGAAAACCTGCTCAGGACCTCAGACTGGAGCGAAGGTTCACCTTCCAACAGGACAACGACCCTAAGCACACAGCCAAGATAATGCAGGAGTGGCTTCGGGACAAGTCTCTGAATGTCCTTGAGTGGCCCAGCCAGAGCCCAGACTTGAACCCGATCTAACGTCTCTGGAGAGACCTGAAAATAGCTGTTCAGCGACGCTCCCCATCCATCCTGACAGAGCTTGAGAGGATCTGCAGAGAAGAATGGGAGAAACTCCCCAAATACAGGTGTGCCAATCTTGTAGCGTCATACCCAAGAAGACTCGAAGTTGTAATCGTTGCCAAAGGTGCTTGAACAAAGTACTGAGTAAAGGGTCTGAATACTTGATTTTTAATAAATTGGCACAAAAAAAAATAATATATATATATATATATCTATATATATATACTGTTTTGCTTTGTCATTATGGGGTGTTGTGTGTAGATGAGGGGAAAAACAATTTAATCAATTTTAGAATAAGACTGTAATGTAACAACATGTGAAAAAAAGTCAAGGGGTCTGAATACTTTCTGAAGGCACTGTATATATATATACATACTGTAGGTTCAGAACTATATGTATGGCCTACAGAGGGAATAAGGTGCTATTTGGGACATATATAATATCATAACATATAATAACATCATAATATGATTAATAACATCATAATATGATTAATAACAGCCACCCTCTCACTGCTATAGTCTGATGTCATCATTCTGTGGAGGACACAGTGAGGAACCCTGGGTACTGGTGACAGACTGTCTGTCTCTGTATGAGATCTACCAGATAATAACGTTTCCTCTGCTAGGACCAGGCCCATAGGGAATCGGCTGCCATTTGGGATGCATTCATTTCCTCTGGTAGTTGTAGTGCTGTATAGTATTGTTCCAATCAAATAGCAATACAAATGAAGAACCTAATGTACTGAACTGAAGAACCTAATGTACTGAACTGAAGAACCTAATGTACTGAACTGAAGAACCTAATGTACTGAATTGAAGAACCTAATGTACTGAACTGAAGAGCCTAATGTACTGAACTGAATAACCTAATGTACTGAACTGAAGAACCTAATGTACTGAACTGAAGAACCTAATGTACTGAACTGAAGAACCTAATGTACTGAACTGAAGAACCTAATGTACTGAACTGAAGAACCTAATGTACTGAATTGAAGAACCTAATGTACTGAACTGAAGAACCTAATGTACTGAACTGAAGAACCTAATGTACTGAACTGAAGAACCTAATGTACTGAATTGAAGAACCTAATGTACTGAACTGAAGAGCCTAATGTACTGAACTGAATAACCTAATGTACTGAACTGAAGAGCCTAATGTACTGAACTGAAGAACCTAATTTACTGAACAGAAGAACCTAATGTACTGAACTGAAGAACCTAATGTACTGAACTGAAGAACCTAATGTACTGAACTGAAGAACCTAATGTACTGAACTGAAGAACCTAATGTACTGAACTGAAGAGCCTAATGTACTGAACTGAAAAACCTAATGTACTGAACTGAAGAACCTAATGTACTGAATTGAAGCAGCATGAAATTCTTATACAGGTGATGGCAACCAACCCCAACTGTCTCACTATTCCCTATATATATAGTGCAGTACTTTACAGGGTTCTGGTCAAAAGCAGTGCACTATATAGGGAATATAGTGCCATTTGAGACTCAGAGGTAATATACTGAACTGAATCATTTTCATTCAGTAGGAAAGTCTCTTACAGCTGAAGGATGATTCGAACCCAACTGGCTCCCAGATCACCTCTCCCTGCCAGATATCCTCTCCCTGCCAGATATCCTCTCCCTGCCAGATAACCTCTCCCTGCCAGATATCCACTCCCTGCCAGACCTCCTCTCCCTGCCAGACCTCCTCTCCCTGCCAGACATCCTCTCCCTGCCAGATATCCTCTACCTGCCAGACATCTCCCTGACAGACTTCCTCTCCCTGCCAGAACTCCTCTCCCTGCCATACCTCCTCTCCCTGCCAGATATCCACTCCCTGCCAGACCTCCTCTCCCTGCCAGACCTCCTCTCCCTGCCAGACTTCCTCTCCCTGCCAGAACTCCTCTCCCTGCCATACCTCCTCTCCCTGTCAGATCTACTCTCCCTCCCAGACCTCCTCTCCCTGCCAGACCTCCTCTCCCTGCCAGACCTCCTCTCCCTGCCAGACCTCCTCTCCCTGTCAGATATCCTCTCCCTGCCAGATATCCTCTACCTGCCAGACATCTCCCTGACAGACTTCCTCTCCCTACCAGACCTCCTCTCCCTGTCAGATCACCTCTCCCTCCCAGACCTCCTCTCCCTGCCAGACCTCCTCTCCCTGCCATCCACTTAACTGTGGTCAGCTGGGGGGAGAATCAGAGGAAGCCATTAGGTTTTAACGTGGAGCCGATTAAGAGCCGGGACTTGTTATCCTTCCCAGCTTGCTGCTGCTCTGCTCCACACATGTGTATCACATGTCAGATGTGGTAACAATGTAGCTACATCACATAAATCACTTCCTTATTCATTAGTTAATGGTCCTCTGTAGCTCAGCTGGTAGAGCACGGCACTTGTAACGCCAAGGTAGTGGGTACGATCCCCGGGACCACCCATACACAAAAAATGTATGCACGCATGACTGTAAGTCGCTTTGGATAAAAGCGTCTGCTAAATGGCATATTATTATAGTTCGTTTCTATTGGATCTGACACTGACTCATTCAGAGGGATGAAACTCTCCCTCTACCCAGAACTTGACCCTCCCTCCAACCCCAACCTGACCCCATCCTGACCCTCCCTCCAACCCCATCCTGACCCTCCCTCCAACCCCAACCTGACCCTTCCTCCAACCATAACCTGACCCTCCCTCCAACCCCAGCCTGACCCTCCCTCCAACCCCAACCTGACCCTCCCTCCAACCATAACCTAACCCTCCCTCTGCTCTGGCCCAACCATTACCTAACCCTCCCTCTGCTCTGGCCCAACCATAACCTAACCGTCCCTCTGCTCTGGCCCAAATATAACCTAACCCTCCCTCCGCTCTGGCCCAACCATAACCTAACCCTCCCTCTGCTCTGGCCCAACCATTACCTAACCCTCCCTCTGCTCTGGCCCAACCATAACCTAACCCTCCCTCTGCTCTGGCCCAACCATAACCTAACCCTCCCTCCGCTCTGGCCCAACCATAACCTAACCCTCCCTCCGCTCTGGCCCAACCATTACCTAACCCTCCCTCCGCTCTGGCCCAACCATAACCTAACCCTCCCTCTGCTCTGGCCCAACCATTACCTAACCCTCCCTCCGCTCTGGCCCAACCATTACCTAACCCTCCCTCTGCTCTGGCCCAACCATAACCTAACCCTCCCTCCGCTCTGGCCCAACCATTACCTAACCCTCCCTCCGCTCTGGCCCAACCATTACCTAACCCTCCCTCCGCTCTGGCCCAACCATAACCTAACCCTCCCTCCGCTCTGGCCCAACCATTACCTAACCCTCCCTCCGCTCTGGCCTAACCCTCCCTCCGCTCTGGCCCAACCATTACCTAACCCTCCCTCCGCTCTGGCCCAACCACAACCCCAGAGGTGACCAAGGCACCAGGAGAGACATCACTTACATCCATGGATGGAAACCACTCCCATAATCGTTCTCTTTAACAGGAGAATCAGTGTGACCTAAATATTGACATTCATTAGCCAACTGCATGTAAAGGAAACCAGGAACAGATTCATCTGGTGTGGAGGTGTGGTGGAATTGTAGGATGCATCCAAAATGGTACCATATTCCCTATATTTGGCACTACTTTTGACAAGGGCCCATATGGCTTTGGTTAGAAGCAGTGCACTTCGTAGAGAATATGGTGCAATTTGGGACACAGGCTTAGTTTGCTAATAAACAGTCGACCACAAGGCCTGTCAGATCCTACCAGCTCTCACAGTCTCACGTCAGAATTAGACGTTCATCCATGTTTCTCAAACATCTTATTTCAAAGTTGTTCCAAACGTCAAATTTCAAAGGTTTTAAGGTTAAGTTCAGGCATTAACTCCAAATTCTTAAGGTTAGGGATTAACTCTGAATGGTTAAGGTAGGGTTTAAGGTTTGGGATAGGTTTAAAACAAAAATAATTTTCTATCGCTGGATTTGAACTTGCAACCTTTAGAATCAGAGGCAGATGCATACACCCATCTGCCATCCCCGTCCTCAACACCCCAGCAAAACTACTTCAAAGTAACAGTGCTCACTGTTGCCCCTAGTGGACGGTTTCCACGTTATCTCCAAACATCCTCAGACATGGATGGATGTCAAATACTTGCTTGTATCACGGGTGACCTGGCTGGTCAGATCTGAGCTTTGATCTGCAGGAGGACCGCAGGCTCCTCAGACTGTCAGATCTTAACTACGATCTGCAGGAGGACTGCAGGCTCCTCAGACTCTGCTCTATTGAGGTTAGACCGTGTTTCATCTCCTAGTGAGGCCTAAATATCATCAGACAGGAGCCTCGCTTTAAAGCATTCCCCCAGCAGCAGGGCTTACCAGCAGGAATGTGTGAAGAGAGGAGTTGGGGGGTTTTCACTGGGTTTCTAAAGGTTATTCTTCTTGAAATATTTGATCTGTATCTTTCGGTGTCTCGTTGTTTCTCGTGTTTCGTGACCCTGTGAGATGAGATGTTCGTGCAGATGAGAGAGAGATTGAATTGTGGTCTTTCTGAGAAAGAGTTGATCTGCATCCAAAAATTATCCCAGTTATCAAAAACAGACATTGTTGAAACTGGGACTGAATGAAGATAAAAATATGGCATTAGAGCATGGTGTTTTACCCAGAGAGGGTGAAAACATGCTTTGGTGTTGAAATTTCACTTCCTTATGTTATAAAATACATTTTAGCACGACAAATATGATTATTCATGTTCTGAATCTGTTGACATAGCGGTGCAGTTTTCTCCTTTTGAGGGTTTTACATTTTGTGGTCGTCATCTTCAAAGTTGTTTCTGCGGTTCGCAAAAAGCAAAATTAGCGTGACACGAGCTGAATTAAATCTAAAAGGCTTTGAAAATAAAAAGCTTGGTATATGTTCAGTGCTCCGTTGACATTTCACAGACATACGCTTGTTTTTGTAAGAAATCTTAGAAAAAGAACAGGAATTTCAAATTAAGATGAAAATACTGCGTCATGTCTCAAAATCAATATCTTACCTCTATATTGTTTAATGTCCTGCCTATTGGAGAAGAAAGATGAGTTCAATGTGAAAGTTTCAAGGTAGCCAGTGTTTCAATCCACCTAGCTGACGCCTTATCTTAGCTCACTGGTCACCATAGCAACACCCACCCGTAGTCTGCGCTCCAGCAGGTATATCTCACTGGTCATCCCCAAAGCCAACACCTCCTTTGGCCGTCATTCCTTCCAGTTCTCTGACTGGAACGAATTGCAAAAATCTCTGAAACTGGAGACTCTTATCTCCCTCACTAACTTTAAGCATCAGTTGTCAGAGCACCTTACCGATCACTGCACCTGTACACAGCCCATCTGAAATTAGCCCACCCAACTACCTCATCCCTATATTGTTATTTATTTTTGCTATTTTGCACCCCAGTATCTCTATTTGCACATCATCTTCTGCACATTTTCTATTGTGTTTTTGATACAGGCCCTGTGTAGCTCAGTTGGTAGAGCATGGTGCTCGCAACGCCAGGGTTGTGGGTTCAATTCCCACGGGGGGCCAGTATGAAAAAAATATGTATGCACTAAGTCGCTCTGGATAAGAGAGTCTGCTAAATGACTAAAATGTTGACTGTACATTTTGTTTATTCCATATGTAACTCTGTTGTTGTTTTTATCACACTGCTTTGCTTTATCTTGGCCAGGTCGCAGTTGTAAATGAGAACTTGTTCTCAACTGGCTTACCTGGTTAAATATAGGTTAAATAAAAATAAAAATAAAAATGTGTCCAAAGAATTGGACACAAGGGATACATCCCAAACTGCACACTTATTCCCTATTTAGTGCACTACTTATGACCAGAGCCCATAGAGTTCTACAGTATGTAGGGAACAGGGTGCCATCTGGGACGCAGGGAAGGATTTGAATGTTCCACGGCCCTGTGTGGTCTAACCAGTAGGCTGGTTAACAGCTCAACTCTCCCACGGCCCTGTGTGGTCTAACCAGTAGGCTGGTTAACAGCTCAACTCTCCCACAGCCCTGGGTGGTCTAACCAGTAGGCTGGTTAACAGCTCAACTCTCCCACAGCCCTGTGTGGTCTAACCAGTAGGCTGGTTAACAGCTCAACTCTCCCACAGCCCTGTGTGGTCTAACCAGTAGGCTGGTTAACAGCTCAACTCTCCCACGGCCCTGTGTGGTCTAACCAGTAGGCTGGTTAACAGCTCAACTCTCCCACAGCCCTGTGTGGTCTAACCAGTAGGCTGGTTAACAGCTACAGCCCTGTGTGGTCTAACCAGTAGGCTGGTTAACAGCTCAACTCTCCCACGGCCCTGTGTGGTCTAACCAGTAGGCTGGTTAACAGCTCAACTCTCCCACGGCCCTGTGTGGTCTAACCAGTAGGCTGGTTAACAGCTCAACTCTACCTACTTCCACCACTGCTGTATACTGTGTGTTTGAACTATACAGTTTAGAAACACTTGTTGTTAATGCATTAAACATGACACGTTTCCTCTTGTGTTGGTAAATGTTTTTCCGCAGTTTTGCACATACTGTATAAATGTCTGAGTATGTAGTTAATTGTTTTTCCATTTTATAATTTGAATTTTAATTGAAAGGGGATTAAGGACTGAGTGTAAAATGATTCCTGCTGCTGAACACAGAGAAATGGACCAATCTCATTCTGCAGAGAAACTTCACAGACAATCCTTGACTAAGACATATTTAGTGTTTAGTAATAATAAGTATTTAATCTTCAATAGAAAATATAGATTTATGATTTATGATATGATTTAAGTGTCTCTTCAGTAGTGTTTTAAAGGATACTCCAACATTTGATTATTCATTTTAAGAGTCTGAGTCAGAGATGATCAGTCCAATGAAGAGGGTCAGTGCATCAAATAGCCCCAAGGACAAATTCTCAGCTACATTCACACAGCAGAATGCAGAGCCAAACTGATTCACACAGCAGAATGCAGAGCCAAACTGATTCACACAGCAGAATGCAGAGCCAAACTGATTCACACAGCAGAATGCAGAGCCAAACTGATTCACACAGCAGAATGCAGAGCCAAACTGATTCACACAGCAGAATGCAGAGCCAAACTGATTCACACAGCAGAATGCAGAGCCAAACTGATTCACACAGCAGAATGCAGAGCCAAACTGATTCACACAGCAGAATGCAGAGCCAAACTGATTACATTCATACAGCGGGCTACATACCACTGGACTGGCACATAATACAGTATATGCCATTTTCTAGGCTCTTCTATCCAAAGTGACTCACAGTCGTACATACATGCACAGCTTTTCTGTTGACTTCAGTCAAACCCACAACCCAAGACATATGGCTAGCAATAATTAGAAGTGGTTATTGCTGGTGGTGTCTGAGTTAGATGCTTGATTTAAGGTCAGAGTTTCACACATGAATTACAAGTTACAATTCGGACCTCAAATGGACCTATTAAAATAGTATACTATTCTAGTATTGTTTCATAGTATGGTTGTAGTATTGTTTCAGAGTATGGTTGTAGTATTGTTTAATAGTATGGTTGTAGTATTGTTTCAGAGTATGGGCGTAGTATTGTTTCATAGTATGGTTGTGTTACTGTTTCAGAGTATGGTAGTGGTATTGTTTCAGAGTATGGCCGCAGTATTGTTTCGGAGTATGATAGTAGTATTGTTTCATAGTATGGTTGTAGTATTGTTTCAGATTATGGTTGTATTATTGTTTCAAGGTATGGTTGTAGTATTGTTTCAGAGTCTGCCAGTGGGAGAGTATTGTCTCAGAGTATTGTCTCACAATATGGCAGCATTATGCCATAGTAATGAGTATTGTCTCAGGCTGTGCCAGTGTCTGCCAGAGTAATGAGTATTGTCTCACGTTATGCCAGTGTCTGCCAGTGTAATGAGTATTGTCTCAGGCTGTGCCAGTGTCTGCCAGTGTAATTAGTATTGTCTCAGGCTGTGCCAGTGTCTGCCAGAGTAATGAGTATTGTCTCAGGCTGTGCCAGTGTCTGCCAGAGTAATGAGTATTGTCTCAGGTTATGCCAGTGTCTGCCAGAGTAATGAGTATTGTCTCAGGTTATGCCAGTGTCTGCCAGAGTAATGAGTATTGTCTCAGGCTGTGCCAGTGTCTGCCAGTGTAATGAGTATTGTCTCAGGCTGTGCCAGTGTCTGCCAGTGTAATGAGTATTGTCTCAGGCTGTGCCAGTGTCTGCCAGAGTAATGAGTATTGTCTCAGGCTGTGCCAGTGTCTGCCAGAGTAATGAGTATTGTCTCAGTTTATGCCAGTGTCTCCCAGAGTAATGAGTATTGTCTCAGGTTATGCCAGTGTCTGCCAGAGTAATGAGTATTGTCTCAGGCTGTGCCAGTATCTGCCAGTGTAATGAGTATTGTCTCAGGCTGTGCCAGTGTCTGCCAGTGTAATGAGTATTGTCTCAGGCTGTGCCAGTGTCTGCCAGAGTAATGAGTATTGTCTCAGTTTATGCCAGTGTCTCCCAGAGTAATGAGTATTGTCTCAGGTTATGCCAGTGTCTGCCAGAGTAATGAGTATTGTCTCAGGCTGTGCCAGTATCTGCCAGTGTAATGAGTATTGTCTCAGGCTGTGCCAGTGTCTGCCAGTGTAATGAGTATTGTCTCAGGCTGTGCCAGTGTCTGCCAGAGTAATGAGTATTGTCTCAGGCAGTGACAGTGTCTGCCAGAGTAATGAGTATTGTCTCAGGCTGTGCCAGTGTCTGCCAGAGTAATGAGTATTATCTCGGGCTGTGCCAGTGTCTGCCAGTGTAATGAGTATTGTCTCAGGCTGTGCCAGTGTCTGCCAGAGTAATGACTATTGTCTCAGGCTGTGCCAGTGTCTGCCAGTGTAATGAGTATTGTCTCAGGCTGTGCCAGTGTCTGCCAGAGTAATGAGTATTGTCTCAGGCTGTGCCAGTGTCTGCCAGAGTAATGAGTATTGTCTCAGGCTGTGCCAGTGTCTGCCAGAGTAATGAGTATTGTCTCAGGTTATGCCAGTGTCTGCCAGAGTAATGAGTATTGTCTCAGGTTATGCCAGTGTCTGCCAGAGTAATGAGTATTGTCTCAGGCTGTGCCAGTGTCTGCCAGTGTAATGAGTATTGCCTCAGGCTGTGCCAGTGTCTGCCAGAGTAATGAGTATTGTCTCAGGCAGTGACAGTGTCTGCCAGAGTAATGAGTATTGTCTCAGGCTGTGCCAGTGTCTGCCAGAGTAATGAGTATTATCTCGGGCTGTGCCAGTGTCTGCCAGTGTAATGAGTATTGTCTCAGGCTGTGCCAGTGTCTGCCAGAGTAATGAGTATTGTCTCAGGCTGTGCCAGTGTCTGCCAGTGTAATGAGTATTGTCTCATGCTGTGCCAGTGTCTGCCAGTGTAATGAGTATTGTCTCATGCTGTGCCAGTGTCTGCCAGAGAAATGAGTATTGTCTCAGACTGTGCCAGTGTCTGCCAGAGTAATGAGTATTGTCTCAGGTTATGCCAGTGTCTGCCAGAGTAATGAGTATTGTCTCAGGTTATGTCTCAGGTTATGCCAGCGTCTGCCAGAGTAATGAGTATTGTCTCAGGCTGTGCCAGTGTCTGCCAGTGTAATGAGTATTGTCTCAGGCTGTGCCAGTGTCTGCCATAGTAATGAGTATTGTCTCAGGCAGTGACAGTGTCTGCCAGAGTAATGAGTATTGTCTCAGGCTGTGCCAGTGTCTGCCAGAGTAATGAGAATTATCTCGGGCTGTGCCACTGTCTGCCAGTGTAATGAATATTGTCTCAGGTTGTGCCAGTGTCTGCCAGAGTAATGAGTATTGTCTCAGGCTGTGCCAGTGTCTGCCAGTGTAATGAGTATTGTCTCATGCTGTGCCAGTGTCTGCCAGTGTAATGAGTATTGTCTCAGGCTGTGCCAGTGTCTGCCAGAGTAATGAGTATTGTCTCAGACTGTGCCAGTGTCTGCCAGAGTAATGAGTATTGTCTCAGGTTATGCCAGTGTCTGCCAGAGTAATGAGTATTGTCTCAGGCTGTGCCAGTGTCTGCCAGAGTAATGAGTATTGTCTCAGGTTATGTCTCAGGTTATGCCAGCGTCTGCCAGAGTAATGAGTATTGTCTCAGGCTGTGCCAGTGTCTGCCAGTGTAATGAGTATTGTCTCAGGCTGTGCCAGTGTCTGCCATAGTAATGAGTATTGTCTCAGGCAGTGACAGTGTCTGCCAGAGTAATGAGTATTGTCTCAGGCTGTGCCAGTGTCTGCCAGAGTAATGAGAATTATCTCGGGCTGTGCCACTGTCTGCCAGTGTAATGAATATTGTCTCAGGCTGTGCCAGTGTCTGCCAGAGTAATGAGTATTGTCTCAGGCTGTGCCAGTGTCTGCCAGTGTAATGAGTATTGTCTCATGCTGTGCCAGTGTCTGCCAGTGTAATGAGTATTGTCTCAGGCTGTGCCAGTGTCTGCCAGAGTAATGAGTATTGTCTCAGACTGTGCCAGTGTCTGCCAGAGTAATGAGTATTGTCTCAGGTTATGCCAGTGTCTGCCAGAGTAATGAGTATTGTCTCAGGCTGTGCCAGTGTCTGCCAGTGTAATGAGTATTGTCTCAGGCTGTGCCAGTGTCTGCCAGTGTAATGAGTATTGTCTCAGGCTGTGCCAGTGTCTGCCAGAGTAATGAGTATTGTCTCAGGCTGTGCCAGTGTCTGCCAGAGTAATGAGTATTGTCTCAGGCAGTGACAGTGTCTGCCAGAGTAATGAGTATTGTCTCAGGCTGTGCCAGTGTCTGCCAGAGTAATGAGTATTATCTCGGGCTGTGCCAGTGTCTGCCAGTGTAATGAGTATTGTCTCAGGCTGTGCCAGTGTCTGCCAGAGTAATGACTATTGTCTCAGGCTGTGCCAGTGTCTGCCAGTGTAATGAGTATTGTCTCAGGCTGTGCCAGTGTCTGCCAGAGTAATGAGTATTGTCTCAGGCTGTGCCAGTGTCTGCCAGAGTAATGAGTATTGTCTCAGGTTATGCCAGTGTCTGCCAGAGTAATGAGTATTGTCTCAGGTTATGCCAGTGTCTGCCAGAGTAATGAGTATTGTCTCAGGCTGTGCCAGTGTCTGCCAGTGTAATGAGTATTGTCTCAGGCTGTGCCAGTGTCTGCCAGAGTAATGAGTATTGTCTCAGGCAGTGACAGTGTCTGCCAGAGTAATGAGTATTGTCTCAGGCTGTGCCAGTGTCTGCCAGAGTAATGAGTATTATCTCGGGCTGTGCCAGTGTCTGCCAGTGTAATGAGTATTGTCTCAGGCTGTGTCAGTGTCTGCCAGAGTAATGAGTATTGTCTCAGGCTGTGCCAGTGTCTGCCAGTGTAATGAGTATTGTCTCATGCTGTGCCAGTGTCTGCCAGTGTAATGAGTATTGTCTCATGCTGTGCCAGTGTCTGCCAGATAAATGAGTATTGTCTCAGACTGTGCCAGTGTCTGCCAGAGTAATGAGTATTGTCTCAGGTTAAGCCAGTGTCTGCCAGAGTAATGAGTATTGTCTCAGGTTATGTCTCAGGTTATGCCAGCGTCTGCCAGAGTAATGAGTATTGTCTCAGGCTGTGCCAGTGTCTGCCAGTGTAATGAGTATTGTCTCAGGCTGTGCCAGTGTCTGCCATAGTAATGAGTATTGTCTCAGGCAGTGACAGTGTCTGCCAGAGTAATGAGTATTGTCTCAGGCTGTGCCAGTGTCTGCCAGAGTAATGAGAATTATCTCGGGCTGTGCCACTGTCTGCCAGTGTAATGAATATTGTCTCAGGTTGTGCCAGTGTCTGCCAGAGTAATGAGTATTGTCTCAGGCTGTGCCAGTGTCTGCCAGTGTAATGAGTATTGTCTCAGGCTGTGCCAGTGTCTGCCAGAGTAATGAGTATTGTCTCAGGCAGTGACAGTGTCTGCCAGAGTAATGAGTATTGTCTCAGGCTGTGCCAGTGTCTGCCAGTGTAATGAGTATTGTCTCATGCTGTGCCAGTGTCTGCCAGTGTAATGAGTATTGTCTCATGCTGTGCCAGTGTCTGCCAGAGAAATGAGTATTGTCTCAGACTGTGCCAGTGTCTGCCAGAGTAATGAGTATTGTCTCAGGTTATGCCAGTGTCTGCCAGAGTAATGAGTATTGTCTCAGGTTATGTCTCAGGTTATGCCAGCGTCTGCCAGAGTAATGAGTATTGTCTCAGGCTGTGCCAGTGTCTGCCAGTGTAATGAGTATTGTCTCAGGCTGTGCCAGTGTCTGCCATAGTAATGAGTATTGTCTCAGGCAGTGACAGTGTCTGCCAGAGTAATGAGTATTGTCTCAGGCTGTGCCAGTGTCTGCCAGAGTAATGAGAATTATCTCGGGCTGTGCCACTGTCTGCCAGTGTAATGAATATTGTCTCAGGCTGTGCCAGTGTCTGCCAGAGTAATGAGTATTGTCTCAGGCTGTGCCAGTGTCTGCCAGTGTAATGAGTATTGTCTCATGCTGTGCCAGTGTCTGCCAGTGTAATGAGTATTGTCTCAGGCTGTGCCAGTGTCTGCCAGAGTAATGAGTATTGTCTCAGACTGTGCCAGTGTCTGCCAGAGTAATGAGTATTGTCTCAGGTTATGCCAGTGTCTGCCAGAGTAATGAGTATTGTCTCAGGCTGTGCCAGTGTCTGCCAGTGTAATGAGTATTGTCTCAGGCTGTGCCAGTGTCTGCCAGTGTAATGAGTATTGTCTCAGGCTGTGCCAGTGTCTGCCAGAGTAATGAGTATTGTCTCAGGCTGTGCCAGTGTCTGCCAGAGTAATGAGTATTGTCTCAGGCTGTGCCAGTGTCTGCCAGAGTAATGAGTATTGTCTCAGGCTGTGCCAGTGTCTGCTAGAGTAATGAGTATTGTCTCGGGCTGTGCCAGTGTCTGCCAGTGTAATGAGTATTGTCTCAGGCTGTGCCAGTGTCTGCCAGAGTAATGAGTATTGTCTCAGGCTGTGCCAGTGTCTGCCAGAGTAATGAGTATTGTCTCAGGTTATGCCAGTGTCTTCCAGAGTAATGAGTATTGTCTCAGGCTGTGCCAGTGTCTGCCAGAGTAATGAGTATTGTCTCAGGCTGTGCCAGTGTCTGCCAGAGTAATGAGTATTGTCTCAGGCTGTGCCAGTGTCTGCCAGTGTAATGAGTATTGTCTCAGGCTGTGCCAGTGTCTGCCAGTGTAATGAGTATTGTCTCAGGCTGTGCCAGTGTCTGCCAGAGTAATGAGTATTGTCTCAGGCTGTGCCAGTGTCTGCCAGAGTAATGAGTATTGTCTCAGGCTGTGCCAGTGTCTGCTAGAGTAATGAGTATTGTCTCGGGCTGTGCCAGTGTCTGCCAGTGTAATGAGTATTGTCTCAGGCTGTGCCAGTGTCTGCCAGAGTAATGAGTATTGTCTCAGGCTGTGCCAGTGTCTGCCAGAGTAATGAGTATTGTCTCAGGTTATGCCAGTGTCTTCCAGAGTAATGAGTATTGTCTCAGGCTGTGCCAGTGTCTGCCAGAGTAATGAGTATTGTCTCAGGCTGTGCCAGTGTCTGCCAGAGTAATGAGTATTGTCTCAGGCTGTGCCAGTATCTGCCAATGTAATGAGTATTGTCTCAGGCTGTGCCAGTGTCTGCCAGAGTAATGAGTATTGTCTCAGGCTGTGCCAGTGTCTGCCAGAGTAATGAGTATTATCTCAGGCAGTGACAGTGTCTGCCAGAGTAATGAGTATTGTCTCAGGCTGTGCCAGTGTCTGCCAGAGTAATGAGTATTATCTCGGGCTGTGCCAGTGTCTGCCAGAGTAATGAGTATTGTCTCACGTTATGCCAGTGTCTGCCAGTGTAATGAGTATTGTCTCAGGCTGTGCCAGTGTCTGCCAGTGTAATTCGTATTGTCTCAGGCTGTGCCAGTGTCTGCCAGAGTAATGAGTATTGTCTCAGGCTGTGCCAGTGTCTGCCAGAGTAATGAGTATTGTCTCAGGTTATGCCAGTGTCTGCCAGAGTAATGAGTATTGTCTCAGGTTATGCCAGTGTCTGCCAGAGTAATGAGTATTGTCTCAGGCTGTGCCAGTGTCTGCCAGTGTAATGAGTATTGTCTCAGGCTGTGCCAGTGTCTGCCAGTGTAATGAGTATTGTCTCAGGCTGTGCCAGTATCTGCCAGAGTAATGAGTATTGTCTCAGGCTGTGCCAGTGTCTGCCAGAGTATTGAGTTTTGTCTCAGGCTGTGCCAGTGTCTGCCAGAGTAATGAGTATTGTCTCAGGTTATGCCAGTGTCTCCCAGAGTAATGAGTATTGTCTCAGGTTATGCCAGTGTCTGCCAGAGTAATGAGTATTGTCTCAGGCTGTGCCAGTGTCTGCCAGTGTAATGAGTATTGTCTCAGGCTGTGCCAGTGTCTGCCAGTGTAATGAGTATTGTCTCAGGCTGTGCCAGTGTCTGCCAGAGTAATGAGTATTGTCTCAGGCAGTGACAGTGTCTGCCAGAGTAATGAGTATTGTCTCAGGCTGTGCCAGTGTCTGCCAGAGTAATGAGTATTTTCTCGGGCTGTGCCAGTGTCTGCCAGTGTAATGAGTATTGTCTCAGGCTGTGCCAGTGTCTGCCAGAGTAATGACTATTGTCTCAGGCTGTGCCAGTGTCTGCCAGTGTAATGAGTATTGTCTCAGGCTGTGACAGTGTCTGCCAGAGTAATGAGTATTGTCTCATGCTGTGCCAGTGTCTGCCAGAGTAATGAGTATTGTCTCAGGCTGTGCCAGTGTCTGCCAGAGTAATGAGTATTGTCTCAGGTTATGCCAGTGTCTGCCAGAGTAATGAGTATTGTCTCAGGTTATGCCAGTGTCTGCCAGAGTAATGAGTATTGTCTCAGGCTGTGCCAGTGTCTGCCAGTGTAATGAGTATTGTCTCAGGCTGTGCCAGTGTCTGCCAGAGTAATGAGTATTGTCTCAGGCAGTGACAGTGTCTGCCAGAGTAATGAGTATTGTCTCAGGCTGTGCCAGTGTCTGCCAGAGTAATGAGTATTATCTCGGGCTGTGCCAGTGTCTGCCAGTGTAATGAGTATTGTCTCAGGCTGTGCCAGTGTCTGCCAGAGTAATGAGTATTGTCTCAGGCTGTGCCAGTGTCTGCCAGTGTAATGAGTATTGTCTCATGCTGTGCCAGTGTCTGCCAGTGTAATGAGTATTGTCTCAGGCTGTGCCAGTGTCTGCCAGAGTAATGAGTATTGTCTCAGACTGTGCCAGTGTCTGCCAGAGTAATGAGTATTGTCTCAGGTTATGCCAGTGTCTGCCAGAGTAATGAGTATTGTCTCAGGTTATGCCAGTGTCTGCCAGAGTAATGAGTATTGTCTCAGGCTGTGCCAGTGTCTGCCAGTGTAATGAGTATTGTCTCAGGCTGTGCCAGTGTCTGCCAGAGTAATGAGTATTGTCTCAGGCAGTGACAGTGTCTCCCAGAGTAATGAGTATTGTCTCAGGCTGTGCCAGTGTCTGCCAGAGTAATGAGTATTATCTCGGGCTGTGCCAGTGTCTGCCAGTGTAATGAATATTGTCTCAGGCTGTGCCAGTGTCTGCCAGAGTAATGAGTATTGTCTCAGGCTGTGCCAGTGTCTGCCAGTGTAATGAGTATTGTCTCAGGCAGTGACAGTGTCTGCCAGTGTAATGAGTATTGTCTCAGGCTCTGCCAGTGTCTGCCAGAGTAATGAGTATTGTCTCAGACTGTGCCAGTGTCTGCCAGAGTAATGAGTATTGTCTCAGGTTATGCCAGTGTCTGCCAGAGTAATGAGTATTGTCTCAGGTTATGCCAGTGTCTGCCAGTGTAATGAGTATTGTCTCAGGCTGTGCCAGTGTCTGCCAGTGTAATGAGTATTGTCTCAGGCTGTGCCAGTGTCTGCCAGTGTAATGAGTATTGTCTCAGGCTGTGCCAGTGTCTGCCAGAGTAATGAGTATTGTCTCAGGCTGTGCCAGTGTCTGCCAGAGTAATGAGTATTGTCTCAGGCTGTGCCAGTGTCTGCCAGAGTAATGAGTATTGTCTCGGGCTGTGCCAGTGTCTGCCAGTGTAATGAGTATTGTCTCAGGCTGTGCCAGTGTCTGCCAGAGTAATGAGTATTGTCTCAGGCTGTGCCAGTGTCTGCCAGAGTAATGAGTATTGTCTCAGGTTATGCCAGTGTCTTCCAGAGTAAAGAGTATTGTCTCAGACTGTGCCAGTGTCTGCCAGAGTAATGAGTATTGTCTCAGGCTGTGCCAGTGTCTGCCAGAGTAATGAGTATTGTCTCATGCTGTGCCAGTATCTGCCAATGTAATGAGTATTGTCTCAGGCTGTGCCAGTGTCTACCAGAGTAATGAGTATTGTCTCAGGCTGTGCCAGTGTCTGCCAGTGTAATGAGTATTGTCTCAGGCTTTGCCAGTGTCTGCCAGAGTAATTAGTATTGTCTCAGGCTGTGCCAGTGTCTGCCAGAGTAATGAGTATTGTCTCAGGCTGTGCCAGTGTCTGCCAGAGTAATGAGTATTGTCTCAGGCTGTGCCAGTGTCTGCCAGTGTCTGCCATCTGAGGCAGTAGCTAGTTTTCCTGTTCACCCAGGGATTAACTGGAAAAGTGTCATTGTAATATTGCATGAAACCTTTGTGTTGTTTCTCTCTTGATGCCTCTTAGATTCTGTTGTGACATTCTTTTCATCTGCTGGAACAGGAAACCTCTCGCTGAGAACAAAACAAAAATCCTCCCATTATTTTTGATGACTGGTTGTTGTTTTTATGACTGGTTGTTGTGTACATAAACAGTCAATACATTCATTAGCAGAGGGAAATGTCAAGCATAAAACGCTCAGAGGATGTGATGCTGTGTCAGGACCGGCTCCAGGCATAACGGTTGCTTAGGAACCCAGGGCGCTAGAGTCTTTTTGGTTTGTTTTTGGACCTCAGTCAGGATTCAACTTCCTTATTAAGATCTCAGTCGGGGTTCAACTCACTGTCATGATCTCAGTCGGGGGTTCAACTCACTGTCATGATCTCAGTCGGGGGATCAACTTACTGTTAGGGCGGCAGGTAGCTTAGTGGTTAAGAGCGTTGTGCCAGTAACCGAAAGGTCGCTGGTTCCAATCCCTGAGCCGACTAGGTGAAAAATCTGTCGATGTGCCCTTGAGCAAGGCACTTAAACCCTAATTGCTCCTGTAAATTGCTCTGGATAAGAGAGTCTGCTAAATGACAAAAAAAGAAAAAAGATCTCAGTCGGTGTTCATCTCATTGTTAAGATCTCAGTCGGGGTTCAACTTCCTGTTAAGATCTCAGTCAGGGGTTCAACTTCCTGTTAAGATCTCAGTCGGGGGTTCAACTTCCTGTTAAGATCTCAGTCGGGGGTTCAACTCACTGTTAAGATCTCAGTCGGGTGTTCAACTTCCTGTTAAGATCTCAGTCAGGTGTTCAACTTCCTGTTAAGATCTCAGTCAGGTGTTCAACTTCCTGTTAAGAGATAGAATACACAAGGTGCCAGTTGTCACGATTGTCGGATATAGAGGACCAAGGCGCAGCGTGGAAGGTGAACATACTTATTTATTAAATGATACACGAACAAAACAACAAATCGATACGTGACGTCCACAGGTGCAAAACACAAACCAACACGGAACAAGATCCCACAAACACTGTGGGAAAACCACCTGACTAAATATGGTTCCCAATCAGAGACAACCAGCAACAGCTGATACTCGTTGCCTCTGATTGAGAACCACTCTGGCCAATATAGATATACAAAAACTAGACTAGACACAACGAGCACAAAACATAAACTCTACACACCCTGGCTCAACTTAAAAGAGTCCCTAGAGCCAGGGCGTGGCAGTACCCCCCCCCCTAAAGGCGCGGACTGCGACCGCGCCTAAACATCACCGAACAGGGGAGGGCTGGGTGGGCATTCCTCCTCGGAGGCGGTTCCGGCTCCGGGCTTGACCACCACCCTCTACTAACCCCCCCGTAGTGCCCCTGGTCTGGTCTAGCCCCACTGGCTGGAGCTGGACTGGACTTCGGTGGAGCGGATTGCTCAGGCTCCGGTGTGGAGCAGCTGACCGGTACCTGACCAGGCACCGGTGAAACGGGCACGGGCTGGCGATGCGCTCCACAGGTTTGGTGCGGGGAGCAGGAACAGGCCAGACCAGGCTGGCGACGCGCACCATTGGCTTGGTGCGGGGAGCAGGAACAGGCCGGGCCGGGCTGGCGACGCGCACCACTAGCTTGGCGCGGGGAGCAGGAACGGGCCGGGCCGGGCTGGCGACGCACACCATTGGCATGGTGCGGGGAGAAGGAACAGGCCGGGCCGGGCTGGCGACGCGCACCATAGGCTTGGTGTGAGGGGCAGGAACAGGCCGGGCCGGGCTGGCTACGCGCACCATAGGCTTGGCGCGATGGACAGGAACAGGCCGGACCGTACTGGGAACACACACCACTGGCCTTACACGGGGATCAGGAACGGGCCGGACCGGACTGGCAACACACTTCAGTACCTCTCGCCGTGCCTCTACATTTTCCTTCCCTCTATACACCAATGGCTCCCGTAACCCGGTGGCCTTCTCTCCTCGTCCACCAACTCGCCCCTTATCTGCCTCCAGTGGCCCCGTCGTCCCTGCCATGTGCCCCCCCCTAAAAATGTATTGGGGGTGCCCCTCGCCTGTCAGACGACTGCCCGGTTGGCGCCGCTTCTCCTCTCCTGCCTGGGCACGCTGCTTGGTCCTGTATTGGTGGGATCTTCTGTCAACAGAAGACGAGCGCCGATCTCCACCGCAGTGAGGGACTGGTGTACGCACCGGGAGATCGTGTCTGGCTCTCAACCAGAAACCTGCCCCTCCGCCTGCCCTGCCGGAAGCTGGGTTGGCGGTTTGTGGGGCCTTTTAAAGTCCTGAGGAGGTTGAACGAGGTGTGTTACAGGTTACAATTGCCTATTGATTACAATAATATAAACCCCTCGTTCCAAGTGTCTCTCCTCAGGCCGGTGGTAGCTGGTCCACTCCAGGACTTTGAGATAGAGGAGACTCCTCCGCCCCCGCTGGACATCGAGGGGGCTCCGGCATACACTGTTCGGTCCATCCTGGATTCGAGACGCCGGATGGGGGGGCTCCAATATCTCGTGGAGTGGGAGGGGTACGGCCCGGAGGAGCGGTGCTGGGTGCCGAGGAGGGACATCTTAGACCCGTCTCTTCTGACCGAGTTCCATCGTGGTCATCCTACGCGCCCTGCTCCGCGTCCGCCTGGTCGTCCTCGAGGCCGGGGTCGGCGCACGGCTGGAGCCGCGCGTCAAGGGGGGGGGGTACTGTCACGGTTTCGGCCGAGGCTGCTTCTCCTCCTTGTTCGGGCAGGCTTCGGCGGTCGTCGTCTCCGGAGTACTAGCTGCCACCGTTCTATGTTTCGATGTTCGTTTGGTTTGGTCTGTTTGTACACCTGTTCTTTGTTAGTGTTGATTAGGTGCCCTATAAGTTCTCTTAGGTTTTGTCATGTGTTGTGTGTAATTGTTTCGTGTCAGCTAGGCGTCAGTTTGTTCTCTCTCGTTCTGTTTTGTTTGGAGAGAGTGTCCGCACTGTGTGCGCAGTTTGGGTTACGCACTGTTTCCTGTGTGCGTAATTGTTTCGCTTGCCCTCCGGCTGGGATTTTGCCGTGAGTCTTTTTGTATTGTTTGATCCTCACTAAAGACTGTTGAAGAGCCTCTGTTGTCCTGCGCTTGATTTCTGCACCACATCTACGCTCAGCCCTTGACACCAGTTCAGCAGTTTTTCTCTTGTTATGTCAGTCAATGCCAGTCACTCAATTAGCCATGTCAGCTAAAAAATTTTGATTGGTAAATTAGTCCAGGGGCCCTGACCTTATTTATTTAGTTAGTCACTCTCACCCAGATATCATTAATGTGGAGTAAGTTATGGCAAATGTGTAGAATTGCAGTACATTTGGTTTAAAACTGAAAACACTACATGGCAAAATTATTAAAATTGCACAGTGACTATACAAACGTATTGCACAGTGACTATACAAACGTATCCAAACCAAAAGCCATGGATTACAGGCAATATCCGCACTGAGCTAAAGGCTAGACCTACCGCTTACAAGGAACGGGACAGGACTAAGGCGTTACTCTGGACCCTGATATCTTTTTGACGAACATATCAAGAATATTTTAAGGACAGCTTTTTTCCATCTTCGTAACATTGCAAAAAACAGAAACTTTTTGTCAAAAAATGATGCAGAAAAGCTAATCCATGCTTTTGTCACTTCTAGATTAGATTTCTGCAATGCTCTGCTACCCGGATAAAGCACTAAATAAACTTCAGTTAGTGCTAAACACGGCTGCTAGAATCTTGACTAAAACCAAAAAATTTGATCATATTACTCCTGTGCTAGCCACTGGCTTCCTGTTAAGGCTATGGCTGATTTCAAGGTTTTACTGCTAACCTACAAAGCATTACATGGATTTGCTCCTACCCATCTCTCTGATTTGGTCCTGCCGTACATACCTACACGTACGCTACGGTCACAAGACGCAGGCCCCATTGTTGTCCTTAGAATTTCTAAGCAAACAACTGGAGGCAGGGCTTTCTCCTATAGAGCTCAATTTTTATGGAATGGTCTGCCTATCCATGTGAGAGACGCAGACTCGGTCTCGACCTTTAAGTCTTTACTGAAGACTCATCTCTTCAGTAGGTCCTATGATTGAGTGTAGTATGGCCCAGGGGTGCGAAGGTGAACGGCAAGGCACTGGAGCGACAAACCACCCTTGCTGTCTCTGCCTGGCCGGTTCTAGTCTCTCCATTGGGATTCTCTGCCTCTGACCCTATTATGGGGGCTGAGTCAATCAATCAATCACATTTTATTTATAAAGCCCTTTTTACATTAGCAGATGTCATAAAGTGCTATACAGAAACCCGGCCTAAAACCCCAAACAGATGTAGAAGCACGGTGACTAGGAAAAACTCCCTAGAAAGGCAGAAACCTAGGAAGAAACCTAGAGAGGAACCAGGCTCTGAGATGTTTCCAGTCCCCTTCTGGCTGTGCTGGGTGGAGAATATAACAGTACATGGCCATTAAGGACAGATTTTTCTCAAACGTTCATAGATGACCAGCAGTGTCAAATAATAATCACAGTGGTTGTAGAGGTTGCAACAGGTCAGAACATCAGGAGTAAATGTCACTTGGCTTTTCATAGCTGGGCATTTAGAGGTTGAAATAGCAGGTGCGGTAGAGCGAGAGAGTTGAAAACAGCAGGTCTGGGACAAGGTAGCACGTCCGGTGAACAGGTCAGGGTTCAATAGCCGCAGGATTAAGAGTGGAAACTGAAGCAGCAGCACGACCAGGTGGACTGGGGACAGCATCAGGCCAGGTAGTCCTGAGGCATGGTCCTAGGGCTCAGGTCCTCTGGGATGGGAGGGAGAGAGGGAGAGAGAGAGAGAGAGAATTAGAGGGGCCATACTTAAATTCACACAGGACACTGGTTAAGACAGGAGAATAACACCAGATAAAACAGACTGACCCTAGCCCCCCGGCACATAGACTATTGCAGCATAGATACTGGAGGCTGAGACAGGGGAGTCGGGAGACACTGTGGCGCAGTCCGATGAAACCCCCTGACAGGGCCAACCAGGCAGGATATAACCCCACCCACTTTGCCAAAGCACAGCCCCCACACCACCAGAAGGATATCAACAGACCACAAACCTACTATCCTGAGACAAGTCTGAGTACAGCCCACGAAGATCTCCTCCACTGCACGAGCATGAGGGAGCGACAAACCGGACAGGAAGATCACGTCAGTGACTCAACCCACTCAAGTGATGCACCCCACCTAGGGACGGCATGGAAAGCACCAGTAAGCCAGTGACTCAGCCCCCGTAATAGGGTCATAGGCAGAGAATCCCAATGGAGAGACAGGAACCAACCAGGCAGAGACGGCTAGGCTGGTTTGTCGCTCCAGTGCCTTTCCGTTCACCTACGCACCCCTGGGCCAGACTACACTCAATCATAGGACCTACTGGTAGCGGGTAATTTGGAAGGAGTCAGGCACAGGAGGGTAAATCACAGAATAAATGGTTTATTTGGAAAATACAGCGGTACGCAGCAATGCATAAATCTCTACAGTAAAACGGTGCACTGGAGAAAACGAAGCACACGGGTGAATATCCCGGCGATACATAAAGCTCCACCGAGCTATCGTCACCCCCCACGTGTAAAACAATCACACACAAGACATGGGGGGAAGAGGGAATACTTATACAGGTACTGATGAGGGGATATGAACCAGGTGTGTGTAAAAACAAGACAAAATAAATAGAATGATGAGATTAGGAGCGGCAGCGGCTACAAGGCCTGTGACGACGAACACCGAAGCCTGCCCGAACAAGGAGAGGAGGGAGCTTCAGAGAAAGTCGTGACATTACTCCCCCTTGAAGCGCAGCTCCAGCAGCGCGCCGACACCGGCCTCGGGGACAGCCAGAAGGACGCGGAGCAGGGCGAGCCGGAAAGCGGCGGTGGAAATCCCGCAACAGGGAGGGATCGAGGACATCCCTCACCGGGACCCAGCACCGCTCCTCCGGACCGTACCCCTCCCACTCCACGAGGTACTGAAGGCACCCCACCCGACGCCTCGAATCCAGGATGGAACGGACGGAGTACACCGGGACCCCCTCGATGTCCAAAGGGGGCAGCAGGACCTCCCGCACCTCAGACTCCTGGAGTTGTCCAGCCACAACCGGCCTGAGGAGAGACACGTGAAACGAGGGGTTAATACGGTAATCAGGAGGGAGTAGTAACCTATACGTAACCTCGATTACTCTCCTCAGGACTTTGAATGGCCCCACAAACCACGGGCTCAGCTTCCGGCAGGGCAGGCGGAGGGGCAGGTTCCGGGTCGAGAGCCAGACCCGATCACCCGGTACAAAGTCAGTGTTGGCCTTCTGGCGATGCGCGGCGCGTTGTAGGTGGACATGGGCAGCATTCAATGTCTCTTCCGCGCGCCGAAACCAGTCATCCACCGCAGGAGCTTCGGTCTGGCTCTGATGCCACGGTGCAAGGACCGGCTGATAACCTAAAACACATTGAAATGGAGATAGGTTAGTGGAGGAATGGCGGAGAGAGTTCTGGGCATATTTGGCCCATGGCAAGAACACCGACCATCAGTCCTGGCAGTAGGACCGCAGGAACCTACCCACATCCTGATTCACCCGTTCCACCTGCCCATTAGATTCGGGGTGAAACCCAGAGGTCAGGCTGACCGAGACCCTCAGACGTTCCATGAACGCATTCCAGATCCTGGACATAAACTGGGGACCCCGGTCAGACACTATGTCCTCTGGCACCCCTTAGTGCCGGAAGACGTGAGTAAACAGGGCTTCCACAATTTGCAGGGCCGTGGGGAGACCGGGCAGAGGAAGGAGGCGACAGGCTTTAGAAAAGCAGTCCACAACGACCAGGATGGTGGTGTTACCCTGAGAGAGGGGAAGATCAGTTAGGAAAGTCAATACACAGGTGGGACCATGACCATTGTGGAACTGGTAAGGGATGTAACTTACCCGCTGGAAAGTGCCTAGGTGCCTTAGTCTGGGCGCAAGAGGAGACATACACCTTCATGTCCTTAGCCAAGGTAGGCCACCAGTCCTTTTGGTCAGGCAGCGCACTATACAGCCGATGCCTGGGTGACCAGAGGAGGGGGATGTGTGTGCCCAATAGATAAGACGATCACGGACAATAGACGGCACGTACCACAGCCCAGCTGGTCACTGAGGTGGAGATGGCTCTGTGCGTAACGCACAGAGCATGAAATAAAACTGGGTTAAGAACAAGGCCCACCTGGCTGCCCGGATGTACTCCAGGTTACGGTGGTCAGTCCAAACGAGGAAAGGGTGTTTCGCCCCCTCGAGCCAGTGCCTCCACATGGTCAGGGCTCGGAAAACAGCCAACAGCTCCCGATCACCAACGTCATAGTTCTGCTCCGCCGGGCTGAGATTCTTAGAGAAGAAGGCACAGGGGCGGAGCTTGGGTGGCGTGTCCAAGCGTTGGGACAGGACAGCGCCTACCCCTACCTCGGACGCGTCCACCTCCACTATGAACGGCAATGATGGATCGGGACGGGCCAGTACCGGAGCTGAGGTGAAGAGAGCCTTCAGGTTACTGAAAGCCCTGCCAACCTCAGCAGACCACAGCAGACCAGCGGAGCTGGGACGGCCTACCCTTCAACAGAGATGTGATGGGAGCTGCGACCTTGCCAAAGCCCCGGATAAACCTACGATAGTAATTGGCAAAGCCAATGAAGCACTGCACCTCCTTCACCGTGGTTGGAGTCGGTCAATTACGCACGGCTGAAATGCGGTCTCCTTCCATCTCCACACCTGAGGTGGTGATGTGGTATCCGAAGAAGGAGACAGACTGTTGGAAGAACAGACACTTTTCTGCCTTGGCATATAGGTCATGCTCCAACAGTCAGCACAGCACTCTGCGAACCAGGGACAGATGCTCGGCGCACGTAGCGGAATACACCAGAATGTCATCGATGTAGACCACCACACCGCGACAGGGGATAGACATGACTCCTGGGAGGCACAGCGTCTAACCGGAGGTTTATTTGGTCGCCTGCATTTTGGAAAACGTGTGCGCCAAGTTGAGGGAATGCGCACGGTGGAGGTAGTGTCCGTGGTTGCACCAACGGAAACAGCTAGACAGCTACCCTGAGACTCTCGCAACCACCCCATGAGAACCCTCTGTGGCCATGACAAGGTGGGATCGTGTAGTGCTAGCCAGGGAAGGACCAACACAACAGGGAAATGAGGGGACTCAATAATATAAAAGGTGATTTACTCCCTGTGGGTCTCCTGCATAATCATCGTGACTGGTGCTGTAACCTCCCTAACAAAACCTGAACCTAATGGTCTACTGTCAAGTGCTTTGATGGGCAATGGAATGGGTAGGGGAACCAATGTAATCCATAGACTATTAGCTAATGACCTGTCCATAAAGTTCCCAGCTGTGCCTGACCAGCGCCTTAGACTGGGGAACTACCGTGTGATCAGGGAAGTGGACGTGATGGTGAAGTGCGCAGCAGAGGGCTCTGAACGAGTGAGGAGTGCCCTGCCTGCCGCCTCCAGATCCAGAAGAACTCTGACGACAGTGTGAAGCAGAATGTCCTCTCTTGACACTGGATCTGTCGTCCTCCGTTCTCCCGGATCGCTGCACCACCCAGCTCCATCGGAATGTGATCCGGGTTGAAGGGAGGTGAAACGGGCAGGCCCCCTCCAGGACGTCCTCTGGAAGCCAGCAGGTTGTCCATCCGGATGGCCATGTCCACCAGTTGGTTGAAGGTCAACGTGGTGTCCCGGCAGGCTAACTCCCTTTGGACGTCCTCTCGCAGGCTGCATCGGAAGTGTTCGATGAGGGCCCGCTCGTTCCACCCGGACCCAGCCGCTAGAGTTCTAAACTCCAGGGCAAAGTCCTGCGCGGTCCTCGTCCCCTGCCTCAGATGGACCAGCCGCATAGTTGTCCAATGCGTCTCCTCCTTCACTCCAGACCACATGCCCGAGAGGCATAGACTAGGGCGGACACCTTCTCCCAATCCGATGGAGCCGGGCTGATGGTGGGAAAATAGAGGTCCAACTGCAGGAGGAAACCCTGGCAGCGGGCCGCTGTCCCGTCGTATTCCCTAGGTCGAGACAGGTGAATACCTCTGGGCGCTGGGGTGTGGATGGCTGGATCCAGTCGCTCAGCTGGTTCCGCAAGGTCGGGTCCTCTCCTCTCCAGGCGCTGGACGACCTGGAAAACCCGGTCCATCGCATGTTGGAATACCCGCTCAACGACTCCAGGCATATTCCTGTTTCCTGCTGACTCCATGCTGTTGGGTGTGTGATTCTGTAGCGGGTGATTTGGATGGAGTCAGGCGCAGGAGGCTTTATCCCATGGCAAAAATCTAATAGCTAGAATTGCAGGAAGGGGGGGGGTCTCTAAAATGTTTTGCACGCAGGGTGGGGGGCAAAAGGCTAGAGCCGGTCCTGTGCTGTGTTGTAAACCAGAGGATGTTGTGATGTCATAAGACCAGCAACATGTTTTCAATTAGGAGGCGGAGTTAAAACAACGTTTTCAGTCAAATGTCTCATCAGGTACTTATAAACCAAGACATTTGGCCACGTCATTTTCTCATTAATTTAATAAATAATTCAGAATGATTTGCAGAAGATGGTGAAATATGACACACTAAGTATGGATGTTATAGTGACGTTAAATCACAGTGAATGATTGAATGGGCTACTGAAGATAACAGAAGGATATGATTCCCTAAAAGCTGAGGAGGCCTTGGATAAGCTGGTTCCCACTGGATCCAGACACTATCTCACTTCTCAGAGTAGACCCCATGAGACAGGAAGAGACATATTGAATAAGACCCCAGGAGACAGGAAGAGACATATTGAATAAGATCACCTGGAGACAGGATGAGACATATTGAATAAGACCCCAGGAGACAGGAAGAGACATATTGAATAAGATCACCTGGAGACAGGATAAGACATATTGAATAAGACCCCAGGAGACAGGAAGAGACATACTGAATAAGATCACCTGGTTTATTATGGATCCCCATTAGTTCCTGTCAAGGCAGCAGCTACTCTTCCTGTGGTTTATTATGGATCCCCATTAGTTCCTGCCAAGGCAGCAGCTACTCTTCCTGGGGTTTATTATGGATCCCCATTAGTTCCTGCCAAGGCAGCAGCTACTCTTCCTGGGGTTTATTATGGATCCCCATTAGTTCCTGCCAAGGCAGCAGCTACTCTTCCTGGGGTTTATTATGGATCCCCATTAGTTCCTGCCAAGGCAGCAGCTACTCTTCCTGAGGTTTATTATGGATCCCCATTAGTTCCTGCCAAGGCAGCAGCTACTCTTCCTGGGGTTTATTATGGATCCCCATTAGTTCCTGCCAAGGCAGCAGCTAGTTCCTGACAACATTAAGCCACTTATATGCCAGTATACTTCACTTGAATCCAGAGCAAAATCATACAGCCTTTTTGTAGCGGAGGTTGCCGATCAGATGGAGAGCATGTTCTGTCTGCACCGTGCCATCACTTTGGAGGGCAGCCTGCCTGTACAGTGCACCGTGCCATCACTTTGGAGGGCAGCCTCCCTGTAGAGTGCACCGCGCGATCACTTTGGAGGGCAGCCTGCCTGTAGAGTGGGAGGGCAGCCTGCCTGTAGAGTGGGAGGGCAGCCTGCCTGTAGAGGGGGAGGGCAGCCTGCCTGTAGAGTGGGAGGGCAGCCTGCCTGTAGAGGGGGAGGGCAGCCTGCCTGTAGAGGGGGAGGGCAGCCTGCCTGTAGAGGGGAGGGCAGCCTGCCTGTAGAGTGGGAGGGCAGCCTGCCTGTAGAGTGGGAGGGCAGCCTGCCTGTAGAGGGGAGGGCAGCCTGCCTGTAGAGTGGGAGGGCAGCCTGCCTGTAGAGTGGGAGGGCAGCCTGCCTGTAGAGGGGAGGGCAGCCTGCCTGTAGAGTGGGAGGGCAGCCTGCCTGTAGAGGGGAGGGCAGCCTGCCTGTAGAGGGCACCGCGCGATGCTGCAGCTGCTTATATTTAGCCAGTAGCAACCCAAACTAGGACTATCTGAAATAAGGAAATGGTCAATCAATTCGCCAGGTGGTCCATTGTTCTGGTAAACATGAATCAGCAGCAGATTACTAAACTGTATAATGGATAACTTTTATATGGATAATATAAATGTAAGGCTAATCTGTTTTTTTGCAAAACTGGAGTAGATGAAACCAGTTGTTTCTGGTCAGTAATCTGGATACGTGCGCATGCCTTTGCTCATCAATGCTGATGACTGGTCATTGGTCAACAATCAAGATGCACAACGTTTTGGTTCTGAAGCGTGGCAGGGGGTTCAGAACAACAACGACAAAACATTTACATTCAAAAAAATGTACAACACCACTGAAAGGGCACTTAGGAGACTGGAATGGCAAAAGGGCATGTGCTCTGTCAGGCGAAGCCCTGTCTGTGTAGCTGGCTGGCTAGGCTACTTTGTTACCTTGGTTTTTAATGCATTTTTCAGGGTACAATCTATCACCATATTAATTAGTAACCACCAAAAACTCTTCAGGGAATGTAGCATAATGGAGTTTTAAATATTTAGGTATGGGGTTCTAAAATGGATTTAGAAATATGTTGCAAATCACTGAAGTACTACTTTGTTTACATGTCAGATTGAGATGCACTGAAATAAGTAGTTTTCCTGCTGTTTTTTTAATTATATGAGAAAAAAAGATTCAATTTTATTTGGAACAGCAAGCCAGACAAAATTAAAAGGGCATATTTATACAATGAATATGAATTCGGAGGACAGAAATTATTAAATATTAAAGCATTAGAACTCTCACTAAAAGCTTCAGTCATACAAAAGTTATACTTAAATCCGAACTGGTTCTCAAGCAAATTAGTAAGATTGTCTCACCCAATGTTCAAGAAAAGGCCTTTTTCCCTTTATTCAGATTACAACAAACTCATTTGCAGTTATTTGAAAAGGAAATCATCTCCCAAATATCACTATTTCTAAAACAAGCCATAGAAAGTTAGTTGCAATTTCAATTTAATCCTCCAGAAACGACAGAACAAATAATGCAACAAATATTGTGGTTAAATTCAAATATACTAATTGACAAAAAACCTTTATTGTTTGACAGAATGTTTAAAAAAGGTATAATCTTCGTAAATTATTTCATCGGTAGGACTGGTGGAGTTATGTCGCACATGCAGCTAACAAAAACATGGAAATGTCTGCTCTACCCAAAATTACAACCAAATAATTGCAGCCTTACCGCAAAAATGGAAGAGGAAAGTGGAAGGGGGAGAAAGTAAGGAACTTGTCTGTCGGCCTTGCATTAAAGAACATAATTGGTTAAGAAAAACTGTGATAAATAAAAAAGTATATCAGTTTCACTTAAGGACCAAAGGATTGACAGCCGTCCCATATAGATTGCAAAATAGTTGGGAAGAGATTTTTGACGTACTGATCCCATGGCATAGTGTTTATGAACTGACACGCAAAACGACACCGGATTCAAAACTTAGAATCTTTCCATTTAAATTATTATATAACATTCTTGCTACCAGTAGAATGTTATTTATATGGGGGATACAATCTTCCCAGCTCTGCAGATTTTGCTGCGAAGAGACAGAATCATTTGATCATTTGTTTTGGTACTGTCCATTTGTAGCTTGTTTTTGGACACAGGTCCAGGAATGGCAAAAGGATTGCAATATTTACCTGGAGCTAACCTGCAGATAGCATTACTGGGTGATCTGAAAAGTCATAGTCAATCGATCAATAATATAATAATACTTTTAGCAAAAATGTTTATTTTTAATTCACAATCTGTAGAAACAATGAGAATAGAAAGTTTCAGAACTTTTGTAAAACATCACAGTACAGTTTAAATATATATGGCAAATAGAAATCCTATATAGATGGTGTTAAGAGATAGATGGGAGGTGTTGAATGGAGTTGAAGGATGGGACTAATAACAACTAACAACAAATAATGACAAGATAGCTAATAATGTAAGCATACTGTGTCCATAATAAGTATATAGTTTGTATGTTGGGAGCTTTGGGAAAGAGCACAGTTAGAAAGATATGGCATATAGAAGCAAACCGGATGGACATCATGAAAATGATCGGAGAGGTTGAGAGAAGAAGAAGTTCAGGAGCAAAAAAAAAATAAATATATATATATATATATATATATAATAGAATTATTGTAAAATTAACTGTGTCCATAAGGTGTAGATAGTAAGTAGATAGTGTGGAAGTGATGCAGACAATTACATTGATGGAAGATACAATCTATATGCAATATTAAGCTGATCCACCCCTCACACAAAAAACAACAACAACAAAAAGTATATTAATTTATTACTGTGTGTGTGTGTGTGTGTGTGTGTGTGTCTGTCTGTCTGTCTGTCTGTCTGTCTGTCTGTCTGTCTGTCTGTCTGTCTGTCTGTCTGTCTGTCTGTCTGTCTGTCTGTCTGTCTGTCTGTCTGTCTAGAGGCTGGATGAGAAGCAGGAGGATAACAACACTCAGGCTCAAATTAGAGAAACAGAGAGAAAGAGAGAGAGAGAGAGAGGGAGAGACAGAGAGAGACGGAGTCCTCCTCCTAACAGAGAGAGGGAGAGGGAGAATGCAGAGAGAGACAGAGAAAGAGAGATAGACGCAGTCCTCCTCCTAACTGAGAGAGAAAGAGAGAGGGAGGGGGGGTAGGGGCAGAGATGGAAATTGATGGAAAGCGGTGTTGGGGGAAAAACATGCATTATAAAATCCATGAACACAAACAACAAGCGCGCAGTTCGAATTGGAAAAAGGTCCGTGGTGTGAGACAGGGATGCAGCTTGAGCCCCACCCTCTTCAACAGATATATCAACGAATTGGGGAGGGCACTAGAACAGTCAGCAGCACCCGGCCTCACCCTACTAGAATCTGATGTCAAATGTCTACTGATAATCTGGTGCTTCTGTCCCCAACCAAGGAGGGCCTATAGCAGCACCTAGATCTTCTGCACAGATTCTGTCAGACCTGGGCCCTGACAGTAAATCTCAGTATGACAAAAATAATGGTGTTCCAAAAAAGGTTGAGTTGCCAGTACCATAAATACAAATTCCATCTAGACACTGTTGCCCTAGAGCACACAAAATAATATACATACCTCGGCCTAAACATCAGAGCCACAGGTAACTTCCACAAAGCTGTGAACGATCTGAGAGACAAGGCAAGAAGGGCCTTCTATGCCATCAAAAGGAACATAAAATTCAACATACCAATTAGGATTTGGCTAAAAATACTTGAATCAGTTATAGAACCCATTGCCCTTAATGGCAAACAATAATTCACAAAATGGGACAAACACCAAATTGAAACTGAATGCAGAATTTTGCAACAATATCCTCTGTGTACAACGTAAAACACCAAATAATGCACGCTGAGCAGAATTAGACCGATACCCGCTAATTATTAAATACTATAATTACCTGAAAGGAAGCGATTCCCAAACCTTCCATAACAAAGCCATCACCTACATAGAGATGAACCTGGAGAAGAGAGCCCTAAGCAAACTGGTCCTGGGGCTCTGTTCACAAACACAAACAGACCCCACAGAGCCCCAGGACAGCAACACAATTAGACCCAACCAAATCATGAGAAAACAAAAAGAGAATTACTTGACACATTGGAAAGAATTAACTAAAAAACAGAGCAAACTAGAATGCTATTTGGCCCTAAACAGAGAGTACATAGTGGCAGAATACCTGACCACTGTGACTGACCCAAACTTAAGGAAAGCTTTGACTATGTACAGACTCAGCGAGCATAGCCTTGCTATTGAGAAAGGCCGCCGTAGGCTGACCTGGCTTTCAAGAGAAGACAGGCTATATGCACACTGCCCACAAAATGAGGTGGAAACTGAGCTGCACTTCCTAACCTCCTGCCAAATGTACGACCATATTAGAGACACATATTTCCTTCAGATTACACAGACCCACAAAGAATTAGAAAACAAACCCAATTTTGATAAACTTCCATATCTACTGGGTGAAAAACCACAGTGTGCCATCACAGCAGCAAGATTTGTGACCTGTTGCCACAAGAAAAGGGCAACCAGTGAAGAACAAACACCATTGTAAATACAACCCATATTTATGTTTATTTATTTTCCCATTTGTACTTTAACTATTTGCACATTGTTACAACACTGTATATATACATAATATGACATTTGAAATGTCTTTATTCTTTTGGAACTTCTGAGTGTAATGTTTACTGTTAATATTTATTGTTTATTTCACTTTTGTTTACTATCTACTTCACCTGCTTTGGCAATGTTAACACACGTTTCCCATGACAATAAAGCTCTTAAATTGAATTGTGACAGAGACAACATTTTAGTTAAAAAAAAATTGTTATTGGTCTGGGAGCCCACAACACAATAAACACTCAAACAAACAAAAACATGGTTAAACATCAATTAAAAACACAACACCAAATCTTCCTCCACAGTAACTAAAGACAGCAGCCTCTGAATACCCCATATACTCAGAAACAGCCCAATGTTGTTAACCAGTTTGTAAGATCGGGCGGGTGTTAAGAAGCGCTGTTTGGCGGGTCATGTTTCGGAGGACGCATGATTCGACCTTCGCCTTTCCCGAGCCCGTTGGGGAGTTGCAGCGATGTGACAAGATCAACATTTTGGAGAGAAAGTGTGTAAAATACAATAATATATTTTATTTTTCAACAAAATAATGTTGCAGGAATGCTAAAGTTATCCGTTTGTAACTACAGAATAATCTGAGATAGTGGGTGTCATGGCTTGCTGGAATGAAATGGAACGACCCACAGGGCAGATCTCTCTCTCTCTCTCTCTCTCTCTCTCTCTCTGTCTCTCTCTCTCTCTCTCTCTCTCTCTCTCTGTCTCTCTCTCTCTCTCTCTCTCTCTCTCTCTCTCTCTCTCTCTCTCTCTCTCTCTCTCTCTCTCTCTCTCTCTCTCTCTCTCTCTCTCTCTCTCTCTCTCTCTCTCTCTCTCTCTGTGTTTGAGCAGTACAGTGAGTGATGGCTAGAGGGTGCTGTGTGGTCACAGAGAGCCGGTGTGGCACTAATGTTTTCCTGCCCCTCTCTCTCTCTCGCTCTCGCTCTCGCTCTCGCTCTCTCGCTCTCTCGCTCTCTCGCTCTCGCTGGCTGGGTTGGTCACATGGGGAGAAGAGCTGTTTAAAATGCTTTAGTATTCTCAGCCAGTGCAGAGCCAGACACTGAGAGAGACACACACGTCTACCTACCTACCAACCTACAGCACTGCAACTTTCTATACTGGAGAGACACACACATCGTCACGGCTACAGAGGACAGGAGGACAGGAGGACAGGAGGACAGGACAGTGGGAAGCCAGAGAGACCAAATATTTTAAGTGAGTTGCTATAATTCTGGTGCTGGATCTGTCTGTGTGTTGGAGCCGGATCTGTCTGTGTGTTGGAGCCGGATCTGTCTGTGTGTTGGAGCCGGATCTGTCTGTGTGTTGGAGCCGGATCTGTCTGTGTGTTGGAGCCGGATCTGTCTGTGTGTTGGAGCCGTATCTGTCTGTGTGTTGGAGCTGGATCTGTCTGTGTGTTGGAGCCGGATCTGTCTGTGTGTTGGAGCCGGATCTGTCTGTGTGTTGGAGCCGGATCTGTCTGTGTGTTGGAGCCGGATCTGTCTGTGTGTTGGAGCCGGATCTGTCTGTGTGTTGGAGCCGGATCTGTCTGTGTGTTGGAGCCGGATCTGTCTGTGTGTTGGAGCTGGATCTGTCTGTGTGTTGGAGCCAGACTAATATAGGACAGTTGACAGAGGGATGCAACATATGCACATCTGTCTTGATAATCAGATGATTTGTAATAATAGTAGCGTTCAGGATGGATGGAAGGATCTAGTGCTTCTTTATAGTGGCTTCATCCGGGTCTTTCTGCATCTTTGGTCTAATTAATTCCAACACATGCTGATCCTCAGTGATCTATTGAATATATTCAGATGGAAACGGTTGCTGATAGAGACCTGAGAAGGAAACGGTTGCGTTGCTGATAGAGACCTGAGAAGGAAACGGTTGTGTTGCTGATAGAGACCTGAGAAGGAAACAGTTGTGTTGCTGATAGAGACCTGAGAAGGAAACAGTTGTGTTGCTGATAGAGACCTGAGAAGGAAACGGTTGTGTTGCTGATAGAGACCTGAGAAGGAAACGGTTGTGTTGCTGATAGAGACCTGAGAAGGAAACGGTTGTGTTGCTGATAGAGACCTGAGAAGGAAACGGTTGTGTTGCTGATAGAGACCTGAGAAGGAAACGGTTGTGTTGCTGATAGAGACCTGAGAAGGAAACGGTTGTGTTGCTGATAGAGACCTGAGAAGGAAACGGTTGTGTTGCTGATAGAGACTTGCTATTAATGAAATGCACTCAGCAAACGGCAGCTGAGTTATCACCAAAAGCAGTTCTGTTTCTCTCGCTCTCTCTCGCTCTCGCTCTCTTTCTCGCTCTCGCAATCTCGCTCTGTCTCCGTCCACACTTACAAAGTGGATGCTTTGCAAAGGGAGAGAGAGAGAGAGAGAGAGAGAGAGGAGGGAGCCGGGGCGAGAACGCTAGGAGAGTGAGAGAGAAGAAAGCCAGGAATTAGGGAGAGAGTGGAGGGCATTGAAAGCAGTGACACTGGCCAGACAATTAGCTGAGGATTCCATTGTGTGGCCCTTTCTCTCCCCGTGGCCTCATGGCAAAGGTCAGGGGACAGGCTGACCCGTGTCAACTCTCCAGCATGGAACCCATTATCCTCCTCTGATTGATTAGTTTTAGTGGAGATCCCTTCTATCTCCTCCTCCCTTCTGCCGTTTTTGTTCCTTTTCTGTTGTATCTCTGCTGTTGCTTTCTGTTATTTTAAGGATCTCCCCCGTTTAGGGGCACATTTCCGGGATTTCTGGGCTGGGAGATGGTCATTAGGTTGCTGTTAAGGTGCATTTCTGGTTGTGTGAGAGGGGAGAGGACCAAGACTCCCTACCCAGCCCCATACCCGCCTCAGCCCCATTCAGCCCCAGCCCCATACCCGCCCCAGCCCCAGCCCCATACCCGCCTCAGCCCCATTCAGCCCCAGCCCCATTCAGCCCCAGCCCCATACCCGCCTCAGCCCCATTCAGCCCCAGCCCCATACCCCAATCCCTGCCTCAGCCCCATTCAGCCCCAGCCCCATACCCATACCCCAATCCCTGCCTCAGTCCCATTCAGCCTCTAGCCCCATACCCTTTACACTAGCTTCAGCCCCATTCAGCCCCATACCCTAGCTTCACTCCCATTCAGTCCCATACTCCATGCACTAGCTTCAGAACCATTCAGCTCCAGCCCCATACACTAGCTTCAGACTCATTCAGTCCCATTCAGCCCCAGCCCCCAATCCATTCAGCCCCATATCCCTAAAACTAGCTTCATCCCAAATTAATCCCCATTCAGCCCCAGCCCCATACCCCAATCCCTGCCTCAGGCCCATTCAGACCCATTCAGCCCCATACCCCAATCCCTGCCTCAGGCCCATTCAGACCCATTCAGACCCATTCAGCCCCATACCCCAATCCCTGCCTCAGACCCATTCAGACCCATTCAGCCCCATACCCCATACACTAGCTTCAGCCCCATTCAGCCCCATACCCCATACACTAGCTTCAGACCCATTCAGCCCCATACCCCATACACTAGCTTCATTCCCATTCAGCCCCATACCCCATACACTAGCTTCAGCCCATCCGCTTGTTCGATAACCCCAGCCCCAGGCTCCCAGCCCCAGCCTCCCTGTCTGGGCGCCCCAGCCCTCCAGCACTCCTCACACTGTTTTAAGTGTTTAACCCCGGTCCAGGCACATCAAAGGAGGGGCAGCTTTGGCTGGAAGACTGGGTCTTAGATGTCCCTATCTGTCTTAATGATTTCTAGTTTCATTTACATTTTAGTCATTTAGCAGATGCTCTTATCCAGAGCGACTTACAGTTAGTGAGTGCATACATTTTTCATACTGGCCCCCCGTGAGAAACGAACCCACAACCCTGGCGTTGCAAGCACCATGCTCTACCAACTGAGCTACAAGGGACCACATGCCTTGAAGGAGCACGGCCCCCACTCTCCTCTCCTCCTCCTCCTCCTGCTCCTCCTCCTCCTCATTATCTACCTCCTCCTCATCCTCCTCCTCCTCCTCCTCCTCCTCCTCCTTATCTACCTCCTCCTCCTCCTCCTCCTCCTCCTCCTCCTCCTTATCTACTTCCTCCTCCTCCTCCTCCTTATCTACCTCCTCCTCCTCCTCCTCCTTATCTACCTCCTCCTCCTCCTCCTCCTCATCCTCCTCTTCCTCATCCTCCTCCTCCTTATCTACCTCCTCCTCCTCATCCCCCTCCTCCTCCTTATCTACCTCCTCCTCCTCCTCTTCCTCTTCCTCTTCCTCTTCCTCTTCCTCTTCCTCCTCCTCCTTATCTACCTCCTCCTCCTCCACTTCCTCCTCCTCTTCCTCCTTATCTACCTCCTCCTCCTCCTCCTCCTCCTTATCAACCTCCTCCTCCTTATCTACTTCCTCCTCCTCCTCCTCCTCCTCCTTATCCACCTCCTCTTCCTCCTCCTTATCTACCTCCTCCTCCTTATCTACCTCTTCCTCCTCCTCCTCCTCTTCCTCCTCCTCCTCCTCCTCCTCCTCATCTACCTCCTCATCCTTATCTACCTCCTCCTCCTCATCCTCCTCCTCATCTACCTCCTCCTCCTCATCTACCTTGTCCTCCTCCTCCTCCTCTTCCTCCAGCCAGCCAGCCAGCCCGCCCGCCCGCCCGCCCGCCCGCCCTTACAGCTGGTTTAGTTTTAGCCCATCCATATCAACTGGGAAAGGGCCAGTGTGTGTGTGTTGTCCCCTACAGGGGATAGCATGTAGATGAGTTCTTCTTAAAGGAGGCTTTAGGGTTTAGGAAACAGAAGGAAATGGTTTAGGGAACAGAAGGAAAGGGTTTAGGGAACAGAAGGAAAGGGTTTAGGGAACAGAAGGAAAGTGTTTAGGGAACAGAAGGAAAGGGTTTAGAGAGGAGAAGGAAAGGGTTTAGGGAACAGAAGGAAAGGGTTTAGAGAGCAGAAGGAAAGGGTTTAGGGAACAGAAGGAAGGGGTTTAGGGAACAGAAAGAAAGGGTTTAGGGAACAGAAGGAAAGGGTTTAGGGAACAGAAGGAAAGGGTTTAGGGAACAGAATGAAAGGGTTTAGGGAACAGAAGGAAAGGGTTTAGGGAACAGAAGGAAAGGGTTTAGGGAACAGAAGGAAAGGGTTTAGGGAACAGAAGGAAAGGGTTTAGGGAACAGAAGGAAAGGGTTTAGGAAACAGAAGGAAAGGGTTTAGGGAACAGAAGGAAAGGGTTTAGGGAACAGAAGGAAAGGGTTTAGAGAGCAGAAGGAAAGGGTTTAGAGAGGAGAAGGAAAGGGTTTAGGGAACAGAAGGAAAGGGTTTAGGGAACAGAAAGAAAGGGTTTAGGGAACAGAAGGAAATGGTTTAGGGAACAGAATGAAAGGGTTTAGGGAACAGAAGGAAAGGGTTTAGGGAACAGAAGTAAAGGGTTTAGGGAACAGAAGGAAAGGGTTTAGGGAACAGAAGGAAAGGGTTTAGGGAACAGAAGGAACGGGTTTAGGGAACAGAAGGAAAGGGTTTAGGGAGCAGTATTCTGGATGGACAGAGAGTCCATTTGATGCTCCTGTATCAGGAAGAAGATTAACACAGCCTGATGGACCTGCTTTAAACCTGGGATGTGTCTCAAATGGCACCCTATTCCCTATATAGTGCACTACTTTTGACCAGAGGGACACGGAGCTGCTCTCTGTCTGCAGTGAGCCCTTGTAGTGTTCAGTTTCAACTCCTCTTCCATGTTTGTTCTCTATTTATTTTTCTAAGGTGTGATTGGAGCCCAGCTATTTTTCTAAGTTCCCCAGGCCCAGCCCCAGCCCCTACCCTCCTAGCAGTTCCCCAGCCCCTACCCTCCTAGCAGTTCCCCAGCCCCAGCCCCTACCCTCCTAGCCGTTCCCCAGCCCCTACCCTCCTAGCAGTTCCCCAGCCCCTACCCTCCTAGCAGTTCCCCAGCCCCAGCCCCTACCCTCCTAGCAGTTCCCCAGCCCCTACCCTCCTAGCAGTTCCCCAGCCCCAGCCCCTACCCTCCTAGCAGTTCCCCAGCCCCTACCCTCCTAGCCTGGGAATAGTCCCAGTAAGTCTCATTGTGTGGCCTTGTAGCTGGGCCATTGAAATGCTGTTTGCATCCCAATTTGCACCCTATTCACTATATAGTAGCAAGGGCCTATAGGGTAGTAGTGCACTTTATAGGGAATAGGGTGCCATTTGGGACTGGTACGCTGTGTTTCTGCCTGGCCTTCCTACCGACCGGAGGGCTTTTAATCTATTAATGGCTGATCCTTAAACACTAATCAATGTGGCCTTTAATATTTCCATTAAAGCTGAGAGGAAAGGAATAAATAAATAATGTTGGCTGAGTGGCTGCAGGTCGGCTGGTCGCTTCTCAAACACCCTCTCCTCTCCTCTCCTCTCCTATCCTCTCTTCTTCTCCTTTCCTCTCCTCTCCTTTCCTCTCCTCTCCTCTCCTCTCTCCTCTCCTCTCCTCCGCATTCAGTGCAACTGACTAGGTATCCCCTTTCTAATCTCCTCTCCTCTCCTCTCCACTCCTGTCCTCTCCTCTCTCTAGGGCATGCTTGACTTCTCCAGTTAGTTAGCGCACCAACCAAACTGACGCTATTTGCTTTATTTAGCCTACAGAGTGTGCAGTGTTTAAATTAGCGATGCCTCTTTTGATAGCGTTCAGCACACTTCATTTTAAGTGAAAGAGAAGTTCCTGGGCTGAAGGTCGGAGCAGGCAGGCTCTCTCTGAAGCTCAGGCTAATTCCATTAGCATCGTGTATTCACTCTAACCAGAGCTGACTATTCTACAGGGGAAGGTACCAGAGTTGACAGGTAGCTTAGTGGTTAAGAGTGTTGTGCCAGTAACTGAAAGGTTGCTGGTTCTAATCCCTGAGCTGACTAGGTGAAAAATCTGCCGATGTGCCCTTGAGCATTCTGGAAGCTTGCTTCAGGGCTCTGATATTTTCTGTATATCAGGGAGCAAATTTCTTTTTTGTATTTATTTGGGGTGCGACTGCATCTAGGGTATTACACAAGGTTAAATTTAGATCCTCAGTTAGGTGGTTAACAGATTTTTGTACTCCGATGTCCTTGGGTAGGTGGAGGGAGTCTGGAAGGGCATCTAGGAATCTTTGGGTTGTCTGATAATTTATAGCACGGCTTTTGATGATCCTTGGTGTTCTTAGCGGCCGGGGACATTAATGCAGGGAAACTTAAATCTGTTTTACCTAGTTTCTACCAGCATGTTAAATGTGCAACTAGAGGAAAACAAACTCTAGACCACCTTTACTCCACACACATAGATGCGTACAAAGCTCTTCCTCGTCCTCCATTTGGCAAATCTGACCATAATTATATCCTCCTGATTTCCTGCTTATAAGCAAAAACTAAAGCAGAAAGTACCAGTGACTCGCTCAATATGGAAGTGGTCAGAAGACGCAGATGCTAAGCTACAGGACTGCTTTGCTAGCACAGACTGGAACATGTTCCAGGATTCTTCCAATAGCATTGAGGAGTACACCACATAAGTCACTGGCTTCATCAATATGTGCATCAATGACGTCATCCCCACATTGAGCGTATGTTCATACCCCAACCAGAAGCCATGGATTACAGGCAACATCCACGCTGAGCTAAAGGGTAGAGCTGCCGCTATCAAGGAGCGGGACTCTAACCCGGATACTTATAAAAAATCCCGCTAGGCCCTCAGACGAACCATCAAACAGGCAAAGCGTCAATACAGGACTAAGATTGAATCGTACTACACCGGCTCCGACGCTCGTCGGATGTGGCAGGGCTTCCAAACTATTACAGACTACAAAGGGAAGCACAGCCGTGAGCTGCCCAGTGACACGAGCCTACCAGACGAGGTAAATTACTTCTATGCTCGCTTCGAGGCAAGCAACACTGAAGCATGCATGAGAGCATCAGCTGTTCCGGACGACTGTGTGATCACGCTCTCTGTAGCCGATGTGAGTTAGACTTTTAAGCAGGTCAACATTTGCCCTGCCTGAGGTAGAGTACCTCATGATAAGCTGTAGACCACACTATTTACCAAGAGAGTTTTCATCTATATTTTTTATAGCTGTCTATTTACCACCACAAACCGATGCTGGCACTAAGACAGCCGATGTGAGTAAGACGTTTAAACAGCTTAACATTCACAAGGCCGCAGGGCCAGACAGATTACCAGGGCGTGCACTCCGAGCATGCGCTGACCAACTGGCAAGTGTCTTCACTTACATTTTCAAACTGTCCTTGACTGAGTCTGTAATACCAACATGCTTCAAGCAGACCATCATAGTCCCTGTGCCCAAGAACATTAAGGTAACCTGCCTAAATGACTACAGACCCGTAGCACTCATGTCTGTAGCCATGAAGTGCTTTGAAAGGCTGGTCATGGCTCACATCAACACCCTTATATAAGAAAACCTAGACCAACTCCAATGTGAGACACCTATGTGAGAATGCTGTTCATTGACTACAGCTCAGCATTCAACATCATAGTGCCCTCAATGCTCATCACTAATCTAAGGATCCTGGGACTAAACACCTCCCTCTGCAACTGGATCCTGGACTTCCTGACGGGCCTCCCCGAGGTGGTAAGGGTAGGTAAAACACATCTGCCACGCTGATCCTCAACACAGGGGCCCCTCAGGAGTGCGTGCTTTGATTTGATTTGATTTAATTTGCTCAGTCCCCTCCTGTACTCCATGTTCACACATGACTGCATGGCCAGGCATGACTCCAACACCATCATTAAGTTTGCTGACGATACAACAGTTTGTAGGCCTGATCACCGACAACGACGAGACAGCCTATAGGGAGGAGGTCAGAGACCTGGCCGTGTGGTGCCAGGACAACAACCTCTCCCTCAACAAGATCAAGACAAAGGAGATGATTGTGGACTACAGGAAAAAGAAGAGGACCGAGCACACCCCCATTCTCATCGACGGGGCTGTAGTGGAACAGGTTAAGAGCTTCATGTTCCTTGGTGTCCACATCACCAACAAACTATCATGGTCCAAACACACCAAGACAGTCGTGAAGAGGGCACGACAAAGCCTAGTCCCCCTCAGGAGACTGAAAAGATTTGGCATGGGTCCTCAGATCCTCAAAAAGTTCTACAGCTGCACCATCGAGAGCAACCTGACTGGTTGCATCACTGCCAGGTATGGCAACTGCTCGGCCTCCGACCGCAAGGCACTACAGAGGGTAGTGCGTACGGCCCAGTACATCACTGTGTCCAAGCTTCCTGCCATCCAGGACCTCTATACCATGCGGTGTCAGAGGAAGGCCCTCAAAATTGTCAAAGACTCCAGCCACCCTAGTCATAGACTTTTCTCTCTGCTACCGCACGGCAAGCAGTACCGGAGTGCCAAGTCTAGGTCCAAAAGACTTCTCAACAGCTTCTACCCCCAAGCCATAAGACTCCTGAACAGCTAATCATGGCTACCCGGACTATTTGCACTGCCCCCCCACCCCATCCTTTTTACGCTGCTGCTACTCTGTTATTATTTATGCATAGTCACTTTACCCCTACCTACATGTACATATTACCTCAATTACCTCGACTAACCGGTGCCCCCGCACATTGACATATTTTTTACTTATCTATTTTTTACTTAACACTTATTTTTCTTAAAACTGCATTGTTGGTTAACGGCTTGTAAATAAGCATTTCACTGTAAGGTATACACCTGTTGTATTCGGCGCATGTGACAAATACAATTTGATTTGCAAACATAATAAGATGGTGGTGATCCAGGATTCAGAGGTCGAGATGTTCAAACGTTCATATATGACCAGCAGGGTCAAATAATAATCAGTCTTTGTAGAGGGTGTAACAGGTCACTATCTCAGGAGTAAATGTCAGTTGGCTTTTCATAGCCGAGCATTCAGAGGACGAGACAGCAGGCGCGGTAGAGAGAGAGAGTCGAAAACAGCAGGTGCGGGACAAGGTAGCACGTCCGGTGAACAGGTCAGGGTTCCATAGCTGCAGGCAGAAGAGTGGAAACTGGAGCAGCAGCACAACCAGGTGGACTGGGGACAGCCAGGAGTCATCAGGCCAGGTAGTCCTGAGGCATGGTCCTAGGGCTCAGGTCCTCCAGGAGGGGAGGGAGAGAGGGAGAGAGAGGGAGAATTCTTAAATTCACAAAGGACACCAGATAAGACAGGAGAATTACACCAGATATAACAGACCAATCAGGCAGGATATAACCCCACCCACTTTGCCAAAGCACAGCCCCCACACCACTAAAGGGATATCAACAGACCACCAACTTAATACCCTGAGACAAGGCTGAGTATAGCTCACGAAGATGTCCTCCACCACACAAGCCCGAGGGGGCACAAAACCGGACAGGAAGATCACGTCTTTGACTCAACCCACTCAAGTGACGCACCCCTCCTAGGGACAACATGGAAGAGCACTAGTAAGCCAGTGACTCAGCCCCCTGTAATAGGGTCAGAGGCAGAGAATCCCAGTGGAGAGAGGGGAGCCGGCCAGGCAGAACCAGCAAGGGCGGTTCGTCACTCCAGTGCCTTGTCGTTCATTTTCGCACCCCTGGGCCAGACTACACTCAATCATAGGACCTACTGAAGAGATGAGTCTTCAGTAAAGACTTAAAGGTCGAGACCGAGTCTGAGTGTCTCATATGGATAGGCAGACCATTCCATAAAAATGGAGCTCTATAGAAGAAAGCCTCCAGCTGTTTGCTTAGAAATTCAAGGGACAATAAGGAGGCCTACGTCTTGTGACCGTAGCGTACGTGTAGGTATGTATGGCAGGACCAAATCGGAGAGATGAGAAGGCAAGCCCATATAATGCTTTTTAGGTTAGCAGTAAAACCTTGAAATCAGTGGTATGGCTAGTGTAGAGAGGCTAGCACTGGAATAATATGATACATCTTTTTGGTTCTAGTGTGTAGTTAGTGCTTTATCCGGGTAGCCGGAGAGTAGAGCATTGCAGTAGACTAATATAGAAGTGACAAAAGCACGGATTAGCTTTTCTGCATAATTTCTTGATAATTTTTTGTAGATTTTTGCAATGTTATGAAGATGGAAAAAAGCTGTCCTTGAAATATTCTTGATATGTTCGTCAAAAGAAAGATCAGGGTCCAGAGTAACGCCGAGGTCCTTCACAGTTGTATCTGAGATGACTGTACAACCATTAAGATTAATTGTCAGATCCAACGGCAGATCTCTTTGTTTCTTGGGACCTAGAACTAGCATCTATGTTTTGTCCGAGTTGAAAAGTAAAAACATTGCCGCCATCCACTTCCTTATGTCTGAAACACAGGCTTCCAGGGTAGGCCATTTTGGGGCTTCACCATGTTTCATCGAAATGTAGAGCTGTGTGTCGTCCGCATAGCAGTGAAAGTTGACATTGTGTTTCCGAATGACATCACCAAGAGGTAGAATACAGTTGAACTCGGAAGTTCACATACACTTAGGCTGGAATCATTAAAACCTGTTTTTCAACCACTCCACACATTTCTTGTTAACAAACTATAGTTTTGGCAAGTCGGTTAGGACATCTACTTTGTGCATGACACAAGTAATTTTTCTAACAATTGTTTACAGACAGATTATTTCACTTATAATTCACTGTATCACAATTTCAGTGGGTCAGAATTTTAAATACACTAAGTTGACTGTGCCTTTAAACAGCTTGTAAAATTCCATAAAATAATGTCATGGCTTTAGAAGCTTCTGAAAGGCTAACTGACATCATTTGAGTCAATTAGAGGTGTACCTGTGGATGTATTGCAAGGCCTACCTTCAAACTCAGTGCCTCTTTGCTTGACAAAATAGGAAAATCAAAAGAAATCAGCCAAGACCTCAGAAAAAAAATGGTAGATCTCCACAAGTCTGGATCATCCTTGGGAGCAATTTCCAAATGCCTGAAGGTACCACTTTCATCTGTATAAACAATAGTACGCAAGTATAAACACCATGGGACCACGCAGCCGTCATACCGCTCAGGAAGGAGACGGGTTCTGTCTCCTAGAGATGAACGTACATTGGTGTGAAAAGTGCAAATAAATCCCAGAACAACAGCAAAGGACCTTGTGAAGATGCTGGAGGAAACAGGTACAAAAGTATCTATATCCACAGTAAAACACATCCTATATCGACATAACCTGAAAGGCCGCTCAGCCAGGAAGAAGCCACTGCTCCAAAACCGCCTTAAAAAAGCCAGACTACGGTTTGCAACTGCACATGGGGACAAAGATCATACTTTTTGGAGAAATGTGCTCTGGTCTGATGAAACAAAAATAGAACTGTTTGGCCATAATGATCATCGTTATGTTTGGAGGAAAAAGGGGGTTGCTTGCAAGCCGAAGAACACCCTCCCAACTGTGAAGCACGGGGGTGGCAGCATCATGCTGTGGGGGTGCTTTGCTGCAGGAGGAACTGGTGAAATTCACAAAATAGATGGCATCATGACGAAGGAAAATTATGTGGATATATTGAAGCAACATCTCAAGACATCAGTCAGGAAGTTAAAGCTTGGTCGCAAACAGGTCTTCCAAATGGACAATGACCCCAAGCATACTTCCAAAGTTGTGGCAAAATGGCTTAAGGACAACAATGGCAATGTATTGGAGTGGCCATCACAAAGCCCTGACCTCAATCCTATAGAAAATGTGTGGACAGAACTGAAAAAGCGTGTGCGAGCAAGGAGGCCTACAAACCTGACTCAGTTACCTACACAGGAGGAATGGGCCAAAATTCACCCAATTTATTGTGGGAAGCTTGTGGAAGGCTACCCAAAACGTTTGACCCAGGTTAAACAATTTAACGGGAATGCTACCAAATACTAATTGAGTGTATGTAAACTTCTGACCCACTGGGAATGTGATGAAAGAAATACAAGCTGAAATAATTCATTCTCTCTACTATTATTCTGACATTTCACGTTCTTAAAATAAAGTGGTGATCCTAACTGACCTAAAACAGGGAATTTTTACTAGGATTAAATGTCAGGAATTGTGAAAAACTGAGTTTAAATGTATTTGGCTAAGGTGTATGTAAACTTCCGACTTCAACTTAATATAGTGAAAACAATGGTGGTCTTGAAACGGAACCTTGACGAACGCCGAAACGTACAATTGATTTTTCAGATGACAAACCTTCCACTGAGACAAAAACTGATATCTTTCCGACAGATACGTTCTAAACCAGGCAAGAACTTGTCCGTGTAGACCAATTAGGATTTCTAATCTCTCCAAAAGAATGTGGTGATCGATGGTGTCAAAAGCAGCACTAAGGTCTAGGAGCACGAGGACAGATGCAGAGCCTTGGTCTGACGCCATTAAAAGGTAATTTACCACCTTCACGAGTGCAGTCTCAGTGATATGATGGGGTCTAAAACCAGACTGAAGCGTTTCATATACATTATTTGTCTTTATGAAGGCAGTGAGTTGCCACTCAACAGCTTTTTCTAACATTTTTGAGAGGAATGGGAGGGTCGATACGGGCCGATAGTTTTTCACATTTTCCGGGTCAAGGTTTGGCTTTTTCAAGAGAGGCTTTATTGCTGCCACTTTTAGTCAGTTTGGTACACATCCGGTGGATAGGGAGACATTTATTATGTTCAACATAGGAGGGCCAAGCACAGGAAGTAGTTCTTTCAGTAGTTTAGTTGGAATAGGGTCCAGTATGCAGCTGGAAGGTTTAGAGGCCATTACTATTTTCATGAATGTGTCAAGAGATACAGGATTAAAAAACTTGAGTCTCCATTGATCCTAGGTCTTGGTAGTTCTGTGCAGACTCAGGACAACTGAGCTTTGGAGAAATATGCAGATTCAAAGAGGAGTCCGTAATTTGCTTTCTAATGATAATCATCTTTTCATCAAAAAAGTTTGTATCACTGCTGAAGTGAAAGCTATCCTCTCTTGTTGAATGCTGCTTTTTAGATAGCTTTGCGACAGCATCAAATAGAAATGTTGGATTGTTCTTATTCTCCTCAGCTAGGTTGGAAAAATAGGATGATCAAGCAGCAGTGAGGGCTCTTCGATATTGCATGGTACTGTCTTTCCAAGTTAGACGGAAGTCTTCCAGTTTGGTGGAGCGCCATTTCCGTTCCAATTTTCTGGAAGCTTGCTTCAGGGCTCGGTTATTTTCTGGATACCAGGGAGCACATTTCTTGTGACAAATGTTTTTGGTTTTTAGGGGTGCGACTGCATCTAGGGTATTACGCAAGGTTAAATTTAGATCCTCAGTTAGGTAGTTAACCTGTTTTTGTACTCCGACGTCCTTGGGTAGGTGGAGAGAGTCTGGAAGGGCATCTAGGAATCTTTGTCCGAGAATTTATAGCATGGCTTTTGATGATCCTTGGTTGGGGTCTGAGCAGATTATTTGTTGCGATTGCAAACGTAATAAGATGGTGGTCCGATAGTCCAGGATTATGAGGAAAAACATTTAGATCCACAATATTTCTTCCACGGGACAGAACTAGATCCAGGGTATGACTGTGGCAATGAGTAGGTCACTTTAACTTTAACATGCTGGTAGAAATTAGGTAGAACGGATTTAAGTTTCCCTGCATTAAATTCCCCGGCCACTAGGAGCGCAGTCTCTGGATAAGCGTTTTCCTGTTGACTTATGGTCTTATACAGCTCATTCAGTGCAATCCTAATGCCAACATTGGTTTGTGGTGGTAAATAGACAGCTATGAAAAATATAGATGAAAACTCTCTTGGTAAATAGTGTTGTCTACAGCTTATCATAAGATACTCTACCTCAGGCAAGCAAAATCTCGAGACTTCCTTAGTATTTGATTTTGTGCACCAGCTGTTGTTTACAAATATACACAGACCGCCACCCCTTGTCTTACCGGAGTCAGCCGTTCTATCCTGCCGATGTAGCGTATAGCCCGCTAGCTGTATGTTGTACATGTTTTCGTTCAGCCACGACTCGGTGAAACATAAGATATTACAGTTTTGAATGTCCTGTTGGTACGATAACCGTAATCTTAGGTCATCCAATTTATTTTCCAATGATTGAAGATTGGCTAATAGGATTGATGGGAGCGGCAGTTTACACGCTCTCCGTCGGATCCTTACAAGGCACCCCGACCTACGTCCACAATATCTCCGTCTCTTTCCTCATGCGAATGACGGGGATTTGGGCCTTGTCGGGTGTCTGTAGGATATCCTTTGCGGCCGCCTCGTTGAAGAAAAATGATTCGTCCAATACGAGGTGAGTAATCGCTGTCCTGATATCCAGAAGCTGTTTTTGGTTATAAGAGACGATGACAGAAACATTATGTACAAAATAAATTACAAATAACGCGGAAAAACACACATAATAATACAATTGGTTAGAGGGCTGTCAAACGGCAGCCATCTTCTCCGGCGCCATTCTTATACACCGGAGACATGTTGGACAAAACCCACTGAGTCGATGATGGCTCCGAAAGCCTTTTGGAGTGGGTCTGTGGACTTTTCCATGTGAATATTAAAGTCACCAAACATTAGAATATTATCTGCCATGACTACAAGGTCTGATAGGAATTCAGGGAACTCAGTGATGAACTCTGTATACGGCCCAGGAGGCCTGTAAACAGTAGCTATAAAAAGGGATTGAGTAGGCTGCATAGATTTCATGACTAGAAGCTCAAAAGACGAAAACTCAGTCATTTGTTTTTTGGAAATTGAAATTTGCTGTCATAAATGTTAGCAACACCTCCACCTTTGAGGGATGCACGGTGGATATTGTCTGAAGCTATGTTACACTTGTTGACCTTTGACTGTTTCATCCTAACATTGTAGGTGCAGACGTGAATAACAATATTCCTATATCATCTACACTCACCAGTTTTAGCCTTAGCCAGCACCATCTTCAGATTAGCCTTTACGTTGGTAGCCCTGCCCCCTGGTAAAACAGTGTATGATAGCTGGATCACAATTTTTAAGTTTAATATTGTGGGTAATGGAGTCGCCAATGACTAGGGTTTTCAATTTGTCAGAGCTAATGGTGGGAGGCTTTGGTGACTCAGAACCCGTAACGGCTGGAGGAGAGATCTGAGACGGCTCGGCCTCTGAATCCGGCTCCTTGCTTAATGGGGAGAACCGGTTGCCAAATTAAATATTTGATGCTGTTATAAAGTTTGATGATGCTTTATCCTTCCTCAGATTTAGAGTACAGTTGGATACTGACAAACATTTCAAGTCAGAAGTTTAAATACACCTTAGCCAAATACATTTAAACTCAGTTTTTCACAATTCCTGACATTTAATCCTAGTAAAAATTCAATTTCTTAGGTCAGTTAGGATCACCACTTTATTTTAAGAATGAGAAATGTCAGAATAATAGTAGAGAGAATGATTTATTTCAGCTTTTATTTATTTAATCACATTCCCAGTGGGTCAGAAGTTTACATACACTCAATTAGTATTTGGTAGCATTGCCTTTAAATTGTTTTACTTGGGTCAAACCTTTCGGGTAGCCTTCCACAAGCTTCCCACAATAAGTTGGGTGAATTTTGGCCCATTCCTCCTGACAGAGCTGGTGTAACTGAGTCAGGTTTGTAGGCCTCCTTGCTCGCACATGCTTTTTCAGTTCTGCCCACAAATATTCTATAGGATTGAGGTCAGGGCTTTGTGATGTCCACTCCAAAACCTTGACTTTGTTGTCCTTAAGCCATTTTGGTACAACTTTGGAAGTATGCTTGGGGTCATTGTCCATTTGGAAGACCCATTTGTGACCAAGCTTTAACTTCCTGACTGAAGTCTTGAGATGTTGCTTCAATATATCCACATCATTTTCCTTCCTCATGATGCCATCAATTTTGTGAATTGCACCAGTCCCTCCTGCAGCAAAGCACCCCCACAGCATGATGCTGCCACCCCGTGCTTCACGGTGTTCTTCGGATTGCATGCCTCCCCATTTTTCCTCCAAACATAACGATGGTCACTATAGCCAAACAGTTCTATTTTTATTTCATCAGACCAGAGGACATTTTTCCAAAAAGTACGATCTTTGTCCCCATGTGCAGTTGCAAACCGTAGTCTGGCGTTTTTATGGTGGTTTTGGAGCAGTGGCTTCTTCCTTTTCAGGTTATGTCGATATAGGACTCGTTTTACTGTGGATATAGATACTTTTGTACCTGTTTCCTCCAGCATCTTCACAAGGTCCTTTGCTGTTGTTCTGGGATTGATTTGCACTTTTCGCACCAAAGTACGTTCATCTCTAGGAACGCGTCTCCTTCCTGAGCGGTATGACGGCTGCGTGGTCCCATGGTGTTTATACTTGCATACTACTGATTGTACAGATGAACGTGGTACCTTCAGGCGTTTGGAAATTGCTCTCAAGTATGAACCAGACTTATTTTTTCTGAGGTCTTGGCTGATTTCTTTTGATTTTCCCATGATGTCAAGCAAAGAGGCACTGAGTTTGAAAGTAGGCCTTAAAATACATCCACAGGTACACCTACAATTGACTCAAATGATGTCAATTAGCCTATCAGAAGCTTCTAAAGCCATGACATCATTTTCTTGAATTTTCAAAGCTGTTTAAAGGCACAGTTAAATTAGTGCATGTAAACTTCTGACCCACTAGAATTGTGATTCAGTGAATTATAAGTGAAATAATCTGTCTGTAAACAATTGTTGGGAAAAATTACTTGTGTCATGCACAAAGTAGATGTCCTAACCAACTTGCCAAAACTATAGTTTGTTAACAAGAAATTTGTGAAGTGGTTGAAAAACGAGTTTTAATGACTCCAACCTAAGTGTATGTAAACTTCAGACTTCAACTGTATGTATTCTACATGTATCTTTTATAACTACATAAGATGTTATTTGAAGCATATTGATATATTGTAAAAGTTTGATCTTAAAACAGAGCAGAGAAGTTTATGACTTTAAAGGTCTAAATGAGGTGCAGAGAAAGAGTGAAAAGAGAGAAAGAGAACAATCGCTCCTTCCCTGTGAGGCATGGTCGCTCCTTCCCTGTGAGGGAGGCATGGTCGCTCCTTCCCTGTGAGGCATGGTCGCTCCTTCCCTGTGAGGCATGGTTGAACGTTTCTGTCGGCTGAATGAGCGACACCGGTTGAGCATGCCAACAGCATTTATTCTAGAAGCCTTGAGAAAATTGTCCAGCTGCGGGGTCTGTGCGGGTGGGATTTATACTACTATCTGTACTTACTGGGGGACCAGACGCTGTTTGATCCTTTCCTACACTTCATTTGCCCTTGCCTAACAATTGTGTCTGAATCTGGGCTTGCAACTCAACTATCCTCACCATAAGGTGATAGTTCTCCTGTATATTATGAGTACAGCGACTGCAATGAGAAGGCATAATGTTACTTACGTTTTTTTGAGCTGGTGGATGTCCTGCAGATCTGTGTCCAGAGGAATCATCCGGGGTGAAAAGGTTGAATTAAAAAGGTTGTGTGAGGACAAAAGTAAGACCTTGGTAAACTTGTTAAATACAGAGTTTGATTAAATAGTTATTAAGAGTAAAAAGCGAAAAAGTTTGGCAGGTAGCCGAGAAGCAACAAAAAGTACAGCAGCACGGAGACAACGCAGAAGAGCGTTGCGTCACCAGTCACGTGATCAGCAAGTAGGAAGAGAGGGGAAGGTACCAGAGTTGACTATTCTACAGGGGAAGGTACCAGAGTTGACTATTCTACAGGGGAAGGTACCAGAGTTGACTATTCTACAGGGGAAGGTACCAGAGTTGACTATTCTACAGGGGAAGGTACCAGAGTTGACTATTCTAGAGGGGAAGGTACCAGAGTTGACTATTCTACAGGGGAAGGTACCAGAGTTGACTATTCTACAGGGGAAGGTACCAGAGTTGACTATTCTACAGGGGAAGGTACCAGAGTTGACTATTCTAGAGGGGAAGGTACCAGAGTTGACTATTCTAGAGGGGAAGGTACCAGAGTTGACTATTCTACAGGGGAAGGTACCAGAGTTGACTATTCTACAGGGGAAGGTACCTTCCTTCCCCTTTTCAGACTGACGAGCCACTGATAAATAATAAGCTGGCAATGTTCTATTGAAACAGGATGCAGTCAGCCATCCTTAGCTTCCACATATATAGGGAACAGGATGCAGTCAGCCATCCTTAGCTTCCACATATATAGGGAACAGGGTGCCGCTTGCTGCTGGGCGTTAGTGTTATCAGTGGGACAGCGGATGCAGAGCAGGCTGGTTAGTGACAGAACAGGACACAGTGTGTTATCTCAGACTCTCCAATGACAGACAGCTCCCCTCAGGACCAGTCATTGGAAATCATTGAACCTGTGCTTTTACATGTTCCCTCTTATCTAGTTGGAGTGTTGGCTTATGGTTAAAGCAGAAACAGAATGGCACTAGGCCCAGGGGCCTCAGTCCCATTTAAAGCAGAAACAGAATGGCACTAGGCCCAGGGGCCTCAGTCCCATTTAAAGAGTCAAACATAAGAGGGAGGGGAAGAGAGGGGTAGAGAGGGGTGGAGAGAGAGAGAGAGAGAGAGAGAGAGAGAGAGAGAGAGAGAGGTGGAAGAGAGAGAGGAGCAAGAAACAGGGGGAGAAGAGAGAGAGGAATTTGAGGGATGGGGAGTTGATATATTTTAGAGAGGGGGATTATATGTCTCTCCTCAGCCCCTGGCAGTAGACTCCTCTCCCTCGGGGACAGTCTGGGGAAAATGTCAATAAGGGTTATGAGAGAACATGAAGGACTCTCCCTGTGGTAACAAAAACCTGTCATCCCTGTGGTAACACAGTCCTGTCATCCATTTTACATTTACGTCATTTAGCTCTTATCCAGAGCGATTTACAGGAGAAATTAGGGTTAAGTGCCTTGCTCAAGGGCACATCGACACATTTTTCACCTAGTCGTCTCGGGATTCAAACTAATGACCGTTCGGTTACTAGCCCAAAGTTCTTAACTGCTAGGCTACCTGTCATCCCCGTGGCAACACAACCCTGTCATCCCCGTGGTAACACAACCCTGTCATCCCCGTGGTAACACAACCCTGTAATCCCCATGGTGACACAACCACGTCATCTCTGTGACAAGACATAAATTATATCCTTTCAGAGTCTCTGATCCCCTGTTCCAGACTGATGTTAGGATGATGTCAGAGGATGATGTCAGAGGGGTTATGTCAGAGGGGTGATGTCAGAGGGGTGATTCGGCATTACAACATTCTAACCACTTCGTCTGGTGCCAGCTAGTACCTGCTTTTCTTTGTTAGAATATAGCAGTCCTTAACTGCAAGCTTGGTATCTGGAGGCATGGTATCTGGAGGCTTGGTATCTGGAGGCTTGGTATCTGGAGGCTTGGTATCTGGAGGCTTGGTATCTGGAGGCATGGTATCTGGAGGGAGGCTTGGTATCTGGAGGCTTGGTATCTGGAGGCTTGGTATCTGGAGGCTTGGTATCTGGAGGCTTGGTATCTGGAGGCTTGGTATCTGGAGGCTAATCTATATAAGGTGTCTGTATATCAGACTGTGCTCTATATAAGGTGGCTGTATATAAGGCTGTACTCTATATAAGGTGACTGTACTCTATATAAGGTGACTGTACTCTGTATAAGGTGACTGTCTATAAGGCTGTACTCTATATAAGGTGACTGTACTCTATATAAGGTGACTGTACTCTGTATAAGGTGACTGTACTCTGTATAAGGTGACTGTCTATAAGGCTGTACTCTATATAAGGTGACTGTACTCTATATAAGGTGACTGTCTATAAGGCTGTACTCTATATATTGTGACTGTACTCTATATAAGGTGACTGTATATCAGACTGTACTATATACAGTGGGGAGAACAAGTATTTGATACACTGCCGATTTTGCAGGTTTTCCTACTTACAAAGCATGTAGAGGTCTGTAATTTTTATAATAGGTACACTTCAACTGTGAGAGACGGAATCTAAAACAGAAATCCAGAAAATCACATTGTATGATTTTTAAGTCATTCATTTGCATTTTATTGCATGACATAAGTATTTGATGCATCAGAAAAGCAGAACTTAATATTTGGTACAGAAACCTTTGTTTGCAATTACAGAGATCATACGTTTCCTGTAGGTCTTGACCAGGTTTGCACACACTGCAGCAGGGATTTTGGCCCACTCCTCCATACAGACCTTCTCCAGATCCTTCAGGTTTCGGGGCTGTCGCTGGGCAATACAGACTTTCAGCTCCCTCCAAAGATTGTCTATTGGGTTCAGGTCTGGAGACTGGCTAGGCCACTCCAGGGCCTTGAGATGCTTCTTACGGAGCCACCCCTTAGTTGCCCTGGCTGTGTGTTTCAGGTCGTTGTCATGCTGGAAGGCCCAGCCACGACCCATCTTCAATGCTCTTACTGAGGGAAGGAGGTTGTTGGCCAAGATCTCACGATACATGGCCCCATCCATCCTCCCCTCAATACGGTGCATTCGTCCTGTCCCCTTTGCAGAAAAGCATCCCCAAAGAATGATGTTTCCACCTCCATGCTTCACGGTTGGGATGGTGTTCTTGGGGTTGTACTCATCCTTCTTCTTCCTCCAAACACAGCGAGTGGAGTTTAGACCAAAAAGCTCTATTTTTGTCTCATCAGACCACATGACCTTCTCCTATTCCTCCTCTGGATCATCCAGATGGTCATTGGCAAACTTCAGACGGGCCTGGACATGCGCTGGCTTGAGCAGGGGGACCTTGCGTGCGCTGCAGGATTTTAATCCATGATGGCATAGTGTGTTACTAATGGTTTTCTTTGAGACTATGGTCCCAGCTCTCTTCAGGTCATTGACGAGGTCCTGCCGTGTAGTTCTGAGATGATCCCTCACCTTCCTCATGATCATTGATGCCCCACGAGGTGAGATATTGCATGGTGCCCAAGACCGAGGGTGATTGACCGTCATCTTGAACTTCTTCCATTTTCTAATAATTGCGCCAACAGTTGTTGCCTTCTCACCAAGCTGCTTGCCTATTGTCCTGTACCCATCCCAGCCTTGTGCAGGTCTACAATTTTATCCCTGATGTCCTTACACAGCTCTCTGGTCTTGGCCATTGTGGAGAGGTTGGAGTCTGTTCGATTGAGTGTGTGGACAGGTGTCTTTTATACAGGTAACGAGTTCAAACAGGTGCAGTTAATACAGGTAATGAGTGGAGAACAGGAGGGCTTCTTAAAGAAAAACTAACAGGTCTGTGAGAGCCGGAATTCTTACTGGTTGGTAGGTGATCAAATACTTATGTCATGCAATAAAATGCAAATTAATTACTTAAAAATCTTACAATGTGATTTTCTGGATTTTTGTTTTAGATTATGTCTCTCACAGTGGAAGTGTACCTATGATAAAAATTACAGACCTCTACATTCTTTGTAAGTAGGAAAACCTGCAAAATCGGCAGTGTATCAAATACTTGTTCTCCCCACTGTATCTATTCTCTAGACTGGTTGTGATATATATACTGGATGTATCTATTCTATAGGCTGGTTGTGATATATATACTGTATTGGATTTATCTATTCTATAGGCTGGTTGTGATATATATACTGTATTGGATGTATCGATTCTATAGGCTGGTTGTGATATACATACTGTATTGGATGTATCTATTCTATAGACCGGTACTATTTAATGAAGCTGCCAGTTGAGGACCTGTGAGGCGTCTGTTTCTCAAACTAGACACTCTAATGTATTTGTTCTCTTGCTCAGTTGTGCACTGGGGCCTCCCACTCCTCTTTCTATTTTGGTTAGAGCCCATTTGCGCTGTTCTGTGAAGGGAGTAGTACACAGCTTTGTATGAGATCTTCAGTTTCTTGGCAATTTCTCGCATGGAATAGCCTTCATTTCTCAGAACAAGAATAGACTGACGAGTTTCAGAAGAAAATTATTTGTTTCTGGCCATTTTGAGCCCTTAATCGAACACACAATTGCTGATGCTCCAGATAGAAGGCCAGTTGTATTGCTGATGCTCCAGATAGAAGGCCAGTTGTATTGCTGATGCTCCAGATAGAAGGCCAGTTGTATTGCTGATGCTCCAGATAGAAGGCCAGTTGTATTGCTGATGCTCCAGATAGAAGGCCAGTTGTATTGCTGATGCTCCAGATAGAAGGCCAGTTGTATTGCTGATGCTCCAGATAGAAGGCCAGTTGTATTGCTGATGCTCCAGATAGAAGGCCAGTTGTATTGCTGATGCTCCAGATAGAAGGCCAGTTGTATTGCTGATGCTCCAGATAGAAGGCCAGTTGTATTGCTGATGCTCCAGATAGAAGGCCAGTTGTATTGCTTCCTTAATCAGCACAACAATGCAAAGCTGTCATCAAGGCAAAGCTGTCATCAAGGCAAAGCTGTCATCAAGGCAAAGCTGTCGTCAAGGCAAAGCTGTCATCAAGGCAAAGCTGTCATCAAGGCAAACTGTCATCAAGGCAAAGCTGTCATCAAGGCAAAGCTGTCATCAAGGCAAAGCTGTCATCAAGGCAAAGCTGTCATCAAGGCAAAGCTGTCATCAAGGCAAAGCTGTCATCAAGGCAAAGCTGTCATCAAGGCAAAGCTGTCATCAAGGCAAAGCTGTCATCAAGGCAAAGGGTGACTACTTTGAGGAATCTAAAATCTAAAATATATTTTGATTTGTTTAACACTTTGTTGCTTAGTACATGATTCCATATGTGTTATTTCATAGTTTTGATGTCTTCACAATTATTCTACAATGTAGAAAATAGTAAAAATAAAGGAAAACCCTTGAATGAGTAGATGTGTCCAAACTTTTGACTAGTATCAAATCAAATCAAAATATATTGGCCACATGCGCCGAATACAACAGGTGCAGACGTTACAGTGAAATGCTTACTTACAGCCCTTAACCAACAGTGCATTTATTTTTAATAAAAAAGTAAGAATAAAACAACAAAAAGGTGTTAAAAAAGAGCAGAAGTAAAATAAAATAACAGTAGGGAGGCTATATATACAGGGGGGTACCGGTGCAGAGTCAATGTGCGGGGGCACCGGCTAGTTGAGGTAGCTATGCATAAATAATTAACAGAGTAGCAGCAGCGTAAAAAGATGGGGTGGGGGTGGGGGGGCAGTGCAAATAGTCCGGGTAGCCATGATTAGCTGTTCAGGAGTCTTATGGCTTGGGGGTAGAAGCTGTTGAGAAGTCTTTTGGACCTAGACTTGGCACTCCGGTACCGCTTACCGTGCGGTAGCAGAGAGAACAGTCTATGACTAGGGTGGCTGGAGTCATAGAGGGCCTTCCTCTGACACCGCCTGGTATAGAGGTCCTGGATGGCAGGAGGCGGTGTGCAACCAGTCAGGATGCTCTCGATGGTGCAGCTGTAAAAAAAAATTGAGGATCTGAGGACCCATACCAAATCTTTTCAGTCTCCAGATGGGGAATAGGCTTTGTCGTGCCCTCTTCACGACTGTCTTGGTGTGTTTGGACCATCATAGTTTGTTGGTGATGTGAACAACAAGGAACTTGAAGCTCTCAACCTGTTCCACTACTATGCATGATAAAGAAAACAGTGTGTTCCTGAGCCCTTAGTTCCATCATCCCAGGTTAACAGATAAATAGTGCATATCACCATCACAGGTAGGCCTCCAGCTCCAGGCCATGTCTACTGAGGGTTAGGGTTAACCACCCCACTGCCTCCCAGCCCCAGACTCTCTCTCACCATGTCAGCCCAGACTCTCTCTCCATGTCAGCCCCAGACTCTCTCTCACCATGTCAGCCCCAGACTCTCTCTCCATGTCAGCCCCAGACTCTCTCTCTCCATGTCAGCCCCAGACTCTCTCTCCATGTCAGCCCCAGACTTTCTCTCTCCATGTCAGCCCCAGACTCTCTCTCACCATGTCAGCCCAGACTCTCTCTCTCCATGTCAGCCCCAGACTCTCTCTCACCATGTCAGCCCAGACTCTCTCTCCATGTCAGCCCCAGACACTCTCTCACCATGTCAGCCCAGACTCTCTCTCACCATGTCAGCCCCAGACACTCTCTCTCCATGTCAGCCCCAGACTCTCTCTCCATGTCAGCCCCAGACACTCTCTCACCATGTCAGCCCAGACTCTCTCTCACCATGTCATGTCAGCCCCAGACACTCTCTCTCCATGTCAGCCCCAGACTCTCTCTCCATGTCAGCCCCAGACACTCTCTCACCATGTCAGCCCAGACTCTCTCTCACCATGTCAGCCAGACTCTCTCACCATGTCAGCCCAGACTCTCTCTCACCATGTCAGCCCCAGACTCTCCTCACCATGTCAGCCCAGACTCTCTCTCACCATGTCAGCCCAGACCTTCCCCCCCTTCCTCTCACCATGTCAGCCCCAGACTCTCTCACCATGTCAGCCCAGACACTCTCTCACCATGTCAGCCCAGACTCTCTCTCACCATGTCAGCCTCAGCCCAGACTCTCTCTCACCATGTCAGCCCAGACTCTCTCTCACCATGTCAGCCCAGACTCTCTCTCACCATGTCAGCCCAGACTCTCTCTCACCATGTCAGCCCCAGACTCTCTCACCATGTCAGCCCAGACTCTCTCTCACCATGTCAGCCCAGACTCTCTCACCATGTCAGCCCCAGACTCTCTCTCACCATGTCAGCCCAGACTCTCTCTCACCATGTCAGCCCCAGACTCTCTCTCACCATGTCAGCCCCAGACTCTCTCTCACCATGTCAGCCCAGACTCTCTCTCACCATGTCAGCCCCAGACACTCTCTCTCCATGTCAGCCCAGACTCTCTCACCATGTCAGCCCCAGACACTCTCTCCATGTCAGCCCAGACTCTCTCTCACCATGTCAGCCCAGCCCCAGACTCTCTCACCATGTCAGCCCAGACACTCTCACCATGTCAGCCCCAGACTCTCTCTCACCATGTCAGCCCAGACTCTCTCTCACCATGTCAGCCCAGACTCTCTCTCACCATGTCAGCCCAGACTCTCTCTCACCATGTCAGCCCAGACTCTCTCTCACCATGTCAGCCCAGACTCTCTCTCTCCATGTCAGCCCAGACTCTCTCTCACCATGTCAGCCCAGACACTCTCTCACCATGTCAGCCCAGACTCTCTCTCTCCATGTCAGCCCAGACTCTCTCTCTCCATGTCAGCCCAGACTCTCTCTCACCATGTCAGCCCAGACTCTCTCTCTCCATGTCAGCCCAGACACTCTCTCACCATGTCAGCCCAGACTCTCTCTCACCATGTCAGCCCAGACTCTCTCTCTCCAGCACAATGCAGCTACTCTCATGAGCTAATCACTCAGAGCAGAACAGAGCAGAACAGAACAGGACAGAGCAGAACAGAACAGAACAGAACAGAGCAGAGCAGAACAGAACAGGACAGAGCAGAACAGAACAGAGCAGAGCAGAACAGAACAGAGCAGAACAGAACAGAGCAGAGCAGAACAGAACAGAGCAGAACAGAACAGAACAGAACAGAGCAGAACAGAACAGAGCAGAGCAGAACAGAACAGAACAGAACAGAGCAGAGCAGAACAGAGCAGAACAGAACAGAACAGAGCAGAACAGAACAGAAACAGAACAGAGCAGAACAGAATATTTTCTATTTAATTAGTTTATCCTTATTATGTTGCATTTTCGGCCTGTTCTTTCTGACATATTTAATCACCAGCACTTTATAAGCTCCATACTAAACACTTTCGTAGAGCTTAGCCTTCAAAGAAAGCATCTGAAACATATAATCTGGGGAAAACGGGTCTGATTACATCCAAAGATGGTTCTATTTTATTGTGGATATCCTCCAAAGACCCTTTTCACTGGTCCCCCCCGGTATGCCCTAACAGCAGTCAGCCCCCTCAATGAGACACACTGCCTAATCCTATCCCTACTCAGTGAAGTGATTTATAGGACTGTCCAGACTGGCTGACCTGCTCTGAGGTTGGAGGTCAGGGGTCAGGTGAAGCTAATACCCTGGCATCATGTTTTAGCTGACCTTTTCAAATGACAAACTCTGAGTTAACACACCACACAGAGATAACACACCACACAGAGATAACACACCACACAGAGATAACACACCACACAGAGATAACACACCACACAGAGATAACACACCACACAGAGATAACACACCACACAGAGATAACACACCACACAGATATAACACACCATACAGAGATAACACACCATACAGAGATAACACACCATACAGAGATAACACACCACACAGAGATAACACATCACACAGAGATAACACACCACACAGAGATAACACACCATACAGAGATAAGACACCACACAGAGATAACACACCACACAGAGATAACACACCACACAGAGATAACACACCACACAGAGATAACACACCACACAGAGATAACACACCACACAGAGATAAGACACCACACAGAGATAACACACCACACAGAGATAACACACCACACAGAGATAACACACCACACAGAGATAACACACCATACAGAGATAACACACCACACAGAGATAACACACCACACAGAGATAACACACCACACAGAGATAACACACCATACAGAGATAACACACCACACAGATATAACACACCATACAGAGATAACACACCACACAGATATAACACACCATACAGAGATAAGACACCATACAGAGATAACACACCATACAGAGATAACACACCACACAGAGATAACACACCACACAGAGATAACACACCATACAGAGATAACACACCACACAGAGATAATACACCATACAGAGATAACACACCATACAGAGATAACACACCACACAGGGATAACACACCACACAGAGATAACACACCACACAGAGATAACACACCATACAGAGATAACACACCACACAGAGATAACACACCACACAGAGATAACACACCACACAGAGATAACACACCACACAGAGATAACACACCATACAGAGATAACACACCACACAGAGATAACACACCACACAGAGATAACACACCATACAGAGATAACACACCACACAGAGATAACACACCACACAGAGATAACACACCACACAGAGATAACACACCACACAGAGATAACACACCATACAGAGATAACACACCACACAGAGATAACACACCACACAGAGATAACACACCACACAGAGATAACACACCACACAGAGATAACACACCACACAGAGATAACACACCATACAGAGATAACACACCATACAGAGATAACACACCACACAGATATAACACACCATACAGAGATAACACACCATACAGAGATAACACACCATACAGAGATAACACACCACACAGAGATAACACATCACACAGAGATAACACACCACACAGAGATAACACACCATACAGAGATAAGACACCATACAGAGATAACACACCATACAGAGATAACACACCATACAGAGATAACACACCATACAGAGATAACACACCACACAGAGATAACACACCATACAGAGATAACACACCATACAGAGATAACACACCACACAGAGATAACACACCATACAGAGATAACACACCATACAGAGATAACACATCACACAGAGATAACACACCATACAGAGATAACACACCATACAGAGATAACACACCATACAGAGATAACACATCACACAGAGATAAGACACCATACAGAGATAACACACCACACAGATATAACACACCATACAGAGATAACACACCATACAGAGATAACACATCACACAGAGATAACACACCACACAGAGATAACACACCACACAGAGATAACACACCACACAGAGATAACACACCACACAGAGATAACACACCACACAGAGATAACACACCACACAGAGATAACACACCACACAGAGATAACACACCACACAGAGATAACACACCACACAGAGATAACACACCACACAGAGATAACACACCACACAGAGATAACACACCACACAGAGATAACACACCATACAGAGATAACACACCATACAGAGATAACACACCATACAGAGATAACACACCACACAGATATAACACACCATACAGAGATAACACACCATACAGAGATAACACACCATACAGAGATAACACACCACACAGAGATAACACATCACACAGAGATAACACACCACACAGAGATAACACACCATACAGAGATAAGACACCACACAGAGATAACACACCACACAGAGATAACACACCACACAGAGATAACACACCACACAGAGATAACACACCACACAGAGATAACACACCACACAGAGATAACACACCACACAGAGATAACACCACACAGAGATAACACACCACACAGAGATAACACACCACACAGAGATAACACACCACACAGAGATAACACACCACACAGAGATAACACACCATACAGAGATAACACACCACACAGAGATAACACACCATACAGAGATAACACACCATACAGAGATAACACACCATACAGAGATAACACACCACACAGAGATAACACACCACACAGAGATAACACACCACACAGAGATAACACACCATACAGAGATAACACACCACACAGAGATAACACACCACACAGAGATAACACACCACACAGAGATAACACACCACACAGAGATAGACACACCAGAGACACCACACAGAGATAACACACCACACAGAGATAACACACACACAGAGATAACACACCACACAGAGATAACACACCACACAGAGATAAGACACCACACAGAGATAACACACCACACAGAGATAACACACCACACAGAGATAACACACCACACAGAGATAACACACCACACAGAGATAACACACCATACAGAGATAACACATCACACAGAGATAACACACCATACAGAGATAACACACCATACAGAGATAACACACCATACAGAGATAACACATCCCACAGAGATAAGACACCATACAGAGATAACACACCACACAGATATAACACACCATACAGAGTGTGAAATGCTGCTGTTATCCTCCTGGAGGATTCTACTGATGTCATATGACAGTTATGAAAGGGATGAAGATTACAACTTGTAAACTCTGTGACTCATCTTAAATACAGAGCTGAACTTCTAATGGAAACACCTGGGACCCTAGCTTTCACCTGGATTCACCTGGTCAGTCTATGTCATGGAAAGAGCAGGTGTTCTTAATGTTTTCTATAATCAGTGTATATCAGTATACAATAGAGAACATATAATCCCTAATGTAAGGAGGCTTTAAGAATAATCCCTAATGTAAGGAGCCTTTAAGGAGAATCCTTAATGTAAGGAGCCTTTAAGGAGAATCCCTAATGTAAGGAGTCTTTAAGGAGAATTCCCTAATGTAAGGAGGGTTTAAGGAGAATCCCTAATGTACGGAGACTTTAAGGAGTCTATTGTACAATGTAGAAAATAGTAAAAATAAAGAAAAACCCTTGAATGAGTAGGTGTGTCCAAACCTTTGACTGGTACTGTATATCTTCACCAAATCTATCCAAACTGGTAGTGTGCCTAACGATTTGTAAATTGCCAAAGTTATCCCCTTCTATAAGTCTGGGGATCCAAGATCTTTTACAAATTTTCCACCAATATCTGTACTACCAATTTTTTCCTAAATCCTACAAAAAGTGGTGTATAAAAGAATGTTGAAACATTTAAATTAACGCTGTATTCTATATGAGCACCATGTTAATCAACACTGTATGCTATATGAGCACCATGTTAATCAACGCTGTATTCTATATGAGCACCATGTTAATCAACGCTGTATTCTATATGAGCACCATGTTAATCAACACTGTATGCTATATGAGCACCATGTTAATCAACGCTGTATTCTATATGAGCACCATGTTAATCAACACTGTATTCTATATGAGCACCATGTTAATCAACACTGTATTCTATATGAGCACCATGTTAATCAACGCTGTATTCTATATGAGCACCATGTTAATCAACACTGTATTCTATATGAGCACCATGTTAATCAACACTGTATTCTATATGAGCACCATGTTAATCAACACTGTATTCTATATGAGCACCATGTTAATCAACACTGTATTCTATATGAGCACCATGTTAATCAACGCTGTATTCTATATGAGCACCATGTTAATCAACACTGTATTCTATATGAGCACCATGTTAATCAACACTGTATTCTATATGAGCACCATGTTAATCAACGCTGTATTCTATATGAGCACCATGTTAATCAACGCTGTATTCTATATGAGCACCATGTTAATCAACGCTGTATTCTATATGAGCACCATGTTAATCAACGCTGTATTCTATATGAGCACCATGTTAATCAACGCTGTATTCTATATGAGCACCATGTTAATCAACACTGTATTCTATATGAGCACCATGTTAATCAACACTGTATTCTATATGAGCACCATGTTAATCAACGCTGTATTCTATATGAGCACCAATATGGTTTTCGTAAAAACTACTCCACATATATGGCTCTTTTGCAACTTGTGGATAAAATATTTACAGCCCTTAACAACAATGAATATGCTCTTGGCATCTTTTTAGATTTATTCAAAGCGTTTGTTGATCATTTAATATTACTTTCTAAATTGTGTTATTACGGTGTTCATGATTATACATATAAATGGTTATATAGTTATGTTTACGATAGAGAACAATCTGTTAATGCAAATGGCTGTGAATCTACCAGGGCCAAGATATCCTGTGGCGTCCCACAGGGTTCGATATTTGGACCTTTATTATTCACAATCTGTATCAATGACCTTGCTGCTGTGTCTTCTACTGTACTTCCCATTCTCTTTGCTGATGATACCAATTAGATTTTATCACACAATAATTTTGATTCACTTATTAATGAAGCCAACTCAGGCGTGGCCAAATTCCAGATAAACAAACGATCTTTATATGTAAAAAAAAAAAATCTAACTTTATTGTATTCACTAGTAAGAATAAGATTCTTTTTTTTGTTTAAGAGCCAGAATCTTAATTGGTGGGAATGAAATGGAACAAGTAACATCCACTAGATTCCTCTGAATTCTAATTGATGAAGTTATCCTGGAAAGATCATATTCAATTTGTCTGCAGCAAAGTAATGTAATCTGTTGGCATCAACAGAAAGATGAGTGGCTTGGTTCATCAGGCTTGCTTCCTAACTCTTTACTGTAGCTTAATTTACCCTTATCTCATTTACTGTAATATTGTCTGGCCCAGTACATATGCCTCGTACTGTAATATTGTCTGGCCCAGTACATATGCCTCCTACTGTAATATTGTCTGGCCCAGTACATATGCCTCCTATTGTAATATTGTCTGGGCCAGTACATAGGCCTCCTACTGTAATATTGTCTGGGCCAGTACATAGGCCTCCTACTGTAATATTGTCTGGGCCAGTAATTAGGCCTCCTACTGTAATATTGTCTGGCCCAGTACATATGCCTCCTACTGTAATATTGTCTGGGCCAGTACATAGGCCTCCTACTGTAATATTGTCTGGCCCAGTACATATGCCTCCTACTGTAATATTGTCTGGCCCAGTACATATGCCTCCTACTGTAATATTGTCTGGCCAGTACATATGCCTCCTACTGTAATATTGTCTGGGCCAGTACATAGGCCTCCTACTGTAATATTGTCTGGGCCAGTACATAGGCCTCCTACTGTAATATTGTCTGGCCCAGTACATATGCCTCCTACTGTAATATTATCTGGGCCAGTACAAAGGCCTCCTACTGTAATATTGTCTGGCCCAGTACATATGCCTCCTACTGTAATATTGTCTGGCCCAGTACATATGCCTCCTACTGTAATATTGTCTGGCCAGTACATATGCCTCCTACTGTAATATTGTCTGGGCCAGTACATATGCCTCCTACTGTATTATTGTCTGGCCCAGTACATAGGCCTCCTACTGTAATATTGTCTGGCCCAGTACATATGCCTCCTACTGTAATATTGTCTGGCCCAGTACATAGGCCTCCTACTGTAATATTGTCTGGCCAGTACATATGCCTCCTACTGTAATATTGTTCTTGGCCAGTACATATGCCTCCTACTGTAATATTGTCTGGCCCAGTACATATGCCTCCTACTGTAATATTGTCTGGGCCAGTACATAGGCCTACTGTAATATTGTCTGGCCCAGTACATAGGCCTCCTACTGTAATATTGTCTGGGCCAGTACATAGGCCTCCTATTGTAATATTGTCTGGCCCAGTACATATGCCTCCTACTCTAATATTGTCTGGCCCAGTACATATGCCTCCTACTGTATTATTGTCTGGGCCAGTACATATGCCTCCTACTGTAATATTGTCTGGCCCAGTACATATGCCTCCTACTGTAATATTGTCTGGCCAGTACATATGCCTCCTACTGTAATATTGTCTGGGCCAGTACATATGCCTCCTACTGTAATATTATCTGGGCCAGTACATATGCCTCCTACTCTAATATTGTCTGGCCCAGTACATATGCCTCCTACTGTAATATTGTCTGGGCCAGTACATAGGCCTCCTACTGTAATATTGTCTGGCCCAGTACATATGCCTCCTACTGTAATATTGTCTGGGCCAGTACATAGGCCTCCTACTGTTATATTGTCTGGGCCAGTACATAGGCCTCCTACCTACATAAATTACTCATCATCAAAATAACTCTGCCAGACTATCCTCCTCTGAATACCAGGCTCCATCTGCACCTTTGTTTAAGAAACTCTATATCTTGTCTATTTACGACATCAATGTACGCCAATTATGCACTTTCATCCAAAAATACTCATAAATGTCTGCAGTTTACGTAAACCCTCCAATGGATTCTTCCAGGTTAATTCTGAAATCCATCTATATAACACAAGACACTGTGATAGCCTTCACCCTCCCAACTGCCGCACCTCACATAGTCAATTCTCTATCAGATACAGAGGTACCAAACTCTGGAATTCTTATCTTCACATTGCCAAAACATCATCAACCCTCAATAACATCAAGTGAAGACTGGGGTCAGCCTGATGAACCAAACTACCCAGTAATCTCCTCCATGAAGACTGGGGGTCAGCCTGATGAACCAAACTACTCAGTAATCTCCTCCATGAAGACTGGGGGGTCAACCTGATGAACCAAACTACTCAGTAATCTCCTCCATGAAGACTGGGGGTCAGCCTGATGAACCAAACTACTCAGTAATCTCCTCCATGAAGACTGGGGGTCAGCCTGATGAACCAAACTACCCAGTAATCTCCTCCATGAAGACTGGGGGTCAGCCTGATGAACCAAACTACTCAGTAATCTCCTCCATGAAGACTGGGGGTCAGCCTGATGAACCAAACTACTCAGTAATCTCCTCCATGGAGACTGGGGGTCAGCCTGATGAACCAAACTACTCAGTAATCTCCTCCATGAAGACTGGGGGTCAACCTGATGAACCAAACTACTCAGTAATCTCCTCCATGAAGACTGGGGGTCAGCCTGATGAACCAAACTACTCAGTAATCTCCTCCATGGAGACTGGGGGTCAACCTGATGAACCAAACTACCCAGTAATCTCCTCCATGAAGACTGGGGGTCAGCCTGATGAACCAAACTACCCAGTAATCTCCTCCATGAAGACTGGGGGGTCAGCCTGATGAACCAAACTACCCAGTAATCTCCTCCATGAAGACTGGGGGATCAGCCTGATGAACCAAACTACTCAGTAATCTCCTCCATGAAGACTGGGGGTCAGCCTGATGAACCAAACTACTCAGTAATCTCCTCCATGAAGACTGGGGGGTCAGCCTGATGAACCAAACTACCCAGTAATCTCCTCCATGGAGACTGGGGGTCAGCCTGATGAACCAAACTACCCAGTAATCTCCTCCATGGAGACTGGGGGTCAGCCTGATGAACCAAACTACCCAGTAATCTCCTCCATGAAGACTGGGGGGTCAGCCTGATGAACCAAACTACCCAGTAATCTCCTCCATGAAGACTGGGGGTCAGCCTGATGAACCAAACTACCCAGTAATCTCCTCCATGAAGACTGGGGGTCAGCCTGATGAACCAAACTACTCAGTAATCTCCTCCATGAAGACTGGGGGTCAGCCTGATGAACCAAACTACTCAGTAATCTCCTCCATGAAGACTGGGGGTCAGCCTGATGAACCAAACTACCCAGTAATCTCCTCCATGAAGACTGGGGGGTCAGCCTGATGAACCAAACTACTCAGTAATCTCCTCCATGAAGACTGGGGGGTCAGCCTGATGAACCAAACTACTCAGTAATCTCCTCCATGGAGACTGGGGGTCAGCCTGATGAACCAAACTACTCAGTAATCTCCTCCATGAAGACTGGGGGGTCAGCCTGATGAACCAAACTACTCAGTAATCTCCTCCATGAAGACTGGGGGGTCAGCCTGATGAACCAAACTACTCAGTAATCTCCTCCATGAAGACTGGGGGTCAGCCTGATGAACCAAACTACTCAGTAATCTCCTCCATGAAGACTGGGGGTCAGCCTGATGAACCAAACTACTCAGTAATCTCCTCCATGAAGACTGGGGGTCAGCCTGATGAACCAAACTACTCAGTAATCTCCTCCATGAAGACTGGGGGTCAGCCTGATGAACCAAACTACTCAGTAATCTCCTCCATGGAGACTGGGGATCAGCCTGATGAACCAAACTACTCAGTAATCTCCTCCATGGAGACTGGGGGGTCAGCCTGATGAACCAAACTACTCAGTAATCTCCTCCATGGAGACTGGGGATCAGCCTGATGAACCAAATTACTCAGTAATCTCCTCCATATAGCCCAACCCTCACACTCTCATATCCACACATGCACATACACATTTAAACAAAATATATACTGTTATATATATTTTTTGTGATTGCTGATCGGTTCATTTGTAGACTTTTGTTATCTGTTTTAACAAACCTTTTTTTTTGTACTTATGTATTGTATATAGTTTTTTTGTGTTGTGGTTTTTATATAAGCCCTTGAGCTTCCAACCACATGCACAGTTTTTATTGATTTATTTGTATCTGTATTGTTGTTTATCACTTATTGTCGTAGGAGCAAATCAATTAAACATAAACCTAAACATGGGTAACCCTAAACCTAACCCAAAAGTAAACTATTGGAAAAGCACTACAATAATAGCAACATATCAATGTGTTTCTTATCAAAACATCATTAGAATAATGTAAATAATGTTATCAGATTTTTTTTTAAACGAAAACAGACTATTTTAGCAAAATTACCATAATTTGCATATTCTGTCAATCAAATATATACATTATTCCTTTATATAATGTGCAGTTGTTTACCAAAGTACAATCCACATTAGTACAAAATAAATGTATTTGCAATCATTTCAATTTAGTATCACGTCTCCCGAGTGGTGCAGTGATCTAAGGCACTGCATCGCAGTGCTAGCTGTGTCACTAGAGATCCTGGTTCGAATCCAGGCTCTGTCGTAGCCGGCCGCGACCGGGAGACCCATGGGTTGGCGCACAATTGGCCCAGCGTCGTCCAGGGTAGGGGAGGGAATGGCCGGCAGGGATGTAGCTCAGTTGGTAGAGCATGGCGTTTGCAACGCCAGGGTTGTGGTTTCGATTCCCACGGGGGGTATAAAAAATAATGTAAGTCGCTCTGGATAAGAGCGTCTGCTAAATGACTTAAATGTATCATTTTGTTTTCAGAATTTGTAAGTAAATATTAATTTTGTCATATTTATGTGGTAAAAATGGCTGCCATTTAAAGGGGCAATTTGAAATACACTTAATTTGATTGACAAAAATAGTGATTCAATTCACTTTAAAAAATTTGATCCTGAGAGACATCCATGAAAATAATAATATAAATTAATACAAATATGGCTTAGTTTTCTTTATTTACTTACCACACAGCTAGCATTAGCATAGCTGTTAATGAAAACATATATAAAAGTTGCACATGTAGAATATTGTAGGATCTTATAGGAATTCTGGTATTTGTATAACATTTCAGTAGAATAAATATAATTTTCGGTGAATACACACAAATACAGCAATATGTGTATTTTCTACAAGTGGATATTTTGAGTGCTATATCATTTGGTTTAAGTGACTTAGATGCTTTTTGAAGCTTCCTGACATACAGTGGGGAAAAAAAGTATTTAGTCAGCCACCAATTGTGCAAGTTCTCCCACTTAAAAAGATGAGAGAGGCCTGTAATTTTCATTATAGGTACACGTCAACTATGACAGACAAATTGAGCATTTTTTTTCCCAGAAAATCACATTGTAGGATTTTTCATGAATTTATTTGCAAATTATGGTGGAAAATAAGGATTTGGTCACCTACAAACAAGCAAGATTTCTGGCTCTCACAGACCTGTAACTTCTTCTTTAAGAGGCTCCTCTGTCCTCCACTCGTTACCTGTATTAATGGCACCTGTTTGAACTTGTTATCAGTATAAAAGACACCTGTCCACAACCTCAAACAGTAACACTCCAAACTCCACTATGGCCAAGACCAAAGAGCTGTCAAAGGACACCAGAAACAAAATTGTAGACCTGCACCAGGCTGGGAAGACTGAATCTGCAATAGGTAAGCAGCTTGGTTTGAAGAAATCAACTGTGGGAGCAATTATTAGGAAATGGAAGATATACAAGACCACTGATAAATCTCCCTCGATCTGGGGCTCAACGCAAGATCTCACCCCGTGGGGTCAAAATGATCACAAGAACGGTGAGCAAAAATCCCAGAACCACACGGGGGACCTAGTGAATGACCTGCAGAGAGCTGGGACCAAAGTAACAAAGCCTACCATCAGTAACACACTACGCCGCCAGGGACTCAAATCCTGCAGTGCCAGACGTGTCCCCCTGCTTAAGCCAGTACATGTCCAGGCCCGTCTGAAGTTTGCTAGAGTGCATTTGGATGATCCAGAAGAGGATTGGGAGAATGTCATATGGTCAGATGAAACCAAAATAAAACTTTTTGGTAAAAACTCAACTCGTCGTGTTTGGAGGACAAAGAATGCTGAGTTGCATCCAAAGAACACCATACCTACTGTGAAGCATGGGGGTGGAAACATCATGCTTTGGGGCTGTTTTTCTGCAAAGGGACCAGGACGACTGATCCGTGTAAAGGAAAGAATGAATGGGGCCATGTATCGTGAGATTTTGAGTGAAAACCTCCTTCCATCAGCAAGGGCATTGAAGATGAAACGTGGCTGGGTCTTTCAGCATGACAATGATCCCAAACACACCTCCCGGGCAACGAAGGAGTGGCTTTGTAAGAAGCATTTCAAGGTCCTGGAGTGGCCTAGCCAGTCTCCAGATCTCAACCCCATAGAAAATCTTTGGAGGGAGTTGAAAGTCTGTGTTGCCCATCGACAGCCCCAAAACATCACTGCTCTAGAGGAGATCTGCATGGAGGAATGGGCCAAAATACCAGCAACAGTGTGTGAAAACCTTGTGAAGACTTACAGAAAACGTTTGACCTGTGTCATTGCCAACAAAGGGTATATAACAAAGTATTGAGAAACTTTTGTTATTGACCAAATACTTATTTTCCACCATAATTTGCAAATAAATTCATTTAAAATCCTACAATGTGATTTTCTGGATTTTTTTTCTCTCATTTTGTCTGACATAGTTCACGTGTACCTATGATGAAAATTACAGGTCTCTCTCATCTTTTTAAGTGGGAGAACTTGCACAATTGGTGGCTGACTAAATACTTTTTTTCCCCCACTGTATCCCCTACCACTCCCATTTTTTCACTAACAGCGAAGCTAATGCTAGCTGTGGTCCTTTGTAGCTCAGTTGGTAGAGCATGATGCTTGTAACGTCAGGGTAGTGGGTTCGATAGCCGAGACCAACCACACGTAAAATGTATGATTTTTTCCATATTTTGTTACGTTACAGCCTTATTCTAAAATGGATTAAGTTGTATTTTTTTCCTCATCAATCTACAAACAATACCCCATAATGACAAAACAAAAACAGGTTTTTAGAAATGTTTGCTAAAAATAATAATACATAGAAAACTGAAATATACCATTTACATAAGTATTCAGACCATTTTCTCAGTACTTTGTTGAAGCACCTTTGGCAGCGATTACAGCCTTGAGTCTTCTTGGGTATGACGCTACAAGCTCGGCACACCTGTATTTGGGGAGTTTCTCCCATTCTTCTCTGCAGATCCTCTCAAGCTCTGTCAGGTTGGATGGGGAGCGTCGCTGCAAAGCTATTTTCAGGTCTTTCCAGAGACGTTCAATCAGGATCAAGTCCGGGATCTGGCTGGGCCACTCAAGGACATTCAGAGCCTTGTCCCGAAACCACTCGTGCATTATCTTGGCTGTGTGCTCAGGGTCATTGTCCTGTTGGAAGGTGAACCTTCACCCCAGTCTAAGGTCCTGAGCGCTCTGGAGCAGGCTTTCATCAAGGATCTCTCTTTACTTTGCTACGTTCATCTTTCCCTCAATCCTGACTAGTCTCCCAGTCCCTGCCACTGAAAAACATCCCCACAGCATGATGCTGCCACCATCATGCTTCACCGCAGGGATGGTGCCAGGTTTCCTCCAGATGTGACGCTTGGCATTCAGGCCAAGGAGTTCAATCTTGGTTTCATCAGACCAGAGAATCTTGTTTCTCATGGTCTGAGAGTCCTTTAGGTGATTTTTGGCAAACTCCAAGCGGATGTCATGTGCCTTTTACTGAGGAGTGGTTTCCATCTGGCCACTCTACCATAACGGCCTGATTGGTGTTCTGCTGCAGAGATGGTTGTCCTTCTGGAAGGTTCTCCAATCTCCACAGAGGATCTCTGGATCTCTGTCAGAGTGACCATTGAGTTCTTCTCCTACGATTGCTCAGTTTGGCAGAGCGGCCAGCTCTAGGAAGAGTCTTGGTGGTTCCAAACTTCTTTCATTTAAGAATAATGCAGGCCACTGTGTTTTTGGGGACTTTCAATGCTGCAGACATGTTTTGGTTGCCTTCCCCAGATCTGTGCCTCGACACAATCCTGTCTTGGAGCTTTACGGACAATTCCATTGACCTAATGCCTTGGTTTCTGCTCTGACATGCACTGTCAACTGTGGCACCTTGTATAGACAGGTGTGTGCCTTTCCAAATCATGTCCAATCAATTGAATTTACCACAGGTGGACTCCAATCAAGTTGTAGAAACATCTCAAGGGTGATCAATGGAAACAGGATGCACCTGAGCTCAATTTCCAGACTCATAGCAAAGGGTCTGAATACTTATGTAAATCGGGTATTTCAGTTTTTATTTTTGTATATATTTGCTAAAATTTCTAAAAACCTGTTTTTGCTTTGTGATTATGGGGTATTGTGTTTAGATTGATGAGGGGATAAAAACAATTTAATCAATTTTAGAATAAGGCAAAATGTGGAAAAAGTAAATGGATACTTTCCGAATGCACTGTATGTCAAGTAATTTAGATTTTGTACACGATCATGCCTAGTTATAACTAGTTATGACTATCCTACCAATCCTTGACTCCGGCGATGTCATTTACAAAATAGCCTCCAACACTCTACTCAGCAAATTGGTTGTAGTCTATCACAGTGCCATCCGTTTTGTCTCCAAAGCCTCATATACTACCCACCATTGTGACCTGTACGCTCTCGTTGGCTTGCCCTTACTAAATTTTTGTCGTCAAACCCACTGGCTCCAGGTCATCTATAAATCACTGCTAGGCAAATCCCCACCTTATCTTAGCTCATTGGTCACCATAGCAACACCCACCCGTAGTATGCGCTCCAGCAGGTATATCTCACTGGTCATCCCCAAAGCCAACACCTCCTTTGGCCGCCATTCCTTCCAGTTCTTTGCTGCTAATGACTGGAACGAACTGCACAAATCTCTGAAGCTGGAGACTCTTATCTCCCTCACTAACTTTAAGCATCAGTTGTCAGAGCACCTTACCGAGCCCATCTGAAATTAGCCCACCCAACTACCTCATCCCCATATTGTTATTTATTTTGCTAATTTGCACCCCAGTATCTCTATTTGCACATCTTCTTCTGCACATCTATCACTCCAGTGTTAATGCTAAAATGTAATTATTTTGCACTATGGCCTATTTATTGCCTTACCTCCATAACTTACTAAATTTGCACACACTGTATAAAGATTTTCTATTGTGTCATTGACTGTATGTTTTGTTTTACCCCATATGTAACTCTGTGTTGTTGTTGTTTTTATCGCACTGCTTTGCTTTATCTTGGCCAGGTCGCAGTTGTAAATGAGAACTTGTTCTCAACTGGCTTACCTGGTTAAATAAAGGTGAAATAAATAAAAAATACCAGTTATAAACAGTTATACCCATAAAGTGCTCCATCACTGCAAATTATCAAGATCATCCAACAGGTCCCACTGCACTATCTAATAACGAGACTATTGCAGCTCTGATTATTTTGATAACTTCTGGAAACAAAGCTTGTATGATAAGGAGGATAGGTTCGACCCAAATCATTTGGGTTCCTGGATCCTTTCCCAGCATTATAAGGCTGCGTTGAGATTTATCAATGACCCAAGCCCAGCTCATTTAATCCCTACCATTGTGTTGCTGAGTTGTCATAATGCTTCAGCAAATGTACATTATCCCAGGGACCCCAAAAAGCAAGCAATGCAGATGTAGAAGCACAGTGGCTAGGAAAAACTGCATAGAAAAGCAGGAACCTAGGAAGAAACCTAGAGAGGACCAAGGCTCTGAGGGGTGGCATGTCCTATTCTGGCTGTGCTGGGTGGAGATTATAAGAGTACATGGCCATTTAAGGCCAGATTGTTCTTCAAGATGTTCAAACGTTCATATATGACCAGCAGGGTCAAATAATAATCAGTCTTTGTAGAGGGTGTAACAGGTCACTATCTCAGGAGTAAATGTCAGTTGGCTTTTCACAGCCGAGCATTCAGAGGTCGAGACAGCAGGTGCGGTAGAGAGAGAGGGAGAGAGTCGAAAACAGCAGGTGCGGGACAAGGTAGCACGTCCGGTCAACAGGTCAGGGTTCCATAGCCGCAGGCAGAAGAGTGGAAACTGGAGCAGCAGCACAACCAGGTGGACTGGGGACAGCCAGGAGTCATCAGGCCAGGTAGTCCTCTCTTGTTGAATGCTGCTTTTTAGTTAGCTTTGCGACAGCATCAAATAGAAATGTTGGATTGTTCTTATTCTCCTCAATTAGGTTGGAAAAATAGGATGATCGAGCAGCAGTGAGGGCTCTTTGATATTGCTCTGTACTTTCTTTCCAAGTTAGACGGAAGTCTTCCAGTTTGGTGGAGCGCCATTTCCGTTCCAATTTTCTGGAAGCTTGCTTCAGGGCTCGGGTATTTTCTGAATACCAGGGAGCAAATTTCTTGTGACAATTGTTTTTGGTTTTTAGGGGTGCGACTGCATCTAGGGTATTACGCAAGGTTAAATTTAGATCCTCAGTTAGGTAGTTAACCGGTTTTTGTACTCCGACGTCCTTGGGTAGGTGGAGAGAGTCTGGAAGGGCATCTAGGAATCTTTGTCCGAGAATTTATAGCATGTCTTTTGATGATCCTTGGTTGGGGTCTGAGCAGATTATTTGTTGCGATTGCAAACGTAATAAGATGGTGGTCCGATAGTCCAGGATTATGAGGAAAAACATTTAGATCCACAAAATTTATTCCACGGGACAAAACTAGATCCAGGGTATTACTGTGGCAATGAGTAGGTCAAATCAAATCAAATCAAATTTTATTGGCCACATGTGCCGAATACAACAGGTGCAGACATTACAGTGAAATGCTTACTTACAGCCCTTAACCAACAGTGCATTTATTTTTAATAAAAAAGTAAAATAAAACAATAACCATAAAGTGTTGAGAAAAAAAGAGCAGAAGTAAAATAAAATAACAGTAGGGAGGCTATATATACAGGGGGGTACCGGTGCAGAGTCAATGTGCAGGGGCACCGGCTAGTTGAGGTAGTTGAAGTAATATGTACATGTGGGTAGAGTTAAAGTGACTATGCATAAATAATGAACAGAGTAGCAGCAGCGTAAAAAGATGGGGTGGGGGGGCAATGCAAATAGTCCGGGTAGCCATGATTAGCTGTTCAGGAGTCTTATGGCTTGGGGGTAGAAGCTGTTGAGAAGTCTTTTGGACCTAGACTTGGCACTCCGGTACCGCTTGCCGTGCGGTAGCAGAGAGAAAAGTCTATGACTAGGGTGGCTGGAGCCTTTGACAATTTTGAGGGCCTTCCTCTGACACCGCCTGTATAGAGGTCCTGGATGGCATGAAGCTTGGCCCCAGTGATGTACTGTGTCCTAAGCACTACCCTCTGTAGTGCCTTGCGGTCGGAGGCCAAGCAGTTGCCATACCAGGTGGTGATGCAACCAGTCAGGATGCTCTCGATGGTGCAGCTGTAGAATTTTTTGAGGATCTGAGGGGGAATAGGCTTTGTCGTGCCCTCTTCACGACTGTCTTGGTGTGTTTGGACCATGATAGTTCATTGGTGATGTGGACACCAAAGAACTTGAAGCTCTCAACCTGTTCCACTACAGCCCCGTCGATGAGAATGGGGGCGTGCTCAGTCCTCTTTTCTTTCCTGTAGTCCACAATCATCTCCTTTGTCTTGGTCACGTTGAGGGAGAGGTTGTTATCCTGGCACCACACGGCCAGGTCTCTGACCTCCTCCCTATAGGCTGTCTCATCATTGTCGGTGATCAGGCCAGGATCCAGTTGCAGAGGGAGGTGTTTAGTCCCAGGATCCTTAGCTTAGTGATGAGCTTTGAGGGCACTATGGTGTTGAATGCTGAGCTGTAGTCAATGAATAGCATTCTCACGTAGGTGTTCCTCTTGTCCAGGTGGGAAAGGGCAGTGTGGAGTGCAATAGAGATTGCATCATCTGTGGATCTGTTGGGGCGGTATGCAAATTGGAGTGGGTCTAGGGTTTCTGGGATAATGGTGTTGATGTGAGCCATGACCAGCCTTTCAAAGCACTTCATGGCTACAGACGTCAGTGCTATGGGTCGGTAGTCATTTAGGCAGGTTATCTTAGTGTCATTGGGCACGGGGACTATGATGGTCTGCTTGAAACATGTTGGTATTACAGACTCAGTCAGGGACATGTTGAAAATGTCAGTGAAGACACTTGCCAGTTGGTCAGCACATGCTCGGAGTACACGTCCTGGTAATCCGTCTGGCCCTGCGGCCTTGTGAATGTTGACCTGCTTAAAAGTCTTACTCACATCGGCTACGGAGAGCCTGATCACATAGTCATCCGGAACAGCTGGTGCTCTCATGCATGCTTCAGTGTTGCTTGCCTCGAAGCGAGCATAGAAGTGGTTTAGCTCGTCTGGTAGGCTTGTGTCACTGGGAAGCTCGCGCCTGTGCTTCCCTTTGTAGTCTGTAATAGTTTTCAAGCCCTGCCACATCCGACGAGCGTCGGAGCAGGTGTAGTACGATTCAATCTTAGTCCTGTATTGACTCTTTGCCTGTTTGATGGTTCGTCGGAGGGCATAGCGGGATTTCTTATAAGCGTCCGGGTTAGAGTCCCACTCCTTGAAAGCGTCAGCTCTACCCTTTAGCTCAGTGTGGATGTTTCCTGTAATCCATGGCTTCTGGTTGGGGTATGTACGTACGGTCACTGTGGGGACGACATCATCGATGCACTTATTGATGAAGCCAGTGACTGATGTGGTGTACTCCTCAATGCTATCTGAAGAATCCCTGAACATGTTCCAGTCTGTGCTAGCAAAACAGTCCTGTAGCTTAGCATCTGCGTCATCTGACCACTTTTTTATTAACCGAGTCACTGGTGCTTCCTGCTTTAGTTTTTGCTTATAAGCAGGAATCAGGAGGATAGAGTTATGGTCAGATTTGCCAAATGGAGGGCGAGGGAGAGCTTTGTATGCGTCTCTGTGTGTGGAGTAAAGGTGGTCTAGAGTTGTTTTTCCTCTGGTTGCACATTTAACATGCTGGTAGAAATTAGGTAGAAGAGATTTAAGTTTCCCTGCATTAAATTCCCCGGCCACTAGTAGCGCTTCCTTTGGATGAGCGTTTTCCTGTTGACTTATGGCCTTATACAGCTCATTCAGTGCAATCCTAATGCCAGCATTGGTTTGTGGTGGTAAATAGACAGCTATGAAAAATATAGATGAAAACTCTCTTGGTAAATAGTGTGGTCTACAGCTTATCATAAGATACTCTACCTCAGGTGAGCAAAACCTCGAGACTTCCTTAGTATTAGATTTTTGTGCACCAGCTGTTGTTTACAAATATACACAGACAACCACCCCTTGTCTTACCGGAGTCAGCCGTTCTATCCTGCCGATGTAGCGTATAGCCCGCTAGCTGTATGTTATCCATGTCGTCGTTCAGCCACGACTCGGTGAAACATAAGATATTACCGTTTTTAATGTCCCGTTGGTGGGATAACCGTATTCTTAGGTCATCCAATTTATTTTCCAATGATTGAAGATTGGCTAATAGGATTGATGGGAGCGGCAGTTTACTCGCTCGCCGTCGGATCCTTACAAGGCACCCCGACCTACGTCCACGATATCTCCGTCTCTTTCCTCATGCGAATGACGGGGATTTGGGCCTTGTCGGGTGTCTGTAGTATATCCTTTGCGGCCGCCTCATTGAAGAAAAATGATTCGTCCAATACGAGGTGAGTAATCGCTTTCCTGATCTTTTCCATGTGAATATTAAAGTCACCAAACATTAGAATATTATCTGCCATGACTACAAGGTCCGATAGGGTTTCAGGGAACTCAGTGAGGAACTCTGTATACGGCCCAGGAGGCCTGTAAACAGTAGCTATAAAAAGTGATTGAGTAGGCTGCATAGATTTCATGACTAGCAGCTCAAAAGACGAAAACTCAGTCATTTCCTTTTTTGTAAATTGAAATTTGCTGTCATAAATGTTAGCAACACCTCCGCCTTTGCGGGATGCATGGGGGGATATGGTCACTAGTGTAACCAGGAGGATAGGCCTCATTTAACACAGTACATTAATCAGGCTTGAGCCATGTTTCAGTCAGGCCAATCACATCAATATTATGATCTGTGATTAGTTCATTGACTATGACTGCCTTGAAAGTGAGGGATCTAACATTAAGTAACCCTATTTTGAGATGTGAGATATCACAAAGTCTTCCAATAATGATAGGAATGGAGGAGGTCTTTATTCCAGTGAGATTGCTAATACGAACCCTGCACTAACATAAATAACATGAGCATGTCTACCTCTGCTAAACTTCAGCAATAAAAACAATCAAGCATCGCAGAAGAGATGCTAAAAATAGCCCACGTTAAAATATGTAGCTTACGAAACAAGGTTCATGAAATCAATAATTCGCTAGTAACAGATGACATTCATATTCTGACAATCAATGATACTCACTTAGATAATACCTTTGATAATACAGAGGTAGCAATATGTGGTTATAAGATCTACAGAAAAGAGAGAAATGCCAAAGGTTGAGGTGTGGCTGTTTATATTCAGAACCACATTCCTGTAAAGCTTAGAGAGGGTATCATGTTAAATACTGTTTTAGTAATATGGCTACAGGTTCATCTGCCTCACCTAAAGCCCATTCTGGTGGGAAGCTGCTATAGACCACCAAGTGCTAACAGTCAGTATCTGGATAATATGTGTGAAATGCTTGATAATGTATGTCATATCAACAGAGAGGTATATTTTCTGGGTGATTTAAATATTGACTGGCTTTCATCAGGCTGCCCACTCAAGAAAAAGCTTCAAACTGTAACTAGTGCCTGCAACCTGGTTCAGGTTATCAGTCAACCTATCAGGTTAGTTACAAACACTGGGCAGCCTGATGAAAGCCAGTCAATATTTAACGAGTCCGACGCAAAGGATATACTGCTTTCTCGAGACCAGGCCCAAATCCCCGTCATTTGCATGAAGACAAGACGGAGAAAAGGGGGGCGGAGTTCGGGCTGCCTTCTGAGAATTCATAGGCCAGTGAGTAAACCCCCACTACCATCCGTACTATTGGCCAACAAAATGGATGATCTACGATCAAGAATATCATAGCAACGGGACATTAAAAACGGTACTATCTTATGTTTCACGAGTCGTGGCTGAATGACGACACGGATAATATAAAGCTGGCTGGGTTTTCTGTGCATTGGCAGGACAAAACAGCTACGTCTGGTAAGACGAGGGGCGGGGGTGTGTGTCTATTTGTCAAACAGCTGGTAAGTCTAATGTTAAAGAAGTCTCGAGGTGTTGCTCGCCTGAGGTAGAGTACCTCATGATAAGCTGTAGACCCACTATCTACCAAGAGAGTTTTCATCTATATTATTCGTAGCCGTCTATTTACCACCACAAACCAATGCTGACACTAAGACCGTACTCAACGAGCTGTATAAGGCCATAAGCAAACAGGAAAATGCTCATCCAGAAGCGATGCTCCTAGTGGCCGGGGACATTAATGCAGGCAAACTTAAATCCGTTTGACCTCATTTCTATCAGCATTTCATATGAGCAACCAGAGGAAAAAAAAATTCTAGACCACCTTTAATCTACACACAATGACGCATACAAAGCTCTCCCACGACCACCATTTGGCAAATCTGACCATAACTCTATCCTCCTGATTCCTGCTCAAACAGGAAGTACCAGTGACTCGCTCAATATGGAAGTGGTCAGATGACGTGGATGCTAAGCTACAGGACTGTTTTGCTAGCACAGACTGGAATATGTTCCAGGATTCATCCAATGGCATTGAGGAGTACACCACCTCTGTCATCGGATTCATCAATAAGTGCATCGACGACGTCGTCCCCACAGTGACCGTACGTATACATCCCAACCAGAAGCCATGGATTACAGGCAACATCCGCATCGATCTAAAGAGCTGCCACTTTCAAGGAGCGGGACACTAATCCGGACGCTTATAAGAAATCCCGCTACCCGCTGTCTATTATCTATGTATAGTCACTTTACCCCTACCTACATGTACAAATTACCTGGACTAACCTGTACCCCAGCCCATTGACTCGGTACCGGTACCCCCTGTATATAGCCTCATTATTACCTGGACTAACCTGTACCCCAGCCCATTGACTCGGTACCGGTACCCCCTGTATATAGCCTCATTATTACCTGGACTAACCTGTACCCCAGCCCATTGACTCTGTACCGGTACCCCCTGTATATAGCCTCATTATTACCTGGACTAACCTGTACCCCAGCCCATTGACTCGGTACCGGTATCCCCTGTATATAGCCTCATTATTGTTATTTTATTGTGTTACTTTTGATTATTTTTTACTTCAGTTTATTTGGTAAATGTTTTCTTAACTCTTTCTTGAACTGCACTGTTGGTTAAGGGCTTGTAAGTAAGCATTTCACTGTAAGGTCTACACCTGTTGTATTCGGCGCATGTGACAAATAAAGTTTGATTTGATTTGGAATGAAATCATCAACATGTATTGATCACATATTTTCTAATGCTGCAGAAATTTGCTTGAAAGCAGTATCCAAATCCATCGGATGTGGTGATCACAATATAGTAGCCATATCTAGGAAAACCAAAGTTCCAAACGCTGGGCCTAATATAGTGTATAAGAGGTCATACAATAAGTTTTGTAGTGATTCCTATGTTGTTGATGTTAAGAATATTTGTTGGTCCGTGGTGTGTAATGAGGAGCAAACAGACGTTGCACTTGACACATTTATGAAATTGCTTATTCCAGTTACTAATAAGCATGCACCCATTAAGAAAATGACTGTAAAAACTGTTAAATCCAGTGGAACGATGAGGAATTGAAAAATGGTATGGTTGAGAGGGATGAGGCAAAAGGAATGGCAAATAAGTCTGGCTGCACAACCGATTGGCAAACGTACTGCAAATTGAGAAAACATGTGACTAAACTGAATAAAAAGAAGAAGAAACTACACTATGAAACAAAGATAAATGACATAAAGAATGATAGTAAAAAGCTTAGGAGCACCTTAAATGAAACTCCGCTCCATCATTCATGGCTCATTCATCACAAAACCCACTGATACTACTTTAATGATTTAATTAATAATTAAACTACTTTAATGATTTCATCCAAGCATATCTGACTAAATGAGGAAAGACAAGCATCGTAATTTTGAATTCTGTAAAGTGAGTGTGGAAGAGGTAAAAAATGATTGTTGTCTATCAACAATGACAAGCCACCGGGGTCTGACAACTTGGTTGGAAAATTACTGAGGATAATAGCGGACGATATTGCCACTCCTATTTGCCATATCTTCAATTTAAGCCTATTAGAAAGTGTGTGCCCTCAGGCCTGGGCTCAGTTGTAAAAGATACCTGGTTCTCAATGTGACATCACTGTCTAAACAAAGGTTAAGAAAGTGCACACTAACGTGCACACAGTAGTCTAACGTGCACACAGTAGTCTAACGTGCACACAGTAGTCTAAAGTGCACACAGTAGTCTAACGTGCACACAGTAGTTCTAACATGCACACAGTAGTCTAACATGCACACAGTAGTTCTAAGTGCACCGGTTAGTCTACGTAGTCTAACGTGCACACAGTAGTCTAACGTGCACACAGTAGTCTAAAGTGCACACAGTAGTCTAACGTGCACACAGTAGTCTAACATGCACACAGTAGTCTAAAGTGCACACGGTAGTCTAACGTGCACACAGTAGTCTAACGTGCACACAGTAGTCTAACGTGCACACAGTAGTCTAACGTGCACACAGTAGTCTAACGTGCACACAGTAGTCTAACGTGCACACAGTAGTCTAACGTGCACACCAAGAAAAGCTTTCAGGAGGCAGTAGGAAGTTAGAGCATGATACCACAGTGTTTATGGCCGCAATCTAGTTACTGTAGCTCAATTAGTCATAGCCTAAAGCTGTCTTAACAGTCAGCCCATGATGCTTAAGCTCTGCCTTTACAGTCAGCCCATGATGCTAAAGCTCTGCCTTTACAGTCAGCCCATGATGCTAAAGCTCTGCCTTTACAGTCAGCCCATGATGCTAAAGCTCTGCCTTTACAGTCAGCCCATGATGCTAAAGCTCTGCCTTTACAGTCAGCCCATGATGCTAAAGCTCTGCCTTTACAGTCAGCCCATGATGCTAAAGCTCTGCCTTTACAGTCAGCCCATGATGATAAAGTGTTGTCTTTCACTATGTCGAAGTCAAAGTGGAGAGTGTATAGAGACACTGACCTGGGGTGAGATGGAGGAAGAGGACACTTTCATGGCTGATTGAAGAGAGGAAGAGGGCTGAACCAGGGAGATGAGAGAGAGGAAAAGGAAGACAGGTAATCCATGGCTGGTCTCAAGTGGCATCTGATGTCAGGGACTCAGTGTAGGCAGCAGGTTGATGTCAGCAGGTTGATATCAGGGTCTCAGTAGGTTGATGTCAGCAGGTTGGTGGTCGTGTTCTGACGTCTGTCCAGAGCAGAACAGGGTTGGTGGTCGTGTTCTGACGTCTGTCCAGAGCAGAACAGGGTTGGTGGTCGTGTTCTGACGTCTGTCCAGAGCAGAACAGGGTTGGTGGTCGTGTTCTGACGTCTGTCCAGAGCAGAACAGGGTTGGTGGTCGTGTTCTGACGTCTGTCCAGAGCAGAACAGGGTTGGTGGTCGTGTTCTGACGTCTGTCCAGAGCAGAACAGGGTTGGTGGTCGTGTTCTGACGTCTGTCCAGAGCAGAACAGGATCCAGTTCCTGACGTTGGACCATAAATGATAAACAGGGTGACAGCTATTTTTTGGAGAATGTCAGATTTGATTGTATTTGTAGAAGTAATTTCAGTTTGGGTTAGAGTCCCTGTCCGTCTCGTAGAGTATTGCTGTTTCATCTATGTCATGTGTACTCTCCATATGGGTCTCCTGCTCTACACAGAGCCATAGATTATTCATATAAATGGGTCTCCTGTTCAACACAGAGCCATAGATTATTAATATAGGTCTCCTGTTCTACACAGAGCCATAGATTATTCATATGAGTCTCCTGTTCTACACAGAGCCATAGATTATTGATATAAATGGGTCTACGCTGCTCTATGCTACTCTATGCTGTTATATGCTGTTATATGCTACTCTATGCTACTCTATGCTACTCTATGCTGCTCTATGCTACTCTATGCTACTCTATGCTGCTCTATGCTACTCTATGCTACTCTATGCTACTCTATGCAGAACAGGGCAGCACGGCTGGTCCTTGGATGTACAGAGAGCTAACATTAATAATATGCATGTCAATCTCTCCTGGCTCAAAGTGAAGGAGAGATTGACTTCATCACTACTTGTATTTATGAGAGGTATTAACATGTTGAAAGCACGGAGCTGTCTGTTTAAACTACTGGCACACAGCTCAGACACCCATGCATACCCCACAAGACATGCCACCAGAGGTCTCTTCACAGTCCCCAAGTCCAGAACAGACTATGGGAGGTGCACAGTACTACATAGAGCCATGGCTTCATAGAACTCTATTCCACATCAGGTAACTGATAAAAATACACCTTATGGAACAGCGGGGACTGAGAAGAGATACACACACAGGTACAGACACACGCATACACACACATGATAACATACGCACTATACACACACGTACACATGGATTTTATGCCTTAATGTTGCTGGACCCCAGAAAAAGTAGCTGCTGCCTTGACAGGAACTAATTGGGATCCATAATAAATACAAATACAAATGCTAGTGTATGTTGCTCTATGCTGCTCTATGCTACTGTATGGTGCCCTACGCTACTGTACGCTGCTCTATGCTACTCTATGCTAACTCTATGCTACTGTACGCTGCTCTATGCTAACGCTATGCTACTGTACGCTGCTCTATGCTACTCTATGCTAACTCTATGCTACTGTATGGTGCACTACGCTACTGTACGCTGCTCTATGCTACTCTATGCTAACTCTATGCTACTGTACGCTGCTCTATGCTACTCTATGCTACTCTATGCTACTCTATGCTGCTCTATGCTACTGTATGCTACTGTATGCTACTGTATGCTACTCTATGCTGCTCTATACTACTCAATGCTACTCAATGTTACTCTATGCTACTCAATGCTACTCAGTGCTACTCAATGCTACTCTATGCTGCTCTATGCTGCTCTACGCTGCTCTATGCTACTGTATGCTACTCTATGCTGCTCTATGCTACTCTATGCTATTTTATGCTGCTCTATGCTACTCTATGCTACTCTATGCTACTCTATGCTACTCTATGCTGCTCTATGCTGCTCTATGCTACTCTATGCTGCTCTATGCTACTCTACGCTGCTCTATAATATGCCATTTAGCAGACGCTTTTATCCAAAGCGACTTACAGTCGTGCGTGCATACATTTTTGTGTATGGGTGGTCCCGGGGATCGAACCCACTACCTTGGCGTTACAAGCGCCGTGCTCTACCAGCTGCTCTATGCTACTGTATGCTACTCTATGCTGCTCTATGCTACTCTTTGCTATTTTATGCTGCTCTATGCTACTCTATGCTACTCTATGCTACTCAATGCTACTCTATGCTGCTCTATGCTGCTCTACGCTGCTCTATGCTACTGTATGCTACTCTATGCTGCTCTATGCTACTCTATGCTATTTTATGCTGCTCTATGCTACTCTATGCTACTCTATGCTAATCTACGCTGCTCTATGCTGCTCTATGCTACTCTATGCTGCTCTATGCTACTCTACGCTGCTCTATGCTACTCTATGCTACTCTATGCTACTGTATGCTACTCTATGCTGCTCTATGCTACTCTATGCTACTCTATGCTGCTCTATGCTGCTCTATGCTACTCTATGCTGCTCTATGCTACTCTACGCTGCTCTATGCTACTCTACGCTGCTCTATGCTACTGTATGCTACTCTATGCTGCTCTATGCTACTCTTTGCTACTCTACGCTGCTCTATGCTACTCTATGCTACTCTATGCTACTCAATGCTACTCTATGCTGCTCTATGCTGCTCTACGCTGCTCTATGCTACTGTATGCTACTCTATGCTGCTCTATGCTACTCTATGCTATTTTATGCTGCTCTATGCTACTCTATGCTACTCTATGCTAATCTACGCTGCTCTATGCTGCTCTATGCTACTCTATGCTGCTCTATGCTACTCTACGCTGCTCTATGCTACTCTATGCTACTCTATGCTACTGTATGCTACTCTATGCTGCTCTATGCTACTCTACGCTGCTCTATGCTACTCTATGCTACTCTATGCTACTCTATGCTGCTCTATGCTACTCTACGCTGCTCTATGCTACTGTATGCTACTCTACAACTAGTCAGTGATCTACACTAGTCCATATAATCTAAAACATCCCTCCCCAAACCAAACCAGCCAGACCCCATCAGGCCCCTACCCAGCCAGTCAGCCCAGATCCCATCCCTCCCTCCCTGTCTGTCCCAGCCATGATACATGCTGTAATCCATCCTGTTTAGCCTGTCTCGGTTGCATTAGCAAACTCAGTTAGAGCTCTCTGCCTGCCATGACTAATGTCCTGAATGGCATCCAGTTGGCAGGGCTTTGTAGAAAGCCCAGTGTCATATACACATGAGGAGAGAGGAGAGGAGAGAGGAGAATAGAAGAGATAAGAGGAGATAGGAGAGAAGAGAGAAGAGAGGAGAGGGGAGAAGAGGAGAGAGAAGAGGAGAGAGGAGAGGAGAGAGGAGAAGAGAGAGGAGAAGAGAAGAGAGAGCAGGAGAGGATAAGTGAAGAGAGGAGAGGAGCTAGCCTACATGTAGTTTCCTACTGACATCAACCTATAATATATAATATACAGACTACTGACATCAACCTATAATATATAATATACAGACTACTGACATCAACCTATAATATATAATATACAGACTACTGACATCAACCTATAATATATAATATACAGACTACTGACATCAACCTATAATATATAATATACAGACTACTGACATCAACCTATAATATATAATATACAGACTACTGACATCAACCTATAATATATAATATACAGACTACTGACATCAACCTATAATATATAATATACAGACTACTGACATCAACCTATAATATATAATATACAGACTACTGACATCAACCTATAATATATAATATACAGACTACTGACATCAACCTATAATATATAATATACAGACTACTGACATCAACCTATAATATATAATATACAGACTACTGACATCAACCTATAATATATAATATACAGACTACTGACATCAACCTATAATATATAATATACAGACTACTGACATCAACCTATAATATATAATATACAGACTACTGACATCAACCTATAATATTTAGCCCAGCTCCTGTATATTTATCTCTCTCTCTCTCTCTCTCTCTCTCTCTCTCTTCTCTCTCTCTCTCTCTCTCTCTCTCTCTCTCTCTCTCTCTCTCTCTCTCTCTCTCTCTCTCTCTCTCTCTCTCTCTCTCTCTCTCTCTCTCTCTCTCTCTCTCTCTCTCTCTCTCTCTCTCTCTCTCTCTTCTCTCTCTCTCTCTCTCTCTCTCTCTCTCTCTCTCTCTCTCTCTCTCTCTCTCTCTCTCTCTCTCTCTCTCTCTCTCTCTCTCTCTCTCTCTCTCTCTCTCTCTCTCTGTGTATGCTGGGGAGTGTTGTCTGGAGTTAGATCGCCTGTTTTCTTTCTTGTGTCCTCTTCTTGTTTTTTTCCCTTGTTCTATGCATGATTACGTTTGTTTTTAGGTATATTGTATTTCTTGTTGGAATTGCCATGGTTTTGGTGGGGATTCAGGTGTGTCGCGGATGAATAAACCGGTGGTGTTTTTTCTTAAAGAAGAGCGTCTTGTCGATCGGATGGTTGAGCATGTCATACTTCTTAAAGGTATGTTTATTCAAGTTATGCCGCTTTTTCTCCGTCAACAAGGGTAACGATTTTGAATGTACCGCCATTTAATCCCAATGAGTTATTAGAGCGCGAGTTATTGCGGTTTGGGAAGTTTGCAAGTTCAATTAAGGTTGTCCGGTTGGGTTGCAAACACCCGGCTCTGAAACAGGTTAGGTCGTTTTGCCGACAGGTGTTTCTAATGTTGGACTCACCAGAGCAGACTTTGGAGTTATCGCTTAAAGTCAAGTATGACAACAGACTGTATATGGCTTATGCTAGTACGGGTAGTCAACGGTGTTTTGAGTGTGGGGATGTTGATCATAAGCGACATGCTTGCCCGAAAAGGGAGAAGGCAGAGCAGCCACAAGCATCTGTTGCTGAGGAACAATTTGTCCCTGTTGAGGGGACTGAGTTGCAGCTTGGACCAGAGGGGATCATAGCGTCTGATGTGCAGCAGGAAAATATTGTTGTAGGAGGTAAGGACGGATCTGGGGAGCCATTTCCCCAGACTGGGGAGGAGATGCCCAGTACGAGTGATGGGGTACAGGAGGGGTCAGGTGAGCTAGTACGAGTGATGGGGTTCAGGTGGAGCTAGTCTCCCAGGTAGTGGAGGAGATGCCCGGTACGAGTGAGGGGGTTCAGGTGGAGCTAGTCTCCCAGGTAGTGGAGGAGATGCCCGGTACGAGTGAGGGGGTTCAGGTGGAGCTAGTCTCCCAGGTAGTGGAGGAGATGCCCGGTACGAGTGATGGGCTTCAGGTGGAGCTAGTCTCCCAGGTAGTGGAGGAGATGCCCGGTACGAGTGAGGGGGTTCAGGTGGAGCTAGTCTCCCAGGTAGTGGAGGAGATGCCCGGTACGAGTGAGGGGGTTCAGGTGGAGCTAGTCTCCCAGGTAGTGGAGGAGATGCCCGGTACGAGTGATGGGGTTCAGGTGGAGCTAGTCTCCCAGGTAGTGGAGGAGATGCCCGGTACGAGTGATGGGGTTCAGGTGGAGCTAGTCTCCCAGGTAGTGGAGGTGATGCCCGGTACGAGGGGTGCAAGTGAGGAGTGTTGAGAGGGATGTGGCAGAGGGGAGTCAGGGGTCTGTGGCCTCAGTTGAGAAGGATATGGACATTTCTGATATCCCAGTTGATATGATGGCAGCTGGTGATTTACCATCTAGAGGAGGAAAATGGGTTCCAGACTTTTGGGAAATCCTTTTTTGATGTTGATAAGTTTGTGAGGTCAGCTGTGGTGTTACAGATGACGGTGGGGTTAGACCAGTTGAGTGAGAAGAAGCGTTTCAGCTTGAGGAAACGTGTTACTGCTGTCATGGCATCAAAAGGTGCTGGGAAACGTGGTCAGGTTAAGAGAAAATTTAAACAATGATTATCATGCCTCATAGGGTGCTTTTTTTCTCTTTGTCTGGTTTCTCTGTGGTATCTTCTGCTTTTCCCTTTTCTTTTCTATATGGAGGTACTAAGGGTAGGTTCTCTTAATATTAATGGGGGAAGGGACAGGAATAAGAGGGCTTGGGTATTAGAAGTAATAAAACAGAAAAGGCTTAATGTAGTTTTCCTACAGGAGACACATAGTGATGAGGAAAATGAGATTGACTGGGGTATGTGGTGGGAGGGGCAGCATATACTCAGTCATGGTACTAATTTCAGTGCTGGGGTGGCAATCTTGTTTTCTTCAGGCTTAGGGGTGACTGTGGTATCTACAACAGAGATTGTCAAGGGTCGGATTTTATTGGTCAAGGTGGATGTTATGTTTTTATTTTTATGCTTCTAATGAGGGTACAGAGCGTATTGCTGTATTTGATCAAATAAAGGAAACATTTACATTTTAGCAGACGCTCTTATCCAGAGCGACTTACAGTTAGTGAATACATATATATATATATATTTTTATACTGGTCCCCCGTGGGAATCAAACCCACAACCCTGGCATTGCAAACGCCATGCTCTATCAACTGAGCTACATCCCTGCCGGCCATTCCCTCCCCTGGACGACACTGGGCCAATTGTGCGCCGCCCATGAGTCTCCCGGTCACGGCCGGCTGCGACAGAGCCTGGATTCGAACCAGGATCTAGTGGCACAGTTAGCACTGCGATGCAGTGCCTTAGACCACTGCGCCACTCAGGAGACCTACTCTGACCTTAAGGCAGTGTGACCAAGGGGGGTGTTAGGGGGGGGACTGGAACTGTACAGTGGATTTTACTGTTGATCTCACTGCTGAAGAACCTCACCTGCGGTCAGCAATTTGTCTGTCTGGTCTATTAACTGAGTTTGAGCTTTCTGATGTGTGGAGAGCAAGAAATGCAAAAGTTAGGCAGTACACTTGGCTAAAAGTTAATGAAGGTCATGTCAGTGCAGCAAGGTTAGACAGGTTGTATGTATCTGAGCAATACTGTAGTAGGGTTGTAAGGTGTGACATCACTCCTGTGGGTTTCTCTGATCACCATATTGTCACTGTTGATATTCACTTGTCCTGTCCACGAAGGTCATCATCTTATTGGTATTTTAATGTTAACTTATTACATGACGCCATGTTTTGTGAAAAGTTTTTGTTGTTTTGGGAAAAATGTAGGGTTATTAAATGGAATATTGAGTCCTTGAGACAATGGTGGGAGGTTGGGGAGGCCCAAATACGATTATTTTGTCAACAGTATACTGCTCTGTCTAGTACTGAAGTTAAAGAGACTATCAGGGCCCTTGAACGAACTGCAAAAATCTCTGAAACTGGAGACTCTTATCTCCCTCACTAACTTTAAGCATCAGTTGTCAGAGCACCTTACCGATCACTGCACCTGTACACAGCCCATCTGAAATTAGCCCACCCAACTACCTCATCCCTATATTGTTATTTATTTTGCTCTTTTTCACCCCAGTATCTCTATTTGCACATAATCTCTTGCACATCTAGCATTCCAGTGTTAATACTATTGTAATTATTTTGCACTATAGCCTATTTATTGCCTTACCTCCATAACTTGCTACATTTACACACACTGTATATATATTTTCTGTTGTATTTTGACTTTATGTTTTTTACCCCATATGTAACTCTGTGTTGTTTTTATCGCACTGCTTTGCTTTATCTTGGCCAGGTCGCAGTTGTAAATGAGAACTTGTTCTCAACTGGCTTACCTGGTTAAATAAAGGTGAAATAAAAAATAAATAAATAAATAAAACAGGACATCAAATCTATTGAATTGAAGTTGCTCACTCAGAATGACCCCGGACTAGTCATGAACTTACAGGACAAGAGACATGAACTGAGGTCGTTTTTACAGTAAAGAGTGAAGGGTACCTTGATTAGGTCTCGCTTTGCTACCCTCAAGGATATGGATGCTCCTAGCGTAAAAAAAAAAAAAAAAACTAGGGCAGTCGACATGGCAACGCAAACAGATGGTCTGCCTTCGTCTCCCCGATGGGAAGGTGACCACGGATGAGGGTGAGATGCGCCAACATGCCGTGGATTTCTACTCTGCCCTCTATACGGTGGAGGACTGCAGATATACAGCTCTCATCAGGCCGAGCCACTGGCATCAATGTCTTTAAGCACTTTTGTGGGTCTATTGGGGGGGATTTATATGAAGTGGTGTGTGAATCTTTTCTTGAGGGTTCTCTTCTTGTATCCTGTCAACGTACTGTGCTTTCATTGTTGCCAAAGAAGGGGGATTTGGCTCTTTTAAAAAACTGGCGACATGTTGCATTGCTGTGTGCAGAAAATAAAATGATGTCTCTCAAACAGGTTGAAAGAATATCTGGGGCTGTTGGTCCACAAGGATCAGTCTTACTGTGTACCTGATCGCTCTATTGTTGATAACTTGTTTCTAATAAGAGATGTTTTAGACATTTGTAAACTGTCTGATGTAAATGTGGGTTTACTTTCTTTGGATCAGGAGACGGCTTTTGACTGTGTGGAACACCAGTACTTGTTCAAAACAATGAAAGCCTTTGGGTTTGGGGATGGTTTCTCTGTGCCAGGGGATATGAAGGGTCCCACGATAGCACTGTCTGCTTATGCAGATGACGTGACAGTTTATATTACAGGGGGTGAGGATGTTAAGGTTCTCTCAAACGCTTTAAAGGTGTATGAGGGGGCCTCCCTTCACCTATAATCAATTGGGGAAAGAGTGAAGCGCTGTGGGCAGGCCAGCTTCAGATGGGGTGCGCTCCACGGTTACCAGGGGGGCTTCAGTGGGGCAGAGATGGGATGAATACTTTTTTATTTTTTTCTAGGCTCCGATGTCTTTCAAAAAAAGAACTGGGAGGGTGTAGTGGAGAAGGTGTAGTGGAGAAGGTGTAGTGGAGAAGGTGTGTGGAGAAAGTGTAGTGGAGAAGGTGTGTGGAGAAGGTGTATGGAGAAGGTGTGCACCAGATTGTCTAGGTGGAAATGGGTGCTGCCCCAGCTGTCTTATAGGGGAAGGGTGCTGGTAGCCAATAACCTAGCTGCCTCTACCCTGTGGCACAGACTAATGATTTTACAGCCACCTGGGGTCTGATACTGTTGTACAGTGATGGTTCTAGCTGGGTCGATACAGCCGACACATTGATGAGGAGAGCAGGCTGTTTAGGCTTAGACAAGCACCTTTTCCTCTTAAAGCTGGAGGGGGGTGAGTTGTCTGGCCTGGCTCCATTCTATGAGTCTGTTATGAGGCTTGGAGAGGCTAGAGGGGATTGATTTGTCTGGCCTGGCTCCATTCTATGAGTCTGTTATGAGGCTTGGAGAGGCTAGAGGGGATTGATTTGTCTGGCCTGACTCCATTCTATGAGTCTGTTATGAGGCTTGGAGAGTTTGTCATGTCCTGTAAGACCAGCATGCCACTAGGGATGTGGCTTTTTGAAGAGCCTCTTTTTTATAACACTGCCATCCAGTCCTGTGCTATGGGTTCAGCCAGCCTACGTTCATGCCTGTAAGGAGTGGGGTGCACCAAGCTGGGTCATCTGATGCGGAGCAGGAGCAGATCGTTGGAGGAGCTGGGAGAAAGAGCGGGGATCCGATCAGCTCGCCTGATGAGGAAGGTTGTAGCTGAGGTCTGCGATTCCTTGCCAGTACTTCATCGGTAGTATGTGACTGATAAATTCTGATCGGTGGACGGAGGGTCTGGATTATGTGTTCGCTGCGCTGAATGTTAGTGCTGCGGCGGGGGCATTCGAGGAGGACGTGGGGATGCTGCTTTCCTTCGATACCCCGGAGCTGGGGGAGTTCAAGGAGGTGGGAAAGAAGGCCATGTACATAATATGTGTAAAAGTGTCCCGTGCTTCTTCCCTGGAAGGGGTCAAATCGACGAGGTGGGCTGGTGTGTTTGGTCCAGGTGCCTCCCCAAATGGCTGTTGGCGATCATTATGCAAACTGCCTATTGATAAGAGGACAGCTGACCTCCAATGGAGGATAATACATGGAGCCATAGCCACCAACATGCATCTGGTACACCTGGATCCTCCTGTTGGGGAGTGGTGTCCATTCTGTGCTGAGTCTGAAACTCTGGCACATCTGTTTTTACAGTGTCCCAGGTTGGTGGGGATGATTGACCTGATCACTAGTTGGTTCTCAGCTCTGGGAGAGGTTTTCTCTTCCCACCTGTTTATAGTTGGGCTAAAGTACATGTTTAGTTGAAGGGGTGTAGTTCTCTTGCTTAACTTTGTGTCAGGGGCAGCTAAATTACCGATTTGGAAGACATGAAAGAACAGTATTGGGGGACAGGAGCCTGGACGTGGTGGGCATGGTGGAGGGGATGTTGGCAACGAGACTGGGGGTTGAGTTTGATCTTACAAACTGGTTAACAACATTGGGCTGTTTCTGAGTATATGGGGCATTCAGAGGCTGCTGTCTTTAGTTACTGTGGAGGAAGATTTGGTGTTGTGTTTTTAATTGATGTTTAACCATGTTTTTGTTTGTTTGAGTGTTTATTGTGTTGTGGGCTCCCAGACCAATAACAATTTTTTTTTAACTAAAATGTTGTCTCTGTCACAATTCAATTTAAGAGCTTTATTGTCATGGGAAACGTGTGTTAACATCGCCAAAGCAGGTGAAGTAGATAGTAAACAAAAGTGAAATCAACAATAAATATTAACAGTAAACATTACACTCAGAAGTTCCAAAAGAATAAAGAAATTTCAAATGTCATATTATGTATATATACAGTGTTGTAGCAATGTGCAAATAGTTAAAGTACAAATGGGAAAATAAATCAACATAAATATGGGTTGTATTTACAATGGTGTTTGTTCTTCACTGGTTGCCCTTTTCTTGTGGCAACAGGTCACAAATCTTGCTGCTGTGATGGCACACTGTGGTTTTTCACCCAGTAGATATGGAAGTTTATCAAAATTGGGTTTGTTTTCTAATTCTTTGTGGGTCTGTGTAATCTGAAGGAAATATGTGTCTCTAATATGGTCATACATTTGGCAGGAGGTTAGGAAGTGCAGCTCAGTTTCCACCTCATTTTGTGGGCAGTGTGCATATAGCCTGTCTTCTCTTGAAAGCCAGGTCAGCCTACGGCGGCCTTTCTCAATAGCAAGGCTATGCTCGCTGAGCAGTGGCGGCTCCTGAAAAAATTCTCAGGAGGGGCAATTTTTCTGATGATTTAGGTGACCTACACACATTTTAAAAAAGATATGTCCAGCAACAACATGAAGACAGGGGCAGCATATAAGTCAATACCAGAAGCATTTATTGACTGATCTCAAAAGTGTTGGCTTACAAAATCAAAATAAGTTATCACAGTAAAAATAATCAAGGGTGTTCTTTCACATTCCTCAACACTGCATAAACAATATGCATTTCCATAAACAAATGAAATAAGAATGAAAACAGAATTTGAAAGTAATTTCTAGAAAAGGTAAACACAGCTATCTGTATGGCTTTGTAAAAATGAACAACCATATTCTGGCCAATTGTATAGATTTGTAAATATGAACAACCATATTCTGGCCAATTGTATAGATTTGTAAAAATGAACATGAACAGATTTTTATTTTTATTACTTTTTTTATAATGAAAAAAAAATATTTTAAACAACATCAACTGTGAACTGATTTGGGCGTGTGTGTGTTAAAGAGACAGACAGGGAGGGACAAAGAGAGAGAGAGGCTACATTACTTGTACTGAAACTGTTCTCTTCTCTGTTTCAATACAGCGAAGCGTTCAATGACTTTCTCATTGAAATCAGGCATGCTGAGGACTAGTTCCCTCTCCATGGAAAGCATGGCCAGTGCATTCAGACGTTCCTGGCCCATTGAATTTCGCAGGAATGTCTTAACTCGTGTCAAAGTTGAGAAACATCTCTCAGCTTCAGCTGTTGTCATGGGAGTAGTTATGAGGATGTTCAACAGAGTCACAGTCTCAGAGAACGTCTCCTGGAGGTTGTAGCTCATGAGAACCTGGTACAGTGCCAGTGCACCACAGCCTCCCTTGAATTCAGGATTCTCATAGATCAGAGATAGTTCTGTCTTGAGCTTTGCCTTGCTCAGCATGGGGTATGCATTCACAGTGGCATTCAGAGCCTCATCAGGAAATGAATGGCAGTACCTTTCAAACATGTCTGCTTGCAGTAAGGTAGCACTCACAAGGTGGCCAGAGAAAGAGAACCTTTCTTTGGTGTGATCCAGGATGGTGTTGCAGACCTCTTCAGACAGCCTCTGCTTCTCCTCTTCTCTCAAAGCTGTTCTGGGTCTTTTGGCTCCTGTTGCTTCTTGCAGCTGCTGTTGAGAGGAGTCCCTGAAGGCAAACAGACCAATGTGTTTGTTGGCTTTGTACAGTATTGTTGTCTATGTGATGCACAGGTATATGCAATGTATCCATGTATAGTACAAATACTTAAGTTCCACTTAAAATGGGCAGGGATGCATAAAGTCTTTAGTGTTTAAGTTAGCCTTTGTGTCTCACATAGCCTGGATGTTCAGCACAGTATACAGTGGTGCTCATAAGCTTATGATCCCATGCTAAAGTTGACTAAAAAGAGGAATAAAAAAGAAAAGAAAATTGGTGTCCTTAAAGGTTGGATTTTCCAACTTTTTTAATTAAGTCATTAAGATCAATTTCCAAAAGATGATTTTTTTATTTTTTTATTCCTCTTTTTAGTCAACTTTAGCATGGGATCATAAGCTTATGAGCACCACTGCACAGTACACATAGTATATAAAATAAGATAGATTACACCACTGGCCATATATAATGAGAATAATGTGATTTCAAACACAAATGCAGTCTCCTTTCATGCATACATTTTCAAATAAAGCTCTGCTTTGAGAAAGATCGAATGATATTGTTTAATCTTACCTTATGGCCTGCACACTGCTTGTGAAGCTGTCGAGGGCACGTTTGATAAAGACAGCATCGATGTCCTTCTTCTGTAGCTTCTGGTACAGAATGTCGACGTGGGGCATGATTTTGTGAAAAAGCCGCAGGAAAAAAATAAAATCTTCATCATGTAGCATCCTCACGTAACCAGATGCCTCTCTCACAGTAAGCTGGTCAAATGAACCCAATGAACCCGTCCGGATGGCTTCAAAACATTCTATGAGGTCGTCTCGATTCTCGTAGACAGTTTTCACGACTCTGCTTAGTAGAAACCTGTTGAATTATTAAATTTGGTCTGGGAGGTCCTAATTGTTTCGTTGCCAATTTATCTTGATTTGTTCGCCGACAAAAAGGAACTTCTTTCAAAGAGACAATCGAGTTGGACTGAAGCCTAGCCATTTTGATAGTAGTAGTGAATTGATTGAGGCTGCTACCTGGTCTTTTCTTAGTTACGTTCATTCGTGGTTACGTTATGTATGACGAAAGCGCGTAAGTGCAAGCCCACAGACACCCATAGAGAATGTATTGAAAGCTTTGAAATGTGAAACAAATAGATTTTACATGACAGGCTATGAGAGACTTCTGGGCGATTTTCAACCTGACTGAAATCGCCCAAAAAACGGGCGGGGCCATTTGAAGCACGACTTTAGCCTGATTTGACATTTAGTGGCTGGCAGATCAGACGTGAACACTGATAACTGCTGTTCCCGTGATATAATTTTTTATAAATTTATTAATTTTTTAAATTTTTTTTAAATTTTTTTTTTTTTTTATAATTGATTAGAAAAAAAATCCCTTCCTTTTCCCGTTTGGCAGTGCGTCGCCCATATCGCCCTATTGAACAAGCCGTCCCTGTCGCTGAGTCTGTACATAGTCAAAGCTTTCCTTAAGTTTGGGTCAGTCACAGTGGTCAGGTATTCTGCCACTATGTACTCTCTGTTTAGGGCCAAATAGCATTCTAGTTTGCTCTGTTTTTTAGTTAATTCTTTCCAATGTGTCAAGTAATTCTCTTTTTGTTTTCTCATGATTTGGTTGGGTCTAATTGTGTTGCTGTCCTGGGGCTCTGTGGGGTCTGTTTGTGTTTGTGAACAGAGCCCCAGGACCAGTTTGCTTAGGGCTCTCTTCTCCAGGTTCATCTCTATGTAGGTGATGGCTTTGTTATGGAAGGTTTGGGAATCGCTTCCTTTCAGGTAATTATAGAATTTAATAATTAGCGGGTATCGGCCTAATTCTGCTCAGCGTGCATTATTTGGTGTTTTACGTTGTACACAGAGGATATTGTTGCAAAATTCTGCATTCAGTTTCAATTTGGTGTTTGTCCCATTTTGTGAATTAGTGTTTGCCATTAAGGGCAATGGGTTCTATAACTGATTCAAGTATTTTTAGCCAAATCCTAATTGGTATGTTGAATTTTATGTTCCTTATGATGGCATAGAAGGCCCTTCTTGCCTTGTCTCTCAGATCGTTCACAGCTTTGTGGAAGTTACCTGTGGCTCTGATGTTTAGGCCGAGGTATGTATATTATTTTGTGTGCTCTAGGGCAACAGTGTCTAGATGGAATTTGTATTTATGGTACTGGCAACTCAACCTTTTTTGGAACACCATTATTTTTGTCATACTGAGATTTACTGTCAGGGCCCAGGTCTGACAGAATCTGTGCAGAAGATCTAGGTGCTGCTATAGGCCCTCCTTGGTTGGGGACAGAAGCACCAGATTATCAGTAGACATTTGACATCAGATTCTAGTAGGGTGAGGCCGGGTGCTGCTGACTGTTCTAGTGCCCTCCCCAATTCGTTGATATATCTGTTGAAGAGGGTGGGGCTCAAGCTGCATCCCTGTCTCACACCACGGACCTTTTTCCAATTCGAACTGCGCGCTTGTTGTTTGTGTTCATGGATTTTATAATGCATGTTTTTCCCCCAACACCGCTTTCCATCAATTTCCATCTCTACCCCTACCCCCCCTCCCTATCTCTTTCTCTCTCTGTTAGGAGGAGGACTGCGTCTATCTCTCTTTCTCTGTCTCTCTCTGCATTCTCCCTCTCCCTCTCTCTGTTAGGAGGAGGACTCCGTCTCTCTCTGTCTCTCCCTCTCTCTCTCTCTCTCTTTCTCTCTGTTTCTCTAATTTGAGCCTGAGTGTTGTTATCCTCCTGCTTCTCATCCAGCCTCTAGACAGACAGACAGACAGACAGACAGACAGACAGACAGACAGACAGACAGACAGACAGACAGACAGACAGACAGACAGACAGACAGACATACAGGGTTATTTTAGACTACAGCAGTATCTAATGTATTGAATATATTACACTAGAGCAGTATCTAATGTATTGAATATTTTAGACTAGAGCAGTATCTAATGTATTGAATATTTTAGACTAGAACAGTATCTAATGTATTGAATATTTTACACTAGAGCAGTATCTAATGTATTGAATATTTTAGACTAGAGCAGTATCTAATGTATTGAATATTTTAGACTAGAGCAGTATCTAATGTATTGAATATTTTAGACTAGAGCAGTATCTAATGTATTGAATATTTTAGACTAGAGCAGTATCTAATGTATTGAATATTTTAGACTAGAGCAGTATCTAATGTATTGAATATTTTAGACTAGAGCCGTATTGAATATTTTAGACTAGAGCAGAATCCAATATATCTAATATTTTAGACCAGAGCAGTATCTAGTGCAGGATCTATAGTCTATCACCATGGTAATGTTAATGTGTTGTAATACAGTAGAACAGAGTCTATCACCATGGTAATGTTAATGTATTGTAATACAGTAGAACAGAGTCTATCACCATGGTAATGTTAATGTGTTGTAATACAGTAGAACAGAGTATATCACCATGGTAATGTTAATGTGTTGTAATACAGTAGAACAGAGTCTATCGCCATGGTAATGTTAATGTGTTGTAATACAGTAGAACAGAGTCTATCACCAACATAATGTTAATGTGTTGTAATACAGTAGAACAGAGTCTATCACCATGGTAATGTTAATGTGTTGTAATACAGTAGAACAGAGTCTATCACCATGGTAATGTTAATGTGTTGTAATACAGTAGAACAGAGTCTATCACCATGGTAATGTTAATGTGTTGTAATACAGTAGAACAGAGTCTATCGCCATGGTAATGTTAATGTGTTGTAATACAGTTGAACAGAGTCTATCACCATGGTAATGTTAATGTGTTGTAATAGAGTAGAACAGAGTCTATCACCATGGTAAGGTTAATGTGTTGTAATACAGTAGAACAGAGTATATCGCCATGGTAATGTTAATGTGTTGTAATACAGTAGAACAGTCTATCACCATGGTAATGTTAATGTGTTGTAATACAGTAGAACAGAGTCTATCGCCATGGTAATGTTAATGTGTTGTAATACAGTAGAACAGAGTCTATCGCCATGGTAATGTTAATGTGTTGTAATACAGTAGAACAGAGTCTATCACCAACGTAATGTTAATGTGTTGTAATACAGTAGAACAGAGTCTATCACCATGGTAATGTTAATGTGTTGTAATACAGTAGAACAGTCTATCACCATGGTAATGTTAATGTGTTGTAATACAGTAGAACAGAGTCTATCACCATGGTAATGTTGATGTGTTGTAATACAGTAGAACAGAGTATATCGCCATGGTAATGTTAATGTGTTGTAATACAGTAGAACAGAGTCTATCACCATGGTAATGTTAATGTGTTGTAATACAGTAGAACAGAGTCTATCACCATGGTAATGTTAATATGTTGTAATACAGTAGAACAGAGTCTATCGCCATGGTAATGTTAATGTGTTGTAATACAGTAGAACAGAGTCTATCACCATGGTAATGTTAATGTATTGTAATACAGTAGAACAGAGTCTATCACCATGGTAATGTTAATGTGTTGTAATACAGTAGAACATAGTCTATCACCATGGTAATGTTAATGTGTTGTAATACAGTAGAACAGAGTCTATCACCATGGTAATGTTAATGTGTTGTAATACAGTAGAACAGAGTCTATCGCCATGGTAATGTTAATGTGTTGTAATACAGTAGAACAGAGTCTATCACCATGGTAATGTTAATGTGTTGTAATACAGTAGAACAGAGTCTATCGCCATGGTAATGTTAATGTGTTGTAATACAGTAGAATAGAGTATATCGCCATGGTAATGTTAATGTGTTGTAATACAGTAGAACAGAGTCTATCACCATGGTAATGTTAATGTGTTGTAATACAGTAGAACAGAGTCTATCGCCATGGTAATGTTAATGTGTTGTAATACAGTAGAACAGAGTCTATCACCATGGTAATGTTAATGTGTTGTAATACAGTAGAACAGAGTCTATCACCATGGTAATGTTAATGTGTTGTAATACAGTAGAACAGAGTCTATCGCCATGGTAATGTTAATGTATTGTAATACAGTAGAACAGAGTCTATCACCAAGGTAATGTTAATGTGTTGTAATACAGTAGAACAGAGTCTATCACCATGGTAATGTTAATGTGTTGTAATACAGTAGAACAGAGTATATCGCCATGGTAATGTTCATGTGTTGTAATACAGTAGAACAGTCTATCGCCATGGTAATGTTAATGTGTTGTAATACAGTAGAACAGAGTCTATCACCATGGTAATGTTAATGTGTTGTAATACAGTAGAACAGAGTCTATCACCATGGTAATGTTAATGTGTTGTAATACAGTAGAACAGAGTCTATCGCCATGGTAATGTTAATGTGTTGTAATACAGTAGAACAGAGTCTATCACCATGGTAATGTTAATGTGTTGTAATACAGTAGAACAGAGTCTATCACCATGGTAATGTTAATGTGTTGTAATACAGTAGAACAGAGTCTATCACCATGGTAATGTTAATGTGTTGTAATACAGTAGAACAGAGTCTATCACCATGGTAATGTTAATATGTTGTAATACAGTAGGACAGAGTCTATCACCATGGTAATGTTAATGTGTTGTAATACAGTAGAACAGAGTCTATCACCATGGTAATGTTCATGTGTTGTAATACAGTAGAACAGAGTATATCGCCATGGTAATGTTAATGTGTTGTAATACAGTAGAACAGTCTATCACCATGGTAATGTTAATGTGTTGTAATACAGTAGAACAGAGTCTATCGCCATGGTAATGTTAATGTGTTGTAATACAGTAGAACATAGTCTATCGCCATGGTAATGTTAATGTGTTGTAATACAGTAGAACAGAGTCTATCACCAACGTAATGTTAATGTGTTGTAATACAGTAGAACAGAGTCTATCACCATGGTAATGTTAATGTGTTGTAATACAGTAGAACAGAGTCTATCACCATGGTAATGTTAATGTGTTGTAATACAGTAGAACAGAGTCTATCGCCATGGTAATGTTAATGTGTTGTAATACAGTAGAACAGAGTGTATCACCATGGTAATGTTAATGTGTTGTAATACAGTAGAACAGAGTCTATCACCATGGTAATGTTAATGTGTTGTAATACAGTAGAACAGAGTCTATCGCCATGGTAATGTTAATGTGTTGTAATACAGTAGAACAGAGTCAATCGCCATGGTAATGTTAATGTGTTGTAATACAGTAGAACAGAGTCTATCACCATGGTAATGTTAATGTGTTGTAATACAGTAGAACAGTCTATCACCATGGTAATGTTAATGTGTTGTAATACAGTAGAACAGAGTCTATCACCATGGTAATGTTGATGTGTTGTAATACAGTAGAACAGAGTATATCGCCATGGTAATGTTAATGTGTTGTAATACAGTAGAACAGTCTATCACCATGGTAATGTTAATGTGTTGTAATACAGTAGAACAGAGTCTATCACCATGGTAATGTTAATATGTTGTAATACAGTAGAACAGAGTCTATCGCCATGGTAATGTTAATGTGTTGTAATACAGTATAACAGAGTCTATCACCATGGTAATGTTAATGTATTGTACTACAGTAGAACCGAGTCTATCACCATGGTAATGTTAATGTGTTGTAATACAGTAGAACATAGTCTATCACCATGGTAATGTTAATGTGTTGTAATACAGTAGAACAGAGTCTATCACCATGGTAATGTTAATGTGTTGTAATACAGTAGAACAGAGTCTATCGCCATGGTAATGTTAATGTGTTGTAATACAGTAGAACAGAGTCTATCACCATGGTAATGTTAATGTGTTGTAATACAGTAGAACAGAGTCTATCGCCATGGTAATGTTAATGTGTTGTAATACAGTAGAACAGAGTATATCGCCATGGTAATGTTAATGTGTTGTAATACAGTAGAACAGAGTCTATCACCATGGTAATGTTAATGTGTTGTAATACAGTAGAACAGAGTCTATCACCATGGTAATGTTAATGTGTTGTAATACAGTAGAACAGAGTATATCGCCATGGTAATGTTAATGTGTTGTAATACAGTAGAACAGTCTATCACCATGGTAATGTTAATGTGTTGTAATACAGTAGAACAGAGTCTATCGCCATGGTAATGTTAATGTGTTGTAATACAGTAGAACAGAGTCTATCGCCATGGTAATGTTAATGTGTTGTAATACAGTAGAACAGAGTCTATCACCATCGTAATGTTAATGTGTTGTAATACAGTAGAACAGAGTCTATCACCATGGTAATGTTAATGTGTTGTAATACAGTAGAACAGAGTCTATCACCATGGTAATGTTAATGTGTTGTAATACAGTAGAACAGAGTCTATCACCATGGTAATGTTAATGTGTTGTAATACAGTAGAACAGAGTATATCGCCATGGTAATGTTAATGTGTTGTAATACAGTAGAACAGAGTCTATCACCATGGTAATGTTAATGTGTTGTAATACAGTAGAACAGAGTCTATCACCATGGTAATGTTAATAGTGTTGTAATACAGTAGAACAGAGTCTATCGCCATGGTAATGTTAATGTGTTGTAATACAGTAGAACAGAGTCTATCACCATGGTAATGTTAATGTGTTGTAATACAGTAGAACAGAGTCTATCACCATGGTAATGTTAATGTGTTGTAATACAGTAGAACAGAGTCTATCACCATGGTAATGTTAATGTGTTGTAATACAGTAGAACAGAGTCTATCACCATGGTAATGTTAATGTGTTGTAATACAGTAGAACAGAGTCTATCGCCATGGTAATGTTAATGTGTTGTAATACAGTAGAACAGAGTCTATCACCATGGTAATGTTAATGTGTTGTAATACAGTAGAACAGAGTCTATCGCCATGGTAATGTTAATGTGTTGTAATACAGTAGAACAGAGTATATCGCCATGGTAATGTTAATGTGTTGTAATACAGTAGAACAGAGTCTATCACCATGGTAATGTTAATGTGTTGTAATACAGTAGAACAGAGTCTATCGCCATGGTAATGTTAATGTGTTGTAATACAGTAGAACAAGTCTATCACCATGGTAATGTTAATGTGTTGTAATACAGTAGAACAGAGTCTATCACCATGGTAATGTTAATGTGTTGTAATACAGTAGAACAGAGTCTATCGCCATGGTAATGTTAATGTGTTGTAATACAGTAGAACAGAGTCTATCACCATGGTAATGTTAATGTGTTGTAATACAGTAGAACAGAGTCTATCACCATGGTAATGTTAATGTGTTGTAATACAGTAGAACAGAGTCTATCGCCATGGTAATGTTAATGTGTTGTAATACAGTAGAACAGGTCTATCGCCATGGTAATGTTAATGTGTTGTAATACAGTAGAACAGAGTCTATCACCATGGTAATGTTAATGTGTTGTAATACAGTAGAACAGAGTCTATCACCATGGTAATGTTAATGTGTTGTAATACAGTAGAACAGAGTCTATCGCCATGGTAATGTTAATGTGTTGTAATACAGTAGAACAGAGTCTATCACCATGGTAATGTTAATGTGTTGTAATACAGTAGAACAGAGTCTATCACCATGGTAATGTTAATGTGTTGTAATACAGTAGAACAGAGTCTATCACCATGGTAATGTTAATGTGTTGTAATACAGTAGAACAGAGTCTATCACCATGGTAATGTTAATATGTTGTAATACAGTAGGACAGAGTCTATCACCATGGTAATGTTAATGTGTTGTAATACAGTAGAACAGAGTCTATCACCAACGTAATGTTAATGTGTTGTAATACAGTAGAACAGAGTCTATCACCATGGTAATGTTAATGTGTTGTAATACAGTAGAACAGTCTATCACCATGGTAATGTTAATGTGTTGTAATACAGTAGAACAGAGTCTATCACCATGGTAATGTTGATGTGTTGTAATACAGTAGAACAGAGTATATCGCCATGGTAATGTTAATGTGTTGTAATACAGTAGAACAGAGTCTATCACCATGGTAATGTTAATGTGTTGTAATACAGTAGAACAGAGTCTATCACCATGGTAATGTTAATATGTTGTAATACAGTAGAACAGAGTCTATCGCCATGGTAATGTTAATGTGTTGTAATACAGTAGAACAGAGTCTATCACCATGGTAATGTTAATGTATTGTAATACAGTAGAACAGAGTCTATCACCATGGTAATGTTAATGTGTTGTAATACAGTAGAACAGAGTCTATCACCATGGTAATGTTAATGTGTTGTAATACAGTAGAACAGAGTCTATCACCATGGTAATGTTAATGTGTTGTAATACAGTAGAACAGAGTCTATCGCCATGGTAATGTTAATGTGTTGTAATACAGTAGAACAGAGTCTATCACCATGGTAATGTTAATGTGTTGTAATACAGTAGAACAGAGTCTATCGCCATGGTAATGTTAATGTGTTGTAATACAGTAGAATAGAGTATATCGCCATGGTAATGTTAATGTGTTGTAATACAGTAGAACAGAGTCTATCACCATGGTAATGTTAATGTGTTGTAATACAGTAGAACAGAGTCTATCGCCATGGTAATGTTAATGTGTTGTAATACAGTAGAACAAAGTCTATCACCATGGTAATGTTAATGTGTTGTAATACAGTAGAACAGAGTCTATCACCATGGTAATGTTAATGTGTTGTAATACAGTAGAACAGAGTCTATCGCCATGGTAATGTTAATGTATTGTAATACAGTAGAACAGAGTCTATCACCAAGGTAATGTTAATGTGTTGTAATACAGTAGAACAGAGTCTATCACCATGGTAATGTTAATATGTTGTAATACAGTAGAACAGAGTATATCGCCATGGTAATGTTCATGTGTTGTAATACAGTAGAACAGTCTATCGCCATGGTAATGTTAATGTGTTGTAATACAGTAGAACAGAGTCTATCACCATGGTAATGTTAATGTGTTGTAATACAGTAGAACAGAGTCTATCACCATGGTAATGTTAATGTGTTGTAATACAGTAGAACAGAGTCTATCGCCATGGTAATGTTAATGTGTTGTAATACAGTAGAACAGAGTCTATCACCATGGTAATGTTAATGTGTTGTAATACAGTAGAACAGAGTCTATCACCATGGTAATGTTAATGTGTTGTAATACAGTAGAACAGAGTCTATCACCATGGTAATGTTAATGTGTTGTAATACAGTAGAACAGAGTCTATCACCATGGTAATGTTAATATGTTGTAATACAGTAGGACAGAGTCTATCACCATGGTAATGTTAATGTGTTGTAATACAGTAGAACAGAGTCTATCACCATGGTAATGTTAATGTGTTGTAATACAGTAGAACAGAGTCTATCGCCATGGTAATGTTAATGTGTTGTAATACAGTAGAACAGAGTCAATCGCCATGGTAATGTTAATGTGTTGTAATACAGTAGAACAGAGTCTATCACCATGGTAATGTTAATGTGTTGTAATACAGTAGAACAGTCTATCACCATGGTAATGTTAATGTGTTGTAATACAGTAGAACAGAGTCTATCACCATGGTAATGTTGATGTGTTGTAATACAGTAGAACAGAGTATATCGCCATGGTAATGTTAATGTGTTGTAATACAGTAGAACAGAGTCTATCACCATGGTAATGTTAATGTGTTGTAATACAGTAGAACAGAGTCTATCACCATGGTAATGTTAATATGTTGTAATACAGTAGAACAGAGTCTATCGCCATGGTAATGTTAATGTGTTGTAATACAGTAGAACAGAGTCTATCACCATGGTAATGTTAATGTATTGTACTACAGTAGAACCGAGTCTATCACCATGGTAATGTTAATGTGTTGTAATACAGTAGAACATAGTCTATCACCATGGTAATGTTAATGTGTTGTAATACAGTAGAACAGAGTCTATCACCATGGTAATGTTAATGTGTTGTAATACAGTAGAACAGAGTCTATCGCCATGGTAATGTTAATGTGTTGTAATACAGTAGAACAGAGTCTATCACCATGGTAATGTTAATGTGTTGTAATACAGTAGAACAGAGTCTATCGCCATGGTAATGTTAATGTGTTGTAATACAGTAGAACAGAGTATATCGCCATGGTAATGTTAATGTGTTGTAATACAGTAGAACAGAGTCTATCACCATGGTAATGTTAATGTGTTGTAATACAGTAGAACAGAGTCTATCACCATGGTAATGTTAATGTGTTGTAATACAGTAGAACAGAGTCTATCACCATGGTAATGTTAATGTGTTGTAATACAGTAGAACAGAGTCTATCGCCATGGTAATGTTAATGTGTTGTAATACAGTAGAACAGAGTCTATCGCCATGGTAATGTTAATGTGTTGTAATACAGTAGAACAGAGTCTATCACCATGGTAATGTTAATGTGTTGTAATACAGTAGAACAGAGTCTATCACCATGGTAATGTTAATGTGTTGTAATACAGTAGAACAGAGTCTATCGCCATGGTAATGTTAATGTATTGTAATACAGTAGAACAGAGTCTATCACCATGGTAATGTTAATGTGTTGTAATACAGTAGAACAGAGTCTATCACCATGGTAATGTTAATGTGTTGTAATACAGTAGAACAGAGTATATCGCCATGGTAATGTTAATGTGTTGTAATACAGTAGAACAGTCTATCGCCATGGTAATGTTAATGTGTTGTAATACAGTAGAACAGAGTCTATCACCATGGTAATGTTAATGTGTTGTAATACAGTAGAACAGAGTCTATCACCATGGTAATGTTAATGTGTTGTAATACCGTAGAACAGAGTGTATCACCATGGTAATGTTAATGTGTTGTAATACAGTAGAACAGAGTCTATCGCCATGGTAATGTTAATGTGTTGTAATACAGTAGAACAGAGTCTATCACCATGGTAATGTTAATGTGTTGTAATACAGTAGAACAGAGTCTATCACCATGGTAATGTTAATGTGTTGTAATACAGTAGAACAGAGTATATCACCATGGTAATGTTAATGTGTTGTAATACAGTAGAACAGAGTCTATCACCATGGTAATGTTAATGTGTTGTAATACAGTAGGACAGAGTCTATCACCATGGTAATGTTAATGTGTTGTAATACAGTAGAACAGAGTCTATCACCATGGTAATGTTAATGTGTTGTAATACAGTAGAACAGAGTATATCGCCATGGTAATGTTAATGTGTTGTAATACAGTAGAACAGTCTATCACCATGGTAATGTTAATGTGTTGTAATACAGTAGAACAGAGTCTATCGCCATGGTAATGTTAATGTGTTGTAATACAGTAGAACAGAGTCTATCGCCATGGTAATGTTAATGTGTTGTAATACAGTAGAACAGAGTCTATCACCAACGTAATGTTAATGTGTTGTAATACAGTAGAACAGAGTCTATCACCATGGTAATGTTAATGTGTTGTAATACAGTAGAACAGAGTCTATCACCATGGTAATGTTAATGTGTTGTAATACAGTAGAACAGAGTCTATCGCCATGGTAATGTTAATGTGTTGTAATACAGTAGAACAGAGTCTATCACCATGGTAATGTTAATGTGTTGTAATACAGTAGAACAGAGTCTATCACCATGGTAATGTTAATGTGTTGTAATACAGTAGAACAGAGTCTATCACCATGGTAATGTTAATGTGTTGTAATACAGTAGAACAGAGTCTATCGCCATGGTAATGTTAATGTGTTGTAATACAGTAGAACAGAGTCTATCACCATGGTAATGTTAATGTGTTGTAATACAGTAGAACAGAGTCTATCACCATGGTAATGTTAATGTGTTGTAATACAGTAGAACAGAGTCTATCGCCATGGTAATGTTAATGTATTGTAATACAGTAGAACAGAGTATATCACCATGGTAATGTTAATGTGTTGTAATACAGTAGAACAGAGTCTATCACCATGGTAATGTTAATGTGTTGTAATACAGTAGAACAGAGTCTATCGCCATGGTAATGTTAATGTGTTGTAATACAGTAGAACAGAGTCTATCGCCATGGTAATGGTCTATCACACTGGGAGAGCTGCCCTATGCTAGTCCCTATGGTAGGCTGTGTGAGTCCTGCTCAAAAGTCGTGCACAATATAGGGAACAGGGTTGCTGTCACGATCGTCTGAAGGATTGGACCAATGCGCAGCGTTGCGAGTGAACATGATGACTTTATTAATCAAAGCAACCACGAAAAACAACAAAAGACGATACGTGAAGTTCAACACTGACTACAACTATCAGCAACAAAGAAACAATAACCCACAAAACAAAGGAGAAAACACACAGAATATATATGGCTCCCAATCAGAGATAACGAGCCGACAGCTGACACTCGTTACCTCCGATTGGGAGTCACAGACCAATCACAACTAGACACAAACAAAATGAAACTCACCCATCCCCAACACCACCAAATGAAATACACCCGAACACATGAAAATGAACAACCCTGGCTCAATTCTCAAAGTCCATAGAGCCAGAGTGTCACAGTACCCCCCCCTAAAGGTGCGAACTCCGGGCGCACCAACATCAGGACTAGGGGAGGGTCTGGGTGGGCGTCTTTCCATGGTGGCGGCTCTGGCCCCGGTCGTGATCCCCACCCCACCACAGTCACAACCTGCTTCGGTAGCCTCCTCCCAATGACCACCCTCCAACTAACCCCACCTAGACTAAGGGGCAACACCGGACTAAGGGGCAGCATCGGCCTAAGGGGCATCACCTGACTAGATGGCGGA
>CM062481.1:1006416-1046416 GCA_031479575.1 Coregonus ussuriensis
CAGCGCCACAGGTAACTTCCACAAAGCTGTGAACGATCTGAGAGACAAGGCAAGAAGGGCCTTCTATGCCATCAAAAGGAACATAAAATTCGACATACCAATTTGGATCTGGCTAAAAATACTTGAATCAGTTATAGAACCCATTGCCCTTTATGGTTCTGAGGTCTGGGTCAGCTCACCAACCAAGAATTCACAAAATGGGACAAACACCAAATTAAGACTCTGCATGCAGAATTCTGCAAAAATATCCTCAGTGTACAACGTAAAACACCAAATTATACATGCAGAGCAGAATTAGGCTGATACCCGCTAATTATCAAAATCCAGAAAGAGACGTTAAATTCTATAACCACCTAAAAGGAAGCGATTCCCAAACCTTCCATAACTAAGCCATCACCTACAGAGAGATGAACTTGGAGAAGAGTCCCCTAAGCAAGCTGGTCCTGGGGCTCTGTTCACAAACACAAACAGAACCCACAGAGCTAATTACTTAGCTCAATTGGTAGAGCATGGCGCTTGTAACGCCAGGGTAGTGTGTTCGATCCCCGGGACCAAATCAAATCAAATCAAATTTTATTGGTCACATGCGCCGAATACAACAGGTGCAGACATTACAGTGAAATGCTTACTTACAGCCCTTAACCAACAGTGCATTTATTTTTAATAAAAAAGTAAGAATAAAACAACAACAAAAAAGTGTTGAGAAAAAAAGAGCAGAAGTAAAAATAAAGTGACAGTAGGGAGGCTATATATACAGGGGGGGTACCGTTGCATAGTCAATGTGCGGGGGCACCGGCTAGTTGAGGTAGTTGAGGTAATATGTACATGTGGGTAGAGTTAAAGTGACTATGCATAAATAATTAACAGAGTAGCAGCAGCGTAAAAGAGGGGGTGGGGGGGCATACGTAAAAATGTATGCACATGACTGTAAGTTGCTTTGGATAAAAGCATCTGGTAAATGGCATATTATTATTTATTATTATTAAATAATTAACAAAAAAACGGAGCAAACTAGAATGCCATTTGGCCCTAAACAGAGAGTACACAGTGGCAGAATACCTGACCACTGTACCTGACCACTGAGATAATAATACCACTGTACCTGACCACTGAGATAATAATACCACTGAGATAATAATACCACTGAGATAATAATACCACTGTACCTGACCACTGAGATAATAATACCACTGAGATAATAATACCACTGAGATAATAATACCACTGTACCTGACCACTGAGATAATAATACCACTGAGACTGACCACTGAGATAATAATACCACTGAGATAATAATACCACTGAGATAATAATACCACTGAGATAATAATACCACTGTACCTGACCACTGAGATAATAATACCACTGAGATAATAATACCACTGAGATAATAATACCACTGAGATAATAATACCACTGTACCTGACCACTGAGATAATAATACCACTGAGATAATAATACCACTGAGATAATAATACCACTGAGACTGACCACTGAGATAATAATACCACTGAGATAATAATACCACTGTACCTGACCACTGAGATAATAATACCACTGAGACTGACCACTGAGATAATAATACCACTGAGATAATAATACCACTGTACCTGACCACTGAGATAATAATACCACTGAGACTGACCACTGAGATAATAATACCACTGAGATAATAATACCACTGTACCTGACCACTGAGATAATAATACCACTGAGATAATAATACCACTGTACCTGACCACTGAGATAATAATACCACTGAGATAATAATACCACTGAGATAATAATACCACTGAGATAATAATACCACTGAGATAATAATACCACTGAGATAATAATACCACTGAGATAATAATACCACTGAGATAATAATACCACTGTACCTGACCACTGAGATAATAATACCACTGAGATAATAATACCACTGAGATAATAATACCACTGAGATAATAATACCACTGAGATAATAATACCACTGAGATAATAATACCACTGAGATAATAATACCACTGAGATAATAATACCACTGAGATGAGATAATAATACCACTGAGATAATAATACCACTGAGATAATAATACCACTGTACCTGACCACTGAGATAATAATACCACTGAGATAATAATACCACTGAGATAATAATACCACTGTACCTGACCACTGAGATAATAATACCACTGAGATAATAATACCACTGAGATAATAATACCACTGAGATAATAATACCACTGAGATAATAATACCACTGAGATAATAATACCACTGTACCTGACCACTGAGATAATAATACCACTGAGATAATAATACCACTGAGATAATAATACCACTGTACCTGACCACTGAGATAATAATACCACTGAGATAATAATACCACTGAGATAATAATACCACTGAGATAATAATACCACTGAGATAATAATACCACTGAGATAATAATACCACTGAGATAATAATACCACTGTACCTGACCACTGAGATAATAATACCACTGAGATAATAATACCACTGAGATAATAATACCACCAGTAATCTCTGTAGTTGCTTGATGAGACTCTGTGGGGGATCCACCAGTAATCTCTGTAGTTGTTTGATGAGACTCTGTGGGGGATCCACCAATAATCTCTGTAGTTGTTTAGTGAGACTGTGGGGGATCCACCAATAATCTCTGTAGTTGTTTAGTGAGACTGTGGGGGATCCACCAGTAATCTCTGTAGTTGCTTGATGAGACTCTGTGGGGGATCCACCAATAATCTCTGCAGTTGTTTAGTGAGACTGTGGGGGATCCACCAATAATCTCTGTAGTTGTTTAGTGAGACTGTGGGGGATCCACCAGTAATCTCTGTAGTTGCTTGATGAGACTCTGTGGGGGATCCACCAGTAATCTCTGTAGTTGTTTGGTGAGACTCTGTGGGGGATCCTCCATTAACCTATGTAGTTGTTTGATGAGACTCTGTGGGGGATCCACCAGTAATCTCTGTAGTTGTTTGGTGAGACTCTGTGGGGGATCCTCCATTAACCTATGTAGTTGTTTGATGAGACTCTGTGGGGGATCCACCATTAACCTATGTACATTTACATTTACGTCATTTAGCAGACTCTCTTATCCAGAGCGACTTACAAATTGGTGCATTCACCTTATAGCCAGTGGGATAACCACTTTACAATATGTTTTTTTTTTCCTTTCTTTTTTTTTCTTTGGGGTGGGGTAAGGGGGGGTAGAAGGATTACTTTATCCTATCCCAGGTATTCCTTAAAGAGGTGGGGTTTTATGTGTCTCCGGAAGGTGGTGAGTGACTCCGCTGTCCTGGCGTCGTGGGGGAGTTTGTTCCACCATTGGGGTGCCAGAGCAGCGAACAGTTTTGACTGGGCTGAGCGGGAACTCTGCTTCCGTAGAGGTAGGGGAGCCAGCAGGCCAGAGGTGGATGAACGCAGTGCCCTCGTTTGGGTGTAGGGTCTGACTAGAGCCTGAAGGTACGGAGGTGCCATTCCCCTCACAGCTCTGTAGGCAAGCACCATGGTCTTGTAGCAGATGCGAGCTTCAACTGGAAGCCAGTGGAGTGTGCGAAGGAGCGGGATGACGTGAGAGAACTTGGGAAGGTTGAACACCAGACGGGCTGCGGCATTCTGGATGAGTTGTAGGGGTTTAATGGCACAGGCAGGGAGCCCAGCCAACAGCGAGTTGCAGTAATCCAGACGGGAGATGACAAGTGCCTGGATTAGGACCTGTGCCGCTTCCTGTGTAAGGCAGGGTCGTACTCTCTGAATGTTGTAGAGCATGAACCTACTGGATCGGGTCACCGTCTTGATGTTAGCGGAGAACGACAGGGTGTTGTCCAGGGTCACGCCAAGGCTCTTTGCACTCTGGGAGGAGGACACAACGGAGTTGTCAACCGTGATGGCGAGATCATGGAACGGGCAGTCCTTCCCCGGGAGGAAGAGCAGCTCCGTCTTGCCGAGGTTCAGCTTGAGGTGGTGATCCGTCATCCACACTGATATGTCTGCCAGACATGCAGAGATGCGATTCGCCACCTGGTTATCAGAAAGGGGAAAGGAGAAGATTAGTTGTGTGTCGTCTGCGTAGCAATGATAGGAGAGTAGTTGTTTGATGAGACTCTGTGGGGGATCCAACACCATCAGCCTGTGCCAGATCATTAAAGCTCCCAAGTTTTTAGTGACCAGGACCCTTCCTCTGAAAGACATCAGTGGCAACAACCACTGCCATTTAGACAACTTAGCCGCAAACTCCCCTAAGAGCTTCATCCCTACTCTGCCCCACTGTAGCCCCCCAGGAAGACAAGGAGATCCTGCTCTGACCCTACTCTGCCCCACTGTGGCCCCCCAGGAAGACAAGGAGATCCTGCTCTGACCCTACTCTGCCCCACTGTGGCCCCCCAGGAAGACAAGGAGATCCTGCTCTGACCCTACTCTGCCTCACTGGAGCCCCCCAGTAAGACAAGGAGGTCCTGCTCTGACCCTACTCTGCCTCACCGGAGCCCCCCAGGAAGACAAGGAGATCCTGCTCTGCCCCTACTCTGCCCCACTGTGGCCCCCCAGGAAGACAAGGAGATCCTGCTCTGACCCTACTCTGCCCCACTGTGGCCCCCCAGGAAGACAAGGAGATCCTGCTCTGACCCTACTCTGCCCCACTGTGGCCCCCCAGGAAGACAAGGAGATCCTGCTCTGACCCTACTCTGCCTCACTGGAGCCCCCCAGGAAGACAAGGAGATCCTGCTCTGACCCATCTCCCCATAATCAGACCCTCATTCTTCTCCCAGTTCACCTTAGCTGATGCCGCACCCTCAAACAACACTAAAGCCCTGCTAACCTCTTCTACAATGAAACTGTCTCCCCACCTACTGCCCCTGGAGCTGCCAGCCCCTTCAGCCTCTCCCTCAGCCTACACAGCAGTGGTTCTATGGCTAAACAGTAGAGCTGACCCCAGAGTGGACACCCCTGCCTAATCGCTCTCCTAACTGGGACTGACCGGATCAGCCCACCCCCCCACTTTTACCACAACAGAAGCCCCACAGTGCAATAACTTGACTCCTGATCTAAACCCGCTACCCAGGTCAAACGCTTCCATGGTCCTGAACAGATGACACACTCTATCAAAAGCTTTTTCTTGATCTATGTAAATGAGTCCCAGCTCCTGATCATAGTGATGTCTATCACATCTCTCAATATAAACTAGTTGTTGTCCGCCCAGGCACAGAGTATGCCTGGTCCCTGTGAACTATTGTGTCCATACAACTTTTCAGCCGATTTGCCAAACACTTGGACAATATTTTGTAATCCAAGCAGAGCAGCGATCCTGGCCTCCAGTTCTTCAGTAGCCCTACGCCCTCTCCTCCAGCAGTAGTGACAGCACTGCTCTCTAGCAGCTGACTGCTAGTACAGACTCCCCAAGACTCCCCAGAACTCCCTCTCTGACCCTGAGTACTGCTGCCCAATAAGACTAGCCTCAATGTCTCTAACGTCCCGCTCTACCTCTGAATAGTAGACCTTATCCTAGCTGTCCCATGGGCAGAGTACTGCTGTCTAAACCCACATACTTGTGTTTTCCCCACCTCCCACCATTGTCTTAGGTTCTCAAACTCAGCTTTCCTCCCTTTCCAACTCTCCCAAAAAACACCAAACATCAGCAGTAAAGTGCCACGAAGACCAGGGATGAGGTACAACTGTCAGCTATACTATATACTATACTACTACTATACTACTACTACTACTACTACTACTACTACTACTACTACTACTACTATACTATATACTATACTACTACTACTACTACTACTACTACTACTACTACTACTACTACTACTACTACTACTACTACTACTACTACTATACTACTACTACTATACTACTACTACTACTACTACTACTACTACTACACTACTACTAATACTGCTACTATACTACTACTACTACTACTACTACTACTACTACTACTACTACTACTACTACTACTACTACTACTAATACTGCTACTATACTACTACTATACTACTACTACTACTAATACTACTACTACTAGTACTACTACTACTACTACTACTACTACTACTATACTACTATACTACTACTATACTACTACTACTACTGCTACTACTACTATACTACTACTATACTACTAATATACTACTACTATAATACTAATATACTACTACTATACTACTACTACTACTACTACTACTACTACTACTACTACTACTACTACTATACTACTACTACTACTACTACTACTACTACTACTACTACTACTACACTACTACTACTACTATACTACTACTACTACTACTACTACTACTACTACTACTACTACTACTACTACTGCTGCTACTACTACTACTACTATACTACCACTACCACTATACTACTACTACTACTACTACTACTACTACTACTACTACTACTACTACTACTACTACTACTACTACTATACTACTACCACTATACTACCACTAATACTATACTACTAATATACTATACTACTACTACTACTATACTACTACTACTATACCACAACTACTATACTACTACTATACTACTAATATACTATACTACTACTACTAATATACTACTACTACTACTACTACTACTGCTACTACTACTACTACCACTATACTACCACTACTACTATACTACTACTATACTACTAATATACTATACTGCTACTACTACTACTACTATACTACTACTACTATACTACTACTATACTACTACTCTACTACTAATATACTATACTACTACTACTACTATACTAATACTACTACTGTTACTACTACTACTATACTACTAATATACTACTACTACTACTATACTGCTACTATACTGCTACTATACTGCTACTATACTACTACTATACTACAAACTATACTACTTCTATACTACTACTACTACTATACTACTACTACTACTACTACTACTACTACTACTACTATACTGCTACTACTACTACTACTACTACTACTACTGCTACTACTACTACTACTACTACTACTACTACTACCACTGCTACTGCTGCTACTACTACTACTACTACTACTACTACTATACTACTACTATACTACTAATATACTATACTACTACTACTACTATACTACTACTACTACTTCTACTACTACTACTACTACTACACTGCTACTATACTACTACTATACTACTACTATACTACTACTACTACTACTACTACTACTGCTACTACTGCTGCTACTACTACTACTACTACTACTACTACTACTACTACTACTACTACTACTACTACTACTACTGCTGCTACTACTACTACTACTACTACTACTACTACTACTACAACTACTACTATTACTACTATTACTACTACTACAACTACTGCTACTACTACTATTACTACTGCTACTACTACTACTACTACTACTACTATACTACTACACTACTACTACTACTGCTACTACCACTGCTGCTACTGCTACTACTACTACTACTACTACTACTACTACTGCTGCTACTGCTACTGCTACTACTACTACTACTAATACTATTACTACTGCTACTACTACTACTGCTACTACTGCTGCTACTACTACTACCACTACTACTACTACTGTTGCTACTACTGCTGCTACTACTACTACTACTACTACTACTACTACTACTGCTACTGCTACTGCTACTACTACTACTACTACCACTACTACTACTACTGTTGCTACTACTGCTGCTACTACTACTACTACTATTACTATTACTACTACTACCACTACTACTGATACTACTACTACTACTACTACCGCTACTACTACTACTACTACTACTACTGCTACTGCTACTACTACTACTACTAATACTATTACTACACTACTGCTACTGCTACTATTACTACTACTACGACTACTACTACTACTACTGCTACTACTACTACTTATACTGCTGCTACTACTGCTGCTACTACTACTACTACTACTACTACTACTACTACTACTACTACACTACTACTACTACTGCTACGACTACGACTACGACTACGTATAGTATAGTATATATTGCACTGTTACCATATGATGGTCTGAAAACCACTAGGCCAGATCCCTGATACAGCTCCCCTTACTAACATAAAATCAGCAAAAAAAGAAACGTCCTCTGACTGTCAACTGAGTTTATTTTCAGCAAACTTAACATGTGTAAATATTTGTATGAACATAACAAGATTCAACAACTGAGACATAAACTGAACAAGTTCCACAGACATGTGACTAACATAAATGGAGTAATATGTCCCTGAACAAAGGGGGGGTCAAAATCAAAAGTACCAGTCAGTATCTGGTGTGGCCACCAGCTGCATTAAGTACTGCAGTGCATCTCCTCCTCATGGACTGCACCAGATTTGCCAGTTCTTGCTGTGAGATGTAACCTCACTCTTCCACCAAGGCACCTGCAATTTCCCAGACATTTCTGGGGGGAATGGCCCTAGCCCTCACCCTCCGATACAACAGGTCCCAGACGTGCTCAATGGGATTGATATCCGGGCTCTTCGCTGGCCATGGCAGAACACTGACATTCCTGTCTTGCAGGAAATCACTCACAGAACGAGCAGTATGGCTGGTGGCATTGTCATGCTGGAGGGTCATGTCAGGATGAGCCTGCAGGAAGGCTACCGCATGAGGGAGGAGGATGTCTTCCCTGTAACGCACAGCGTTGAGATTGCCTGCAATGACAACAAGCTCAGTCCGATGATGCTGTGACACACCGCCCCAGACCATGACTCCACCTCCAAATCGATCCCGCTTCAGAGTACAGGCCTCGGTGTAACGCTCATTCCTTTGACGATAAACGCGAATCCGACTATCACCCCAGGTGAGACAAAACTGCGACTCGTCAGTGAAGATAACTTTTTGCCTGTCCTGTCTGGTCCAGCGACGGTGGGTTTGTGCCCATAGGCGACGTTGTTGCCGGTGATGTCTGGTGAGGACCTGCCTTACAACAGGCCTACAAGCCCTCAGTCCAGCCTCTGTCAGCCTATTGCGGACAATCTGAGCACTGATGGAGGGATTGTGCGTTCCTGGTGTAACTCGGGCAGTTGTTGTTGCCATCCTGTACCTGTCCCGCAGGTGTGATGTTCGGATATACTGATCCTGTGCTGGTGTTGTTACACGTGGTCTGCCACTGCGAGGACGATCAGCTGTCCGTCCTGTCTCCCTGTAGTGTTGTCTCAGGTGTCTCACAGTATGGACATTGCAATTGATTGCCCTGGCCACATCTGCAGTCCTCATGCCTCCTTGCAGCATGCCTAAGGCATGTTCACGCAGATGAGCAGGGACCCTGGGCATCTTTCTTTTGGTGTTTTTCAGAGTCAGTAGAAAGGCCTCTTTAGTGTCCTAAGTTTTCATAACTGTGACCTTAATTGCCTACCGTCTGTAAGCTGTTAGTGTCTTAACGCCCGTTCCACAGGTGCATGTTCATTAATTGTTTATGGTTCATTGAACAAGCCTGGGAAACAGTGTTTAACCCTTTACAATGAAGATCTGTGAAGTTATTTGGATTTTTACTAATTATCTTTGAAAGACAGGGTCCTGAAAAAGGGACATTTCTTTTTTTGCTGAGTTTAGATCCTATCTAGCCTTGCTGCACTAATCCCCCCCCCCCCGCCCAAAAAACGTTTCATAAATGTATTAAAAATAGAAAACAGATACCTTATTTACATAATTATTCAGACCCTTTGCTATGAGACTCGAAATTGTGCTCAGGTGCATCCTGTTTCCATTGATGACCCTTGATGTTTCTACAACTTGATTGGAGTCCACCTGTGGTAAATTCAATTGATTGGACATGATTTGGAAAGGCACACATCTGTCTATATAAGGTCCCACAGTTGACAGTGCATGTCAGAGCAAAAACCAAGCCATGAGGTCAAAGGAATTGTCCGTAGAGCTCCGAGACAGGATTGTGTCGAGGCACAGATCTGGGGAAGGGTACCAAAACATTTTTGCAGCATTGAAGGTCCCCAAGAACACAAAATTGGGAGAAACTCCCCAAATACAGGTGTGCCAAGCTTGTAGCGTCATACCCAAGAAGACACGAGGCTGTAATCGCTGCCAAAGGTGCTACAACAAAGTGCTGAGTAAAGGGTCTGAATACTTATGTAAATGTGATATTTCCGTTTTTTATTTTTTTATAAATTAGCAAACATTTCTATAAACCTGTTTTTGCTTTATTGTGTGTAGATTGATGAGAGAAAAATAAATACATTTTAGAATGTTACATATTGTATGGTATGGTGTTACATATTGTATGGTATGGTGTTACATATTGTATGGTATGGTGTTACATATTGTATGGTATGGTGTTACATATTGTATGGTATGGTGTTACATATTGTATGGTATGGTGTTACATATTGTATGGTATGGTGTTACATATTGTATGGTATGGTGTTACATATTGTATGGTATGGTGTTACATATTGTATGGTATGGTGTTACATATTGTATGGTATGGTGTTACATATTGTATGGTATGGTGTTACATATTGTATGGTATGGTGTTACATATTGTATGGTATGGTGTTACATATTGTATGGTATGGTGTTACATATTGTATGGTATGGTGTTACATATTGTATGGTATGGTGTTACATATTGTATGGTATGGTGTTACATATTGTATGGTATGGTGTTACATATTGTATGGTATGGTGTTACATATTGTATGGTATGGTGTTATAAATCGTTGTTCGTAAGAATGTTAGCTAGACCAACCCCAAGAATCTCTCTTCCTCTGAGTCACACACACACACACACACACACACACACACACACACACACACACACACACACACACACACACACACACACACACACACACACACACACACACACACACACGCAGACACACACACACACGCAGACACACACACACACACACACGCAGACCCACACACACACACGCAGACACACACACACACACACACGCAGACCCCACACACACACACACACACACACACACACACACACACACACACACACACACACACACACACACACACACGCAGACACACACGCAGACACACACACACAAACACAGACCCACACCCCGTTGGTCGGCAGCGGCTTTTATACTTGCCATGTGTAACTCTCGACACCCTGCTCCTGTCCTCTCCTTGCCCAGCACTCATAACACTAGCCGCTGAGACAGTAACCTCCTCCGCACCCTCCTCTAACCTAACCTCACCTCCTCCGCACCCTCCTCTAACCTCACCTCCTCCGCACCCTCCTCTAACCTCTCACCTCCCCCGCACCCTCCTCTCCCTCCTCTCACCTCCCCCGCCCCCACCTCTAACCTCACCTCCTCCGCACCCACCTCTCACCTCACCTCCCCCGCACCCTCCTCTCACCTCACCTCCTCCGCACCCTCCTCTAACCTCTCACCTCCCCCGCCCCCTCCTCTCACCTCCTCTCACCTCCCCTCTCCCCTCCTCTCAACTCCTCCACCCCCTCCTTTCACGCCCTCTTACCTCCTCTGCCTCCTCCTCTCACGTCATCTCCTCACCTCCACCCTCCACTCTCACCTCCTCCGCCCCCTTCTCTCACCTCTCACCTCCCCTCTCCCCTCTCACCTCCTCTTACCTCCTCTGCACCCTTCTCTCACCTCCCCCCTCCCCTCTCACCTCACCTCTGCCCCCTCCTCTCACCTCCGCCTCCCCTCTCACCTCCTCTCCTCCGCCCGCTCCTCCTCCACCCCCTCCTCCGCCCCATCCTCTCACCACCTCACCTCCTCTCACTTCCTCCTCCGCCCGTCCTCCCACCACCTCATCTCCTCTCACCAACTCACCTCCTCTCACCCCCTCCTCCGCCCCGTCCTCTCACCTCTGCCCCCTCCTCTCACCTCCTCACCTCCTCTCACCCCCTCCTCCGCCCCGTCCTCTCACCTCTGCCCCCTCCTCTCACCTCCTCACCTCCTCTCACCCCCTCCTCCGCCCCGTCCTCTCACCTCTGCCCCCTCCTCTCACCTCCTCACCTCCTCCGCCCCCCTCCTCCGCTCCGTCCTTTCACCACCTCATCTCCTCTCACTCCCTCCTCCGCCCCGTCCTCTCACCTCCTTACCTCCTCCGCCCCCTCCTCTCACCTCCTTACCTCCTCCGCCCGCTCCTCCTCCACCCACTCCTCCGCCCCCTCCTCTCACATCCTTACCTCCTCCGCCCCCGCCCCCTCCTCCGCCCCGTCCTCTCACCACCTCACCTCCTCTCACCACCTCACCTCCTCACCCACTCCTCCGCCCCCTCCTCTCACCTCCTTACCTCCTCCGCCCCCTCCTCTCACCTCCTTACCTCCTCCGCCCCCTCCTCTCACCTCCTTACCTCCTCCGCCCCCTCCTCCGCCCCGTCCTCTCACCACCTCTCACCACCTCACCTCCTCCACCCCCTCCTCCGCCTCCTCCTCTCACCTCTCCTCTCACCTCTCCTCTCACCTCCTCCGCCTCCTCCTCTCACCTCTCCTCTCACCTCCTCCGCCCCCTCCTCTCACCTCCTTACCTCCTCCGCCCCCTCCTCCGCCTCGTCCTCTCACCACCTCACCTCCTCTCACCACCTCTCACCACCTCACCTCCTCCACCCCCTCCTCCGCCTCCTCCTCTCACATCTCCTCTCACCTCCTCTCACCACCTCACCTCCTCCACCCCCTCCTCCGCCTCCTCCTCTCACCTCTCCTCTCACCTCCTCTGCCCCCTCTTCTCCCCTCCTCCTGCTCTCTTAATTCACTTCAGCTGCTGTTTCTGAAGGCGGAGGAGGTGAAGCAGCAGAGTATCAAGGGGGAGACAGAAATGTTGTTGCTAAAACACTGAACCTGATTTAAACCAGGGTGTTGTCCAGGCATTGCTGTATGTTGACATTGAGTGTCTGGAGTGAGTGCCTCAGGGTAGCGTGTTACCCTAGCCTATAAGGCATGCTGTTGTTGACACAGGGTAGTGTGTTACCCTAGCCTATAAGGCATGCTGTTGTTGTTAATATGACACGTCTGAGCACTGCCGGAGTTCTCACTGATGTCCTGCCGACTAGTTTTCAGCTTTGATGGATTCTGATCAGGGGACAGGGGTGAGGGAGACTGGAGGGAAGGGGGGAGGGGTGTGGATTGGCCATCTGGAAATTCTGGAAAATGTCAGATGGGCTGGACCAGTTGGGTGGGCTGGTCAAAATTGACACACACAAACATATTTTTTATATAAAAATAAAACAATGAATAGGTGAACATGGCCGTCGGCCCATGGGCCTGTTAAGATGGGTTTAAAAATACATATTTTTGCCTAATTTCTCCGTTATACTAATCTATAATGAGCCTTTGGCTGATCAGTGGGTAATGGTCGGCCCTCCTACCAAGATGGGCCGGACCGGTTTTCTGATAGGCTGAGCTGAGGTCACACAAACTCACATTCAAAGTCAAACGCAGCATCAGCAAAGAGACCTGCTCCGACTCTCATCAGTTAGACAGCCAAGAACATGGATCATAAAAAATGGAAATGGGGCCTATAAACCTAGAAAGAGCACATTTTACATCGTCACTTCACTCAAAACGTCCTATTTTTTTGTGTGGCTAAAACCATAATTTGGTCAAACAGTATTATCCTCATGAAAGTCTCTGCCCTTCGCTGGGGCCTGCTGCTGAGATGAGCAATCCACTCTCCTGATAGTCTCTGCCCTTCGCTGGGGCCTGCTGCTGAGATGAGCAATCCACTCTCCTGATAGTCTCTGCCCTTCGCTGGGGCCTGCTGCTGAGATGAGCAATCCACTCTCCTGATAGTCTCTGCCCTTCGCTGGGGCCTGCTGCTGAGATGAGCAATCCACTCTCCTGATAGTCTCTGCCCTTCGCTGGGGCCTGCTGCTGAGATGAGCAATCCACTCTCCTGATAGTCTCTGCCCTTCGCTGGGGCCTGCTGCTGAGATGAGCAATCCACTCTCCTGATAGTCTCTGCCCTTCGCTGGGGCCTGCTGCTGAGATGAGCAATCCACTCTCCTGATAGTCTCTGCCCTTCGCTGGGGCCTGCTGCTGAGATGAGCAATCCACTCTCCTGATAGTCTCTGCCCTTCGCTGGGGCCTGCTGCTGAGATGAGCAATCCACTCTCCTGATAGTCTCTGCCCTTCGCTGAGGGCCTGCTGCTGAGATGAGCAATCCACTCTCCCCTCCCCAATGTGCTGGAGAGAAAAATGCATTCTGATCACATTTCAAAATGCAGCTTTGGAAGCTTCCTGTTGAAGAGTGGAGGGTTTCATCTTTCTCAAGGAATCATGTTTATTTCTCAACTCAATATTCAGTTCAATAGCAACTATTTTGCAACCAATATATTTGACATGGCTTTGAGATATGGAGCGGCAAGCGTGCAAAATGCACACCGACCATTATGAGGGCGTAGGCTTATAGGGTAGTAGCCAACAACTGCAAAGTTTTTTGGGGACATTCGATTTACTGTTGGATGAATACATGGCTACTAGCAGTGGATATTATCTTTAGAGGTAGCGATATACTTAATGTGTTTTCGAGTTTCCACAGCTGTTGAACCCCAAATTAATTAGCATATGATATTAGTTAGTGCACATAAAGATGTATGTAATTCATCTACATTGAGAAAAAAAAATCTGTATATTCTGGGGTACTATTTTGACAGTAAAATATAGCAACTGTAGTCTAATTGTCAACACAAAATTAATGACTAAGACTGGATTAGGTTGCACTTCAAAATATCTTGAATCATGCATTCCTGCTTGGATGTGTTATATGAAACAACTTATTTCTTGAATACCTCAGTAGTCTTTGTATCATACTTCTTATTAAAGAACTATGAATGACTATATAAGATGATTGATCGTGATTTGGGTCCGACCAAGTCATTGGCTGGTGCCACTAACTGTATTACTATTGTTTATTATTATTATTTTATAGCTTAAGTTCTTCAGACAGACAGACAGACAGACAGACAGACAGACAGACAGACAGACAGACAGACAGACAGACAGACAGAGAAAGAACTGGAAGAAGCACAGAGTGACAGCAGAAAAGATGCTGAGACAGACAGCACGCCAGGGAAGCAGACAAAATGGCTAGAGAGCAGAGGCACAGTTACAGTGGTGAGTTGTGTCTCTTGGGGGGGGGTTCCACGAGAGAGAGAGAGAGAGAGATGGGGAGTCAGAGTGCTTTCTACCATCCTCTGAGATGGGGAGTCAGAGTGCTTTCTACCATCCTCTGAGATGGGGAGTCAGAGTGCTTTCTACCATCCTCTGAGATGGGGAGTCAGAGTGCTTTCTACCATCCTCTGAGATGGGGAGTCAGAGTGCTTTCTACCATCCTCTGAGATGGGGAGTCAGAGTGCTTTCTACCATCCTCTGAGATGGGGAGTCAGAGTGCTTTCTACCATCCTCTGAGATGGGGAGTCAGAGTGCTTTCTACCATCCTCTGAGATGGGGAGTCAGAGTGCTTTCTACCATCCTCTGAGATGGGGAGTCAGAGTGCTTTCTACCATCCTCTGAGATGGGGAGTCAGAGTGCTTTCTACCATCCTCTGAGATGGGGAGTCAGAGTGCTTTCTACCATCCTCTGAGATGGGGAGTCAGAGTGCTTTCTACCATCCTCTATTGTGCTCGTAACAAGGACTGTGGTGTCCCAGTCTACAGTCCTCTCCCTCTGGACACCCACAGTGTGCCTGTCCTCTCTCCTCTCCCACAGAATGAATATGTTGTGTATCTCTATGCTGGGACAGTCCTCACTCTTCTCCTGGACTCTCACAGTCTTCTCTGTCTTTACCGCTCCTCATCACCATCCTGCCTGGTTCCCTTTTAACAACCATCTGATGACCTTCAGCACACATACAACCCTGGTTATGTTATTATCACTGCTCTAGGGTACACAACCCCACACAGAATAGCTGTTCTGTCTATATGCTAAACTCTCCTCTCCTCTCCTCTCCCCTCCCCTCCCCTCCCCTCCCCTCCCCTCCTCTCCTCTCCTCTCCTCTCCTCTCCTCTCCTCTCCTCTCCCTCCCCTCCCCTCCTCTCCTCTCCTCTCCTCTCCTCTCCTCTCCTCTCCTCTCCTCTCCTCTCCTCTCCTCTCCCCTCCTCTCCTCTCCCCTCCTCTCCTCTCCTCTCCTCTCCCCTCCTCTCCTCTCTGGATGTCTGTTATTTTGCCCTTCAGCTCCACTTGAAGATGTCTTCTCTTCTTTTTCTATCTTATATCTCTCCTCACTGACACTGTGGCAGAATACTATATCTCTCCTCACTGACACTGTGGCAGAATACTATATCTCTCCTCACTGACACTGTGGCAGAATACTATATCTCTCCTCACTGACACTGTGGCAGAATACTATATCTCTCCTCACTGACACTGTGGCAGAATACTATATCTCTCCTCACTGACGCTGTGGCAGAATACTGTATCTCTCCTCACTGACACTGTGCCAGAATACTATATCTCTCTTCACTGACACTGTGGCAGAATACTATCTCTCCTCATTGACACTGGCAGAATACTATATATCTCTCCTCACTGACGCTGTGGCAGAATATTATATCTCTCCTCACTGACGCTGTGGCAAAATACTATATCTCTCTTCACTGACGCTGTGGCAGAATACTATCTCTCCTCACTGACACTGTGGCAGAATACTATATCTCTCTTCACTGACACTGTGGCAGAATACTATCTCTCCTCAGTGACACTGTGGCAGAATACTATATCTCTCCTCACTGACACTGTGGCAGAATACTATATCTCTCCTCACTGACACTGTGCCAGAATACTATATCTCTCTTCACTGACACTGTGGCAGAATACTATCTCTCTCTTCACTGACACTGTGGCAGAATACTATCTCTCATCATTGACACTGTGGCAGAATACTTTATCTCTCCTCACTGACACTGTGGCAGAATACTATATCTCTCCTCACTGACACTGTGGCAGAATACTATATCTCTCCTCACTGACACTGTACCAGAATACTATATCTCTCTTCACTGACACTGTGGCAGAATACTATACTATCTCTCCTCATTGACACTGTGGCAGAATACTATATCTCTCCTCACTGACACTGTGGCAGAATACTATATCTCTCCTCACTGACACTGTGGCAGAATACTATATCTCTCCTCACTGACACTGTACCAGAATACTATATCTCTCTTCACTGACACTGTGGCAGAATACTATCTCTCCTCATTGACACTGTGGCAGAATACTATATCTCTCCTCACTGACACTGTGCCAGAATACTATATCTCTCCTCACTGACACTGTGGCAGAATACTATCTCTCTCTTCACTGACACTGTGGCAGAATACTATCTCTCCTCATTGACACTGTGGCAGAATACTATATCTGTCCTCACTGACACTGTGGCAGAATACTATATCTCTCCTCACTGACACTGTGGCAGAATACTATATCTCTCCTCACTGACACTGTGGCAGAATACTATATCTCTCCTCACTGACACTGTACCAGAATACTATATCTCTCTTCACTGACACTATGGCAGAATACTATCTCTCCTCACTGACACTGTGGCAGAATACTATATCTCTCTTCACTGACACTGGCAGAATACTTTCTCTCTCTTCACTGACACTGTGGCAGAATACTATATCTCTCCTCACTGACACTGTGGCAGAATACTATATCTCTCTTCACTGACACTGTGGCAGAATACTATCTCTCCTCATTGACACTGTGGTAGAATAATATATCTCCTCACTGACACTGTGGCAGAATACTATATCTCTCCTCACTGACACTGTGGCAGAATACTATATCTCTCCTCACTGACACTGTACCAGAATACTATATCTCTCTTCACTGACACTGTGGCAGAATACTATCTCTCCTCATTGACACTGTGGCAGAATACTATATCTCTCCTCACTGACACTGTGCCAGAATACTATATCTCTCCTCACTGACACTGTGGCAGAATACTATATCTCTCCTCACTGACACTGTGGCAGAATACTATATCACTCCTCTCTTTGTTGTCTGTCCTTGACTGCAGCAGAGAGGCGATGAGCTTCGATCGAGAGTCTCCTATCAGAGAGGCTTGAAAACTGCAATATTATATGTCTTGCAGACACTTGGCTGGCTCAATCTATGGACATAAAACTCAGTGGTTTCTCCATGCAGCGGCTCGATTGGCTGGCTCAATCTATGGACATAAAACTCAGTGGTTTCTCCATGCAGCGGCTCGATTGGATGATGGCAGCCACGGGCAAATCCAAAGGGGGAGGGCTGTGCCTTCATAAACAACAACTGTTGTGCTGCTTCCAGTGTGAAGGAAATCTCAAGCTTTTGCTCACCTGATATAGAACAGCTGTAAGCTGCAGACCCTGTTATCTACCAAGAGAGTTGTCATCCGTAATGATCACGTCAGTCTACATCCCTCCACAGGCCGACACCACTCTGGCACTCAACCACCTGTATTTGGTCATGAACAACGTTTCTGGTGGGCGGAGACTTTAACACAGGGAGACTTATAACCGTTCTACCTCACCTCTACCAACATGTCTCCTGCGCCACTAGGGGGCTCTAACATTTTTTATACCACAGAAACTCATACAAGGCCCTCCCTCGCCCTCCCTTTGGCAAATCACACCATGAATCTATCTTCCTGCTTACAAGCAAAAGCACAAACAGGAAGTGTCATTGAAATGCTCAATATGGAAGTGGTCCGATGAAGCAGAGAGGGGGCTACAAGACTGTTTTGCTAGTACAGACAGGGATATGCGCCGGGATTCATCCCATAGCGTTGAGGAGATTACCACAACAGTCAAGGGCTTCATCAATAAATGCATAGATGATGTCGTCCCTACAGTTGTGTTGTGAAGGAGGCTGTGTTGTGATGTGAAGGAGGCTGTGTTGTGTTGTTGTGAAGGAGGCTGTGTTGTTTTGTTTCGTTGCGTTGTGAAGGAGGCTGTGTTGAGTTGTTGTGAAGGAGGCTGTGTTGTTTTGTTTCGTTGCGTTGTGAAGGAGGCTGTGTTGCGTTGTGAAGGAGGCTGTGTTGTGTTGTTTTGTTGCGTTGTGAAGGAGGCTGTGTTGCGTTGTGAAGGAGGCTGTGTTGTGTTGTGAAGGAGGCTGTGTTGTTGTGAAGGAGGCTATGTTGTGTTGTGAAGGAGGCTGTGTTGTGTTGTGAAGGAGGCTGTGTTGTGTTGTGAAGGAGGCTGTGTTGTGTTGTGAAGGAGGCTATGTTGTGTTGTGAAGGAGGCTGTGTTGTGTTGTGAAGGAGGCTGTGTTGTGTTGTGAAGGAGGCTGTGTTGTGTTGTGAAGGAGGCTGTGTTGTGTTGTGAAGGAGGCTGTGTTGTGTTGTGAAGGAGGCTGTGTTGTGTTGTGAAGGAGGCTGTGTTGTTGTGAAGGAGGCTGTGTTGTGTTGTGAAGGAGGCTATGTTGTGTTGTGAAGGAGGCTGTGTTGTGTTGTGTTGTGAAGGAGGCTGTGTTGTGTTGTGAAGGAGGCTGTGTTGTGTTGTGAAGGAGGCTGTGTTGTGTTGTGAAGGAGGCTGTGTTGTGTTGTGAAGGAGGCTGTGTTGTGTTGTGAAGGAGGCTGTGTTGTTGTGAAGGAGGCTGTGTTGTTGTGAAGGAGGCTGTGTTGCGTTGTTTTGTTGCGTTGTGAAGGAGTCTGTGTTATTGTGAAGGAGGCTGTGTTATTGTGAAGGAGGCTGTGTTATTGTGAAGGAGGCTGTGTTGCGTTGTTTTGTTGCGTTGTGAAGGAGGCTGTGTTGCGTTGTGAAGGAGGCTGTGTTATTGTGAAGGAGGCTGTGTTATTGTGAAGGAGGCTGTGTTGTTGTGAAGGAGGCTGTGTTGTGTCCTTGAGAAAACTGTATCAAGGTGACATCAGCAGTTTATAGAGAACTGCTTGTTAATTATTATCAGGATAATCCTTCTAATTCATCAAGTCAATTATGATATTATAAAATGTAATATATACTTCTTGTTCCACAATGTAATATAATATGTAATATTAGGCTTCTGCTGGCAAAACAATGGCTGGAAGAGACACGGTCCCAAATGGTACAGTGAGGGAAAAAAGTATTTGATCCCCTGCTGATTTTGTACGTTTGCCCACTGACAAAGAAATGATCAGTCTATAATTTTAATGGTAGGTTTATTTGAACGGTGAGAGATAGAATAACAAAAAAATCAAGAAAAACGCATGTCAAAAATGTTATAAATTGATTTGCAGTTTAATGAGGGAAATAAGTATTTGACCCCTCTGCAAAACATGACTTAGTACTTGATGGCAAAACCCTTGTTGGCAATCACAGAGGTCAGATGTTTCTTGTAGTTGGCCACCAGGTTTGCACACATCTCAGGAGGGATTTTATCCCACTCCTCTTTGCAGATCTTCTCCAAGTCATTAAGGTTTAGAGGCTGACGTTTGGCAACTCGAACGTTCAGCTCCCTCCACAGATTTTCTATGGGATTAAGGCCTGGAGACTGGCTAGGCCACTCCAGGACCTTAATGTGCCTCTTCTTGAGCCACTCCTTTGTTGCCTTGGCCGTGAGTTTTGGGTCATTGTTATGCTGGAATATGGTACATGGCCCCGTCCATCGTCCCTTTTGATGCGGTGGGTGAAGTTGTCCTGTCCCCTTAGCAGAAAAACACCCCCAAAGCATAATGTTTCCACCTCCATGTTTGACGGTGGGGATGGTGTTCTTGGGGTCATAGGCAGCATTCCTCCTCCTCCAAACACGGCGTGTTGAGTTGATGCCAAAGAGCTCCATTTTGGTCTCATCTGACCACAACACTTTTACCCAGTTCTCCTCTGAATCATTCAGATGTTCATTGGCAAACTTCAGACGGGCCTGTATATGTGCTTTCTTGAGCAGGGGGACCTTGCGGGCGCTGCAGGATTTCAGTCCTTCACGGCGTAGTGTGTTACCAATTGTTTTCTTGGTGACTATGGTCCCAGCTGCCTTGAGATCATTGACAAGATCCTCCCGTGTAGTTCTGGGCCTGATTCCTCACCGTTCTCATGATCATTGCAACTCAAAGAGGTGAGATCTTGCATGGAGCCCCAGGCCGAGGGAGATTGACAGTTATTTTGTGTTTCTTCCATTTGCGAATAAATCACACCAACTGTTGTCACCTTCTCACCAAGCTGCTTGGCGATGGTCTTGTAGCCCATTCCAGCCTTGTGTAGGTCTACAATCTTGTCCCTGACATCCTTGGAGAGCTCTTTGGTCTTGGCCATGGTGGAGAGTTTGGAATCTGATTGATTGATTGCTTCTGTGGACAGGTTTCTTTTATACAGGTAACAAGCTGAGATTAGGAGCACTCCCTACCTGTATAAAAGACACCTGGGAGCCAGAAATCTTTCTGATTGAGAGGGGGTCAAACACTTATTTCCCTCATTAAAATACAAATCAACTTATAACATTTTTTAAATGTGTTTTTCTGGATTGTTTTGTTGTTATTCGGTCTCTCACTGTTCAAATAAACCTACCATTAAAATTGTAAACTGATCATTTCCTTGTCAGTGGGCAAACGTACGAAATCAGCAGGGGATCAAATACTTTTTTTCCCTCACTGTACCTTGTTCCCTATATAGTGCACTATTTTGACCAGGGCCCATATGGCTTGTAGTACACTGTGCAGGGGCGCAATGGGACATCCGAATGGGGGTCATTTCCCCTGAATGGGCACAAAGAGATTAACGAGTGAGGTAATCATCTGTGTATCTGTCAGACTGTGGATCAAAGTATCTGTTCTGCATATTAATCAAGGCTCTCTGTCATCACTGGATAGAACTGAATATGGAGCCTTGGGGTTGTTGGACCAGCCTATTCAACTGAATATGGAGGGGTTGTTGGACTAGCCTATTCAACTGAATATGGAGGGGTTGTTGGACCAGCCTATTCAACTGAATATGGAGGGGTTGTTGGACCAGCCTATTCAACTGAATATGGAGGGGTTGTTGGACCAGCCTATTCAACTGAATATGGAGGGGTTGTTGGACTAGCATATTCAACTGAATATGGAGGGGTTGTTGGACCAGCCTATTCAACTGAATATGGAGTGGTTGTTGGACTAGCCTATTCAACTGAATATGGAGGGGTTGTTGGACCAGCCTATTCAACTGAATATGGAGGGGTTGTTGGACTAGCCTATTCAACTGAATATGGAGGGGTTGTTGGACCAGCCTATTCAACTGAATATGGAGGGGTTGTTGGACCAGCCTATTCAACTGAATATGGAGGGGTTGTTGGACCAGCCTATTCAAATGAATATGGAGGGGTTGTTGGACTAGCCTATTCAACTGAATATGGAGGGGTTGTTGGACCAGCCTATTCAACTGAATATGGAGCCTTGTGGTTGTTGGACCAGCCTATTCAACTGAATATGGAGGGGTTCTTGCACTAGCATATTCAACTGAATATGGAGGGGTTGTTGGACCAGCCTATTTCACTGAATATGGAGCCTTGTGGTTGTTGGACCAGCCTATTCAACTGAATATGGAGGGGTTGTTGGACCAGCCTATTCAACTGAATATGGAGGGGTTGTTGGACCAGCCTATTCAACTGAATATGGAGGGGTTGTTGGACCAGCCTATTCAACTGAATATGGAGGGGTTGTTGGACCAGCCCATTCAACTGAATATGGAGGGGTTGTTGGACTAGCCTATTCAACTGAATATGGAGGGGTTGTTGGACTAGCCTATTCAACTGAATATGGAGGGGTTGTTGGACTAGCATATTCAACTGAATATGGAGGGGTTGTTGGACTAGCCTATTCAACTGAATATGGAGGGGTTGTTGGACTAGCCTATTCAACTGAATATGGAGGGGTTGTTGGACTAGCATATTCAACTGAATATGGAGGGGTTGTTGGACTAGCCTATTCAACTGAATATGGAGGGGTTGTTGGACTAGCCTATTCAACTGAATATGGAGCCTTGTGGTTGTTGGACCAGCCTATTCAACTGAACATGGAGGGGTTGTTGGACTAGCCTATTTCACTGAATATGGAGCCTTGTGGTTGTTGGACCAGCCTATTCAACTGAATATGGAGGGGTTGTTGGACCAGCCTATTCAACTGAATATGGAGGGGTTGTTGGACTAGCCTATTCAACTGAATATGGAGGGGTTGTTGGACCAGCCTATTCAACTGAATATGGAGGGGTTGTTGGACCAGCCTATTCAACTGAATATGGAGGGGTTGTTGGACCAGCCTATTCAACTGAATATGGAGGGGTTGTTGGACCAGCCTATTCAACTGAATATGGAGGGGTTGTTGGACCAGCCCATTCAACTGAATATGGAGGGGTTGTTGGACTAGCCTATTCAACTGAATATGGAGGGGTTGTTGGACTAGCCTATTCAACTGAATATGGAGGGGTTGTTGGACTAGCATATTCAACTGAATATGGAAGGGTTGTTGGACTAGCCTATTCAACTGAATATGGAGGGGTTGTTGGACTAGCCTATTCAACTGAATATGGAGGGGTTGTTGGACCAGCCTATTCAACCAAATATGGAGCCTTGGGGTTGTTGGACCAGCCCATTCAACTGAATATGGAGGGGTTGTTGGACCAGCCTATTCAACCAAATATGGAGCCTTGGGGTTGTTGGACTAGCCTATTCAACTGAATATGGAGGGGTTGTTGGACCAGCCTATTCTACTGAATATGGAGGGGTTGTTGGACCAGCCTATTCAACTGAATATGGAGCCCTGGGGTTGTTGGACCAGCCTATTCAACTGAATATGGAGGGGTTGTTGGACTAGCCCATTCAACTGAATATGGAGGGGTTGTTGGACCAGCCTATTCAACTGAATATGGAGGGGTTGTTGGACCAGCCTATTCAACTGAATATGGAGGGGTTGTTGGACTAGCCTATTCAACTGAATATGGAGGGGTTGTTGGACCAGCCTATTCAACTGAATATGGAGGGGTTGTTGGACTAGCCTATTCAACTGAATATGAAGCCTTGGGGTTGTTGGACCAGCCTATTCAACTGAATATGGAGGGGTTGTTGGACCAGCCTATTCAACTGAATATGGAGGGGTTGTTGGACCAGCCTATTCAACTGAATATGGAGGGGTTGTTGGACCAGCCCATTCAACTGAATATGGAGGGGTTGTTGGACCAGCCCATTCAACTGAATATGGAGGGGTTGTTGGACTAGCCTATTCAACTGAATATGGAGTGGTTGTTGGACCAGCCTATTCAACTGAATATGGAGTGGTTGTTGGACCAGCCTATTCAACTGAATATGGAGGGGTTGTTGGACCAGCCTATTCAACTGAATATGGAGTGGTTGTTGGACCAGCCTATTCAACTGAATATGGAGGGGTTGTTGGACCAGCCTATTCAACTGAATATGGAGGGGTTGTTGGACCAGCCCATTCAACTGAATATGGAGTGGTTGTTGGACCAGCCTATTCAACTGAATATGGAGGGGTTGTTGGACTAGCCTATTCAACTGAATATGGAGTGGTTGTTGGACCAGCCTATTCAACTGAATATGGAGGGGTTGTTGGACTAGCCTATTCAACTGAATATGGAGTTGTTGTTTTTTTTGGGCCAGGATCCATAGGGATGCTCTTTGTATTTTTGATGAACAACGGTTTCTGTGTGAAACGAGATGAGAACGATGTAATTCCAATACGTTTATGAGAAGGTCACCAGCATGCAGGTTAAAGAGAGAGAGAGAGAGAGAGAGAGAGAGAGAGAGAGAGCAGATCATTATTTTGTTTCACCAGTGGTTTAAGTGGATTACCCACCTCACCAGTGCACTGTACAGTCGTGGTCAAAAGTTTTGAGAATGACACATATACAAATTTTCACAAAGTCTGCCGCCTCAGTTTTGATGATGGCAATTTGCATATACTCCAGAATGTCATGAAGAGTGATCAGATGAATTTCAATTAATTGCAAAGTCCCTCTTTGCCATGAAAATGAACTTAATCCCCAAAAAACATTTCCACTGCATTTCAGCCCTGCCACAAAAGTACCAGCTGCCATCATGTCAGTGATTCTCTCGTTAACACAGTTGAGAGTGTTGACGAGGACAAGGCTGGAGATCACTCTGTCATGCTGATTGAGTTAGAATAACAGACTGGAAGCTTTAAAAGGAGGGTGGTGCTTGAAATCATTGTTCTTCCTCTGTTAACTATGGTTACCTGCAAGGAAACACATGCCGTCATCATTGCTTTGCACAAAAAGGCTTCATAGGCAAGGATATTGCTGCTAGTAAGATTGCACCTAAATCAACCATTTATCGGATCATCAAGAACTTCAAGGAGAGAGGTTCAATTGTTGTGAAGAAGGCGTCAGGGCGCCCAAGAAAGTCCAGCAAGCGCCAGGACTGTCTCCTAAAGTTGATTCAGCTGCGGGATCGGGGCACCACCAGTGCAGAGCTTGCTCAGGAATGGCAGCAGGCAGGTGTGAGTGCATCTGCACGCACAGTGAGGCGAATACTTTTGGAGGATGGCCTGGTGTCAAGAAGGGCAGCAAAGAAGCCCCTTCTCTCCAGGAAAAACATCAGGGACAGACTGATATTCTGCAAAAGGTACAGGGATTGGACTACTGAGGACTGGGGTTAAGTCATTTTCTCTGATGAATCCCCTTTGCGATTGTTTGGGGCATCCGGAGAAAAGCTTGTCTGGAGAAGACAAGGTGCGCGCTACCATCAGTCCTGTGTCATGCCAACAGTAAAGCATCCTGAGACCATTCATGTGTGGGGTTGCTTCTCAGCCAAGGGAGTGGGCTCACTCACAATTTTGCCTAAGAACACAGCCATGAATAAAGAATGGTACCAACACATCCTCCGAGAGTAACTTCTCCCAACCATCCAATAACAGTTTGGTGATGACCAATGCCTTTTCCAGCATGATGGAGCACCTTGCCATAAGGCAAAAGTGATAACTAAGTGGCTCGGAGAACAAAACATCGACATTTTGGGTCCATGGCCAGGAAACTTCACAGACCTTAATGCCATAGAGAACTTGTGGTCGATCCTCAAGAGGCGGGTGGACAAACAAAAACCCACAAATTCTGACAAACTCCAAGCATTGATTATACAAGAATGGGCTGCCATCTTTCAGGATGTGGCCCAGAAGTTAATTGACAGTGTGCCAGGGCGGATTGCAGAGGTCTTGAAAAAGAAGGGTCAACACTGAAATATTGACTCTTTGCATAAACTTAATTTATAATTGTCAATAAAAGCCTTTGACACTTATGGAATGATTGTAATTATACTTCAGTATACCATAGTAACATCTGACAAAAATATCTCATAACACTGAAGCAGCGAACTTTGTGAAGACCAATACTTGTGTCATTGTCAAAACTTTTGACCACAACTGTACAGTGCATAAAATTCATCAATTTTTTTTTTTTTTTTTTTATATATACAGTGGGGAGAACAAGTATTTGATACACTGCCGATTTTGCAGGTTTTCCTACTTACAAAGCACGTAGAGGTCTGTAATTTTTATCATAGGTACACTTCAACGGTGAGAGACGGAATCTAAAACAAAAATCCAGAAAATCACATTGTATGATTTTTAAGTAATTAATTTGCATTTTATTGCATGACATAAGTATTTGATCACCTACCAACCAGTAAGAATTCCGGCTCTCACAGACCTGTTAGTTTATCTTTAAGAAGCCCTCCTGTTCTCCACTCATTACCTGTATTATCTGCACCTGTTTGAACTCGTTACCTGTATAAAAGACACCTGTCCACACACTCAATCAAACAGACTCCAACCTCTCCACAATGGCCAAGACCAGAGAGCTGTGTAAGGACATCAGGGATAAAATTGTATTGTATTAATTGCTGGGATGGGCTACAGGACAATAGGCAAGCAGCTTGGTGAGAAGGCAACAACTGTTGGCGCAATTATTAGAAAATGGAAGAAGTTCAAGATGATGGTCAATCATCCTCAGTCTGGGGCTCCATGCAAGATCTCACCTCGTGGGGCATCAATGATCATGAGGAAGGTGAGGGATCAGCCCAGAACTACACGGCAGGACCTGGTCAATGACCTGAAGAGAGCTGGGACCACAGTCTCAAAGAAAACCATTAGTAACACACTACGCCGTCATGGATTAAAATCCTGCAGCGCACGCAAGGTCCCCCTGCTCAAGCCAGCGCATGTCCAGGCCCGTCTGAAGTTTGCCAAGGACCATCTGGATGATCCAGAGGAGGAATGGGAGAAGGTCATGTGGTCTGATGAGACAAAAATAGAGCTTTTTGGTCTAAACTCCACTCGCCGTGTTTGGAGGAAGAAGAAGGATGAGTACAACCCCAAGAACACCATCCCAACCGTGAAGCATGGAGGTGGAAACATCATTCTTTGGGGATGCTTTTCTGCAAAGGGGACAGGACGACTGCACCGTATTGAGGGGAGGATGGATGGGGCCATGTATCGCGAGATCTTGGCCAACAACCTCCTTCCCTCAGTAAGAGCATTGAAGATGGGTCGTGGCTGGGTCTTCCAGCATGACAACGACCAGAAACACACAGCCAGGGCAACTAAGGAGTGGCTCCGTAAGAAGCATCTCAAGGTCCTGGAGTGGCCTAGCCAGTCTCCAGACCTGAACCCAATAGAACATCTTTGGAGGGAGCTGAAAGTCTGTATTGCCCAGCGACAGCCCCGAAACCTGAAGGATCTGGAGAAGGTCTGTATGGAGGAGTGGGCCAAAATCCCTGCTGCAGTGTGTGCAAACCTGGTCAAGACCTACAGGAAACGTATGATCTCTGTAATTGCAAACAAAGGTTTCTGTACCAAATATTAAGTTCTGCTTTTCTGATGTATCAAATACTTATGTCATGCAATAAAATGCAAATTAATTACCTAAAAATCATACAATGTGATTTTCTGGATTTTCGTTTTAGATTCCGTCTCTCACAGTTGAAGTGTACCTTTGATAAAAATTACAGACCTCTACATGCTTTGTAAGTAGGAAAACCTGCAAAATCGGCAGTGTATCAAATACTTGTTCTCCCCACACATATATATATATATACACATACATACATACATACATACATACATACATACATATACACACACACACATATCCAGTGGGTCCAAACAGCTGAAGGATTGTTCAAGGAATGGGTGAAGTATGTCTTAGGGTTAGTTAGGGTTAGTTAAGGTTAGTTAGGGTTAGTTAGGGTCTTAGACATGTTCTCTGTTGATGTGCAACATCCCTCTCTCTCCTGGATGTGTGTGTGTGTAAAAGAGTGTGTTTGTTCCCCTCCCGTGTGAACAGTCGTCGGTGTACTGGAAGAGTGTGTTTGTATGATTGTGTGTTTGAGTGCTGTTCGTTGCTGTTGACATTCTGTTGCAGATAGAATAGCTGAAGTGTGTTGTCCTCGTGGAAGGCTTTAAAGGGGCAATCTGGCTTTGGTACATACATTTGTGCTGGGACATGATAGTACTCTGCTTGTATAGCCCTGATTATTTAGTGTCTGCGAGTCCCAAACGGTAACCTGTTCCCTATATACCCTGGTTGTGGCTGTATTTCTGTGGGTAGGCCCCCTGAAGTGGTACAGCATCAGGTAAAGTATAGTGCCCTACTGTTGACCAGAACCCGGGTTGTGGCTGTATTTCTGTGGGTAGGCCCCCTGTAGTGGGACAGCATCTGGTTGTGGCTGTATGTCTGTGGGTAGGCCCCCTGTAGTGGGACAGCATCTGGTTGTGGCTGTATTTCTGTGGGTAGGCCCCCTGTAGTGGGACAGCATCTGGGTGTGGCTGTATTTCTGTGGGTAGGCCCCCTGTAGTGGGACAGCATCTGGTTGTGGCTGTATTTCTGTGGGTAGGCCCCCTGTAGTGGGACAGCATCTGGGTGTGGCTGTATTTCTGTGGGTAGGCCCCCTGTAGTGGGACAGCATCTGGTTGTGGCTGTATTTCTGTGGGTAGGCCCCCTGTAGTGGGACAGCATCTGGTTGTGGCTGTATTTCTGTGGGTAGGCCCCCTGTAGTGGGACAGCATCTGGTTGTGGCTGTATTTCTGTGGGTAGGCCCCCTGTAGTGGGACAGCATCTGGTTGTGGCTGTATTTCTGTGGGTAGGCCCCCTGTAGTGGGACAGCATCTGGTTGTGGCTGTATTTCTGTGGGTAGGCCCCCTGTAGTGGGACAGCATCTGGTTGTGGCTGTATTTCTGTGGGTAGGCCCCCTGTAGTGGGACAGCATCTGGTTGTGGCTGTATTTCTGTGGGTAGGCCCCCTGTAGTGGGACAGCATCTGGTTGTGGCTGTATTTCTGTGGGTAGGCCCCCTGTAGTGGGACAGCATCTGGTTGTGGCTGTATGTCTGTGGGTAGGCCCCCTGTAGTGGGACAGCATCTGGTTGTGGCTGTATTTCTGTGGGTAGGCCCCCTGTAGTGGGACAGCATCTGGTTGTGGCTGTATTTCTGTGGGTAGGCCCCCTGTAGTGGGACAGCATCTGGTTGTGGCTGTATTTCTGTGGGTAGGCCCCCTGTAGTGGGACAGCATCTGGTTGTGGCTGTATTTCTGTGGGTAGGCCCCCTGTAGTGGGACAGCATCTGGTTGTGGCTGTATTTCTGTGGGTAGGCCCCCTGTAGTGGGACAGCATCTGGTTGTGGCTGTATTTCTGTGGGTAGGCCCCCTGTAGTGGGACAGCATCTGGTTGTGGCTGTATGTCTGTGGGTAGGCCCCCTGTAGTGGGACAGCATCTGGTTGTGGCTGTATTTCTGTGGGTAGGCCCCCTGTAGTGGGACAGCATCTGGTTGTGGCTGTATTTCTGTGGGTAGGCCCCCTGTAGTGGGACAGCATCTGGTTGTGGCTGTATTTCTGTGGGTAGGCCCCCTGTAGTGGGACAGCATCTGGTTGTGGCTGTATTTCTGTGGGTAGGCCCCCTGTAGTGGGACAGCATCTGGTTGTGGCTGTATTTCTGTGGGTAGGCCCCCTGTAGTGGGACAGCATCTGGTTGTGGCTGTATGTCTGTGGGTAGGCCCCCTGTAGTGGGACAGCATCTGGTTGTGGCTGTATTTCTGTGGGTAGGCCCCCTGTAGTGGGACAGCATCTGGTTGTGGCTGTATTTCTGTGGGTAGGCCCCCTGTAGTGGGACAGCATCTGGTTGTGGCTGTATTTCTGTGGGTAGGCCCCCTGTAGTGGGACAGCATCTGGTTGTGGCTGTATTTCTGTGGGTAGGCCCCCTGTAGTGGGACAGCATCTGGTTGTGGCTGTATTTCTGTGGGTAGGCCCCCTGTAGTGGGACAGCATCTGGTTGTGGCTGTATGTCTGTGGGTAGGCCCCCTGTAGTGGGACAGCATCTGGTTGTGGCTGTATTTCTGTGGGTAGGCCCCCTGTAGTGGGACAGCATCTGGTTGTGGCTGTATTTCTGTGGGTAGGCCCCCTGTAGTGGGACAGCATCTGGTTGTGGCTGTATTTCTGTGGGTAGGCCCCCTGTAGTGGGACAGCATCTGGTTGTGGCTGTATTTCTGTGGGTAGGCCCCCTGTAGTGGGACAGCATCTGGTTGTGGCTGTATTTCTGTGGGTAGGCCCCCTGTAGTGGGACAGCATCTGGTTGTGGCTGTATGTCTGTGGGTAGGCCCCCTGTAGTGGGACAGCATCTGGTTGTGGCTGTATTTCTGTGGGTAGGCCCCCTGTAGTGGGACAGCATCTGGTTGTGGCTGTATTTCTGTGGGTAGGCCCCCTGTAGTGGGACAGCATCTGGTTGTGGCTGTATTTCTGTGGGTAGGCCCCCTGTAGTGGGACAGCATCTGGTTGTGGCTGTATTTCTGTGGGTAGGCCCCCTGTAGTGGGACAGCATCTGGTTGTGGCTGTATTTCTGTGGGTAGGCCCCCTGTAGTGGGACAGCATCTGGTTGTGGCTGTATGTCTGTGGGTAGGCCCCCTGTAGTGGGACAGCATCTGGTTGTGGCTGTATTTCTGTGGGTAGGCCCCCTGTAGTGGGACAGCATCTGGTTGTGGCTGTATTTCTGTGGGTAGGCCCCCTGTAGTGGGACAGCATCTGGTTGTGGCTGTATGTCTGTGGGTAGGCCCCCTGTAGTGGGACAGCATCTGGTTGTGGCTGTATTTCTGTGGGTAGGCCCCCTGTAGTGGGACAGCATCTGGGTGTGGCTGTATGTCTGTGGGTAGGCCCCCTGTAGTGGGACAGCATCTGGTTGTGGCTGTATTTCTGTGGGTAGGCCCCCTGTAGTGGGACAGCATCTGGTAAAGTTGGTCATTGTGATGTTGTTTAATTGTGAATTGTGTGCTTCACTTCCCATCCACTTCCCATCCCTATTAGTGCACTTCCCATCCACTTCCCATCCCTATTAGTGCACTATATAGAGTGCCATTTGGGACTGTGGTACAGTGGGGGAATAGAGTACCATTTGGGACTGTGGTACAGTAGGGGAATAGAGTACCATTTGGGACTGTGGTACAGTGGGGGAATAGAGTACCATTTGGGACTGTGGTACAGTGGGGGAATAGAGTACCATTTGGGACTGTGGTACAGTGGGGGAATAGAGTACCATTTGGGACTAAGACAGTCTCTAGAATTAGCAGTCTGGCTCTTCCCCATCCTACCATAGAATGCACATATACAGTAGAATGTACACTGAGTGTACAAAACATTAAGAACATCTGCTCTCTCCATGGCAGACTGATCAGGTAAATCCAGGTGAAAATGATGATCCCTTATTGATGTCACTTGTTAAATCCACTTCAATCAGTGTAGATGAATGGGAGAACACAGGATAAATAAGGATTTTTAAGCCTTGAGACAATTGAGACATGGATTGTGTATGTGTGCCATTCAGAGGGTAAATGAGCAAGACAAAATATTTAAGTGCCTTTGAACGGGGTATGGTAGTAGGTGCCAGGCGCACCGGTTTGTGTGTGTCAAGAACTGCAACCCTACTGGGTTTTTCACGCTCAACAGTTTCCTGTGTGTATCAAGAATGGTCCACAACCCAAAGGACATCCAGCCAACTTGACACAACTGTGGGAAACATTGGAGTCAACATGGGCCAGCACACTTGTTTAAAAAAATTCTAAAAAATAAATAACGGGAAAGTGGTGCGTGCATATGTATTCACCCCCTTTGCTATGAAGCCCCTAAATAAGATCTGGTTCTGAATGGCCCCAGAGTCTGCAACACCACTAAGTAAGGGGCACCACCAAGCAAGCGGCACGATGAAGACCAAGGAGCTCTCCAAACAGGTCAGGGACAAATTTGTGGAGAAGTACAGATCAGGGTTGTGTTATAAAGAAATATCAGAAACTTTGAACATCCCACAGATCACCATTAAATCCATTATTAAAAAAGGTAAAGAATATGGCACCACAACAAACCTGCCAAGAGAGGGCCCCCCACCAAAACTCACGGAGCAGGCAAGGAGGGCATTGATCAGAGAGGCAACAAAGATAACCCTGAAGGAGCTGCGAAGCTCCACAGCGGAGATTGGAGTATCTGTCCATAGGACCACATTAAGCCGTACACTCCACAGAGCTGGGCTTTACGGAAGAGTGGCCAGCAAAAAGCCATTGCTTGAAGAAAAAAATAAGCAAACACGTTTGGTGTTCGCCAAAAGGCATGTGGGAGACTCCCCAAACATATGGAAGAAGGTACTCTGGTCAGATGAGACTAAAATTTAGCTTTTTGGCCATCAAGGAAAACGCTATGTCTGGCGCAAACCCAACACCTCTCATCACCCCGAGAACACCATCCCCACAGTGAAGCATGGTGGTGGCAGCATCATGCGGTGGGGATGTTTTTCATCAGCAGGGACTGGGAAACTGGTCAGAATTGAAGGAATGATGGATGGCATTAAATACAGGGACATTTTTGAGGGGAAAACTCTTTCAGTCTTCCAGAGATTTGATACTTGGACGGAGGTTCACCTTCCAGCAGGACAATAACCCTAAGCATACTGTATATAGCTACTGACCCTGGAACTGTCCCTGTATATAGCTACTGACCCTGGAACTGTCCCTGTATATAGCTACTGACCCTGGAACTGACCCTGTATATAGCTACTGACCCTGGAACTGACCCTGTATATAGCTACTGACCCTGGAACTGACCCTGTATATAGCTACTGACCCTGGAACTGTCCCTGTATATAGCTACTGACCCTGGAACTGTCCCTGTATATAGCTACTGACCCTGGAACTGACCCTGTATATAGCTACTGACCCTGGAACTGTCCCTGTATATAGCTACTGACCCTGGAACTTTATATAGCTACTGACCCTGGAACTGTCCCTGTATATAGCTACTGACCCTGGAACTGTCCCTGTATATAGCTACTGACCCTGGAACTGACCCTGTATATAGCTACTGACCCTGGAACTGACCCTGTATATAGCTACTGACCCTGTATATAGCTACTGACCCTGGAACTGTCCCTGTATATAGCTACTGACCCTGGAACTGACCCTGTATATAGCTACTGACCCTGGAACTGACCCTGTATATAGCTACTGACCCTGTATATAGCTACTGACCCTGGAACTGACCCTGTATATAGCTACTGACCCTGGAACTGACCCTGTATATAGCTACTGACCCTGGAACTGTCCCTGTATATAGCTACTGACCCTGTATATAGCTACTGACCCTGGAACTGTCCCTGTATATAGCTACTGACCCTGGAACTGTCCCTGTATATAGCTACTGACCCTGTATATAGCTACTGACCCTGGAACTGTCCCTGTATATAGCTACTGACCCTGTATATAGCTACTGACCCTGGAACTGTCCCTGTATATAGCTACTGACCCTGTATATAGCTACTGACCCTGGAACTGTCCCTGTATATAGCTACTGACCCTGGAACTGTATATAGCTACTGACCCTGGAACTGACCCTGTATATAGCTACTGACCCTGGAACTGACCCTGTATATAGCTACTGACCCTGGAACTGTCCCTGTATATAGCTACTGACCCTGGAACTGACCCTGTATATAGCTACTGACCCTGGAACTGTCCCTGTATATAGCTACTGACCCTGGAACTGACCCTGTATATAGCTACTGACCCTGGAACTGACCCTGTATATAGCTACTGACCCTGGAACTGACCCTGTATATAGCTACTGACCCTGGAACTGTCCCTGTATATAGCTACTGACCCTGGAACTGACCCTGTATATAGCTACTGACCCTGGAACTGACCCTGTATATAGCTACTGACCCTGGAACTGTCCCTGTATATAGCTACTGACCCTGGAACTGTCCCTGTTGAGACTGCCTGTCATCACCACTAAGAGCTGCCTGTCACCACCACTAAGAGCTGCCTGTCATCACCACTAAGAGCTGCCTGTCACCACCACTAAGAGCTGCCTGTCATCACCACTAAGAGCTGCCTGTCATCACCACTAAGAGCTGCCTGTCATCACCACTAAGAGCTGCCAGTAAATCACCACTAAGAGCTGCCTGTCATCACCACTAAGAGCTGCCTGTCATCACCACTAAGAGCTGCCTGTCATCACCACTAAGAGCTGCCTGTCATCACCACTAAGAGCTGCCTGTCATCACCACTAAGAGCTGCCTGTCATCACCACTAAGAGCTGCCTGTCATTACCACTAAGAGCTGCCTGTCATCACCACTAAGAGCTGCCTGTCATCACCACTAAGAGCTGCCTGTCATCACCACTAAGAGCTGCCTGTCATTACCGGTAAGAGCTGCCTGTCATCACCACTAAGAGCTGCCTGTCATTACCACTAAGAGCTGCCTGTCATCACCACTAAGAGCTGCCTGTCATCACCACTAAGAGCTGCCTGTCATCACCACTAAGAGCTGCCTGTCATCACCACTAAGAGCTGCCTGTCATTACCGGTAAGAGCTGCCTGTCATCACCGCTAAGAGCTGCCTGTCATCACCGCTAATAGCTGCCTGTCATCACCACTAAGAGCTGCCTGTCATCACCGCTAAGAGCTGCTTGTCATCACCGCTAAGAGCTGCCTGTCATCACCACTAAGAGCTGCCTGTCATCACCACTAAGAGCTGCCTGTCATTACCGCTAAGAGCTGCCTGTCATCACCACTAAGAGCTGCCTGTCATTACCACTAAGAGCTGCCTGTCATTACCACTAAGAGCTGCCTGTCATTACAACTAAGAGCTGCCTGTCATTACCCCTAAGAGATGTTGATAACAGCTAGGTAAACAAGTCATCCGTAGGTAAACGAGTCATCCGTTTGGAAAAGGGGATTGTCAATATAAATGACACTTGTTTTAGATATATTTGACCTTTTAATCACTGGAGACGACAAATGTGAAACCAGTCATATTGCAGCCAACTGAAGCATATCATCATATCAACTTTCCATTTTAGTCATTTAGCAGACGCTCTTATCCAGAGCGACATACAGGAGCAATTAGGGTTAAGTGCCTTGCTCAGGGGCACAGAGAGATTTTTCACCTAGTCGGCTCGGGGATTAGAACCAGCGACCTTTCGGTTACTGGCACAACGCTCTTAACCACTAAGCTACCTGCCGCCCCTAACAGGCCATATAGTATTCCCACAGTAAAGTTAATGAACTGCTGTGCCATTATACAGAATTCTATTTGTACGACCTTTTAACTTGCAGGGATGGGCACTCTAATGTCTTAATTATAGGTTACCCCGACTTCCTCTGTTTCCTGTTTCCTATTTTCTGTTTCCTTTCCTGTATATAGCTACTGACCCTGGAACTGACCCTGTATATAGCTACTGACCCTGGATCTGTCCCTGTATATACAGTGAGGGAAAAAAGTATTTGATCCCCTGCTGATTTTGTATGTTTGCCCACTGACAAAGAAATGATCAGTCTATAATTTTAATGGTAGGTTTATATGAACAGTGAGAGACAGAATAACAACAAAAAAATCCAGAAAAACGCATGTCAAAAATGTTATAAATTGATTTAGCATTTTAATGAGGGAAATAAGTATTTGACCCCCTCTCAATCAGAAAGATATCTGGCTCCCAGGTGTCTTTTATACAGGTAACGAGCTGAGATTAGGAGCACACTCTTAAAGGGAGTGCTCCTAATCTCAGTTTGTTACCTGTATAAAAGACACCTGTCCACAGACGCAATCAATCAATCATATTCCAAACTCTCCACCATGGCCAAGACCAAAGAGCTCTCCAAGGATGTCAGGGACAAGATTGTAGACCAACACAAGGCTGGAATGGGCTACAAGACCATCGCCAAGCAGCTTGGTGAGAAGGTGACAACAGTTGGTGCGATTATTCGCAAATGGGAGAAACACAAAATAACTGTCAATCTCCCTCAGCCTGGGGCTACATGCAAGATCTCACCTCGTGGAATTGCAATGATTATGAGAACGGTGAGGAATCAGCCCAGAACTACACGGGAGGATCTTGTCAATGATTTCAAGGCAGCTGGGACCATAGTCGCCAAGAAAACAATTGGTAACACACTACGCCGTGAAGGACTGAAATTCTGCAGCGCCCGCAAGGTCCCCCTGCTCAAGAATGCACATATACATGCCCGTCTGAAATTTGCCAATGAACATCTGAATGATTCAGAGGAGAACTGGGTGAGTGTTGTGGTCAGATGAGACCAAAATGGAGCTCTTTGGTATCAACTCAACTCGCCGTGTTTGGAGGAGGAGGAATGCTGCCTATGACCCCAAGAACACCATCCCCACCGTCAATCATGGAGGTGGAAACATTATATTTTGGGGGTGTTTTTCTGCTAAGGGGAAAGGACAACTTCACCACATCAAAGGGACGATGGACGGGGCCATGTACCGTCAAATCTTGGGTGAGAACCTCCTTCCCTCAGCCAGGGCATTGAAAATGGGTCGTGGATGGGTATTCCAGCATGACAATGACCCAAAACACACGGCCAAGGCAACAAAGGAGTGGCTCAAGAAGAAGCACATTAAGGTCCTGGAGTGGCCTAGCCAGTCTCCAGACCTTAATCCCATAGAAAATCTGTGGAGGGAGCTGAAGGTTCGAGTTGCCAAATGTCAGCCTCGAAACCTTAATGACTTGGAGAAGATCTGCAAAGAGGAGTGGAACAAAATCCCTCCTGAGATGTGTTCAAACCTGGTGGCCAACTACAAGAAACGTCTGACCTCTGTGATTGCCAATAAGGGTTTTGCCACCAAGTACTAAGTCATGTTTTGCGGAGGGGCAAATACTTATTTCCCTCATTAAAATGCTAATCAATTTATAACATTTTTGACATGCGTTTTTTTGGATTTTTTTGTTGTTATTCTGTCTCTTACTGTTCAAATAAACCTACCATTAAAATTATAGACGGATCATTTCTTTGTCAGTGGGCAAACGTACAAAATCAGCAGGGGATCAAATACTTTTTTCCCTCACTGTAGCTACTGACCCTGGATCTGTCCCTGTATATAGCTACTGACCCTGGAACTGTCCCTGTATATAGCTACTGACCCTGGATCTGTCCCTGTATATAGCTACTGACCCTGGATCTGTCCCTGTATATAGCTACTGACCCTGGAACTGTCCCTGTATATAGCTACTGACCCTGGAACTGACCCTGTATATAGCTACTGACCCTGGAACTGACCCTGTATATAGCTACTGACCCTGTATATAGCTACTGACCCTGGAACTGTCCCTGTATATAGCTACTGACCCTGGATCTGTCCCTGTATCTACCAGCATCACGTCTCCTCCCATTGCTCCCCTCCGGCGCTCTGATTCGCTGGTCTACTGAGCCACCGGTCTGAGCGCACCACCTCAACAAACACAGGAATGGAAACCCAACGCACCCTAATCACCTCCAGTGCACCTGCCCCTCATCATCTCATCACCACCCCTATATAGCCCTGGACTGTTTGTTCATTGTTGTGCGTGATTGTTATCGTCGTGTCGTGTACTCGCTCTTTGTTATTCTATTTCTCATTGTTTAAGTAAACCTTGACCTTGTTAATTCCTGCGTCTGCGTCCTGCCTCTTCGTATACTCAGTACTCGTCACAGAATTACACACCACACGAAAATGGATGCAGCAGGAGTTTCCCAGTGCCTGGACCAGCAGCAGCAGCTTGCCCAGTTGAACGCCGCCATGCAGGAAGTGCTCCAAACTCTGCATAATCTGCCCAGCGCTCCGGTTCCACCTCAGGGAGCGGCGAGTGCACCCAATCCACCTGTTCCCGTGCTATCACCCACTTCTGAGGGAACCTTCACCCTACCGGAGCGCTATGATGTTAAAACTACTAAATATAGCGGCTTCCTGCTACAGATTTCACTTTATCTGGGGCGTCAGCCTGGGACATATCCATCTGACCAAGCCAGGATAGCACTGGTGATTTCGCTACTTAAAGGAAAGGCGCTAGATTGGGCCACGGCAGTCTGGGAAGGAGGTGAGGCCGTGGCGCTTCCCTACTCCACCTTCCTCACTCGGTTCAGGGCGGTGTTTGGCCATCCCACGGAGCGAAAGGACGGAGGTGAGCATCTCCTCCAGCTACAGCAAGGAGAGGGGCCCGCGTCCGAGTACACTCTGAGCTTTCGCACGGTTGCGGTGTCTTCCGGCAGGAATGAGCGTGCTCTGCGCACGGCCTTCAGGAGAGGCTTACGGAAGGAAATCAAGATGGAAATCGCATGTCGGGATGACGAGATGGACCTTGATACCCTCATCACCACGTCCATCCGGCTTGACGACATGTTGAGAGACAGACGGCATTCCCAACACCTCCCGGAGCCTCGACGCTCACCCCGTTTGAGCTATGGAAGCCGCCCTGCCTCCGAGTCCTCACATGGAGGTGGGCAGCACCCCCTACACCACCACGGACCACAGATCTCCTGGCGGCTCCCAATCTAGGCGGTATGACTCCTGTAGCCGCTCCATGAGTGTGACGTCATCTCCTATCACAAACCATTGTTTTTAGTTCCCATAACGGTGACTGGTTATTCCTTCTATCACATTTCCACTGCAATGATAGATTCCGGATCAGCGGGGAACCTTATAGATAGGGAGCTGGTCTCTGAATGGGGGTTGCCCACCGTGCCACTGCCTTCTCCGCTACACGTCACCTCGCTGGACAGTAAACCACTTGGATCAGGCACCATTACACACGTCACTCTCCCATCACCATTCCCACACTACCGGAGCATCACGAGGAGCTGTCATTCCACATCGTCACGTCACCCCTTCACCGGATCGTCTTGGGATTGCCCTGGCTCAGACTACACAACCCCACCATCAATTGGATCACCAAGAGGATCACAGCCTGGTCCACCTCATGCCGGAAGACCTGCCTGCCGGTGGTTTGTTGTTCCACTTCAGTGGAGAGTCCGGAGTCCGCCCTCCAGCCCAACATTCCACGTGAGTATGCAGATCTCTCCGATGTCTTCTCTGCCTCCAAGGCTAAGTGTCTCCCTCCTCACAGGCCCTGGGACTGCGCCATTGACCTGCTGGAGGGACAACACCCCCAGAAGAGTCACCCCCTTTCCATGGCGGAGACAGAGGCCATGGAGAAGTATGTGGCGGAGACCCTGAAACAGGGGTTCATCAGACGCTCTACCTCTCCTGCCTCCACCAGCTTCTTCTTCGTGGCCAAAAAAGACGGAGGACTGAGGCCGTGCATTGACTACCGGGGGCTGAACGCAGTCACCACCAAGTACCGGTACCCCCTCCCTCTGGTTCCGTTGGCCATCGAGCAGCAATGAGGGGCCCGGTACATTACCAAGTTGGACCTGAGGAGTACCTACAACCTGATCCGAATACGTGAAGGAAACGAGTGGAAGACGGCATTCAGCACAACCTCAGGCCACTATGAATACTGCTTCATGCCCTACGGCCTAGCCAACGCACCTTCTGTGTTCCAGTCCTTCGTCAATGACGTGTTCCGGGACATGCTGAGTAGACAGGTGGTGGTGTACGTCGACGATGTCCTGATCTACTCCGCCACGGTTGTCCTCGCTCTGGAGGAATGGAGACACTGGCTGGAGGGTGCAGTCCATCCATTCCGGATTCTTACTGACCACCGGAATTTGGAGCACATACGGGCAGCGAAACGGATGAACTCTCGTCAAGCCAGGTGGGCCCAATATCTTACTCGCTTTCAATTCATTCTGTACT
>CM062481.1:1048916-1069136 GCA_031479575.1 Coregonus ussuriensis
ACTTTCATCAGTTTAAAGGAAGAGAAACGTCTCCCTTCCTTTGTAACTTATTTAATCAGGAACACAACTTGTATTATCAGAGAGTAGGCATGTCGATGATTGGCTAAATCTTTTTGAACCCATTAGTCAACAGCTTGTTTTTCTGTAGTACTTGACGGAAAACCACCACAAGCTGTTAGTCATTATCACCATTCTGTGTGTTTAATCATCAGTGAACAGAACTACATGATGTTACCTTGGTCAATTAGGAGTTTCCCATAACAATAAAGCTCTTTCAATTGAATTGAATTGAGAGAGATAATGTCCAAGACCTGAGGTCAGAAACACAGACATGGTCATCCCACAATAAACATGGTACAGAGGACATGGACCACTGGTTGCCCTCTAGGTTACAGAGAGCTGGTAGTCCCATCCACCAAACTACCAGGTGTGAAACAGGGAAGGGACTCAGGGGGTATGCTAATTTGATATAGAGCAGACTTAACTCACTCTATTAAATTAGTCAAAAGAGGACATTTGGCTAGAAATTCAAAAGGAAATGATTTCAAAAGATACCTATATCCACCCACTAGAATCCCCATACTTTAATGATGACAGCTTCTCCATCCTAGAGGGGGACATCAATCATTTCCAGGCCCAGGGACATGTACTAGTCTGTGGCGATGTAAATGCCAGAACTGGACAAGAACCTGACACCCTCAGCACACAGGGGGACAAACACCTACCTGGAGGTGACAGCATTCCCTCCCCCATATGCCCCCCTAGACACAACTACGACAACATAGCCAACAAAAACGGGTCACAACTCCTGCAGCTCTGTCGCACGTTGGGTATGTACATAGTCAATGGTAGGCTTCGAGGGGACTCCTATGGTAGGTACACCTATAGCTCATCTCTTGGCAGTAGTACTGTAGACTACTTTATCACTGACCTCAACCCAGAGTCTCTCAGAGCGTTCACAGTCAGCCCACTGACACCCCTATCAAACCACAGCAAAATCACAGTCTACTTGAACAGAGCAATACTCAATCATGAGGCATCAAAGCCAAAGGAACTGAATAATATTAAGAAATGATATAGATGGAAGGGAAGTAGTGTAGAAACCTACCAAAAAACAATTAGGCAACAACAAATCCAATCCCTTTTAGACAACTTCCTGGACAAAACGTTTCACTGTAATAGTGAAGGTGTAAACTTGGCAGGAGAAAACCTAAACAGTATATTTGACCTCTCAGCTTCCCTATCAAATCTAAAAAGCAGACAATTTACAACAATGACAAATGGTTTGATGAAGAATGCAAAAACTTAAGAAAGAATTTGAGAAACCTATCCAACCAAAAACATAGAGACCCAGAAAACCTGAGCCTACTCCTTCACTATGGTGAATCACTAAAACAATACAGAAATACACTATGGAAAAAGAAGGAACAGCACGTCAGAAATCAGCTCAACGAAATTAAAGAATCCATAGAATCTAACCACTTCTGGGAAAATTGGAAAACACTAAACAAACAACACAAAGAGTTATCTATCCAAAATGGAGATCAAACACAAATCTTAGAATCAACTATTAAAGACTACCAGAACCCACTGGATTCTCTAATTACATTGAATGAACTACAGGATAAAATACAAACCCTCCAACCCAAAAAGCCTGTGGTGTTGATGGTATCCTAAATGAAACGATCAAATCAAATTGTATTTGTCACATGCGCCGAATACAACAGGTGTAGACCTTACAGTGAAATGCTTCCTTACTTACAAGCCCTTAACCAACAACGCAGTTTTAAGAAAAAAAGTGTTAATTAAAAAATGTATAAGTAAAAAATAAAAGCAGTAAAATATACAGACCACAAATTCCAATTGGCTAAACTCTTTAACATCATCCTCAGCTCTGGCATCTTCCCCAATATTTGGAACCAAGGACTGATCACCCCAATCCACAAAAGTGGAGACAAATTTGACCCCAGTAACTACCGTGTGATATGCGTCAACAGCAACCTTGGGAAAATCATCTGCATTATCATTAACAGCAGACTTATATATTTCCTCAGTGAAAACAATGTACTGAGCTAATGTAAATTTTGCTTTTTGTTGATTTCAAAAAAGCTTTTGACTCAATTTGGCATGAGTGTCTGCTATACACATTTATGGAAAGTGGTGTTGGGGGAAAAACATACGACATTATAAAATCCATGTAAACAAACGAGAGCCCCAGGACAGCGACAACAACAACAACAACAACAACACAATGAGACCAAATCATGAGAAAACAAAAAGAGAATTACTTGACACATTGGAAAGAATTAACAAAAATACTTAGCAAACTAGAATGCTATTTGGCCCTAAACAGAGAGTACACAGTGGCAGAATACCTGACCACTGTGACTGACCCAAACTTAAGGAAAGCTTTGACTATGTACAGACTCAGCGAGCATAGCCTTGCTATTGAGAAAGGCCGCCGTAGGCAGACCTGGCTCTCAAGAGAAGACAGGCTATGTGCACACTGCCCACAAAATGAGGTGGAAACTGAGCTGCACTTCCTAACCTCCTGCCAAATGTATGACCATATTAGAGACACATATTTCCCTCAGATTACACAGACCCACAAAGAATTAGAAAACAAACCCAATTTTGATAAACTCCCATATCTACTGGGTGAAAAACCACAGTGTGCCATCACAGCTGCAAGATTTGTGACCTGTTGCCACAAGAAAAGGGCAACCAGTGAAGAACAAACACCATTGTAAATACAACCCATATTTATGTTTATTTATTTTCCCATTTGTACTTTAACTATTTGCACATCGTTACAACACTGTATATATACATAATATGACATTTGAAATGTCTTTATTCTTTTGGAACTTCTGAGTGTAATGTTTACTGTTAATATTTATTGTTGATTTCACTTTTGTTTACTATCTACTTCACTTGCTTTGGCAATGTTAACATACGTTTCCCATGCCAATAAAGCCCTTAAATTGAAAGAGAGAGAGAGAGAGAGCGAGATCCAGTGTGATTAAAGACTAAGTGCGGTCCGAGAGAGAGAGGGATGAGGAGATTGAAAGAAAGTGAAAGAATGGAGGAAGGAGAAAAGTGGATTCTCTCTATCTGAAGATCAGTGAGAGACTTGGTAGGAGCTGAAGGGGGCATCCCAAATGGTACCTTATTCCCTATAGAACAAAGCCCATAGGGCCGAAGGAAGGGACATGGTGACGTTTGGGATTCAGCCGTAAACTAGCAGTCTGAGGATGAACAGTCTGGTTCCTGCAGTATTAGAGAGGCTGAAGTGATGTTGTGGTGGTCCAGAAGGTGTCTGGTGCCTGCAGTATTAGAGAGGCTGAAGTGATGTTGTGGTGGTCCAGAAGGTGTCTGGTGCCTGCAGTATTAGAGAGGCTGAAGTGATGTTGTGGTGGTCCAGAAGGTGTCTGGTGCCTGCAGTATTAGAGAGGCTGAAGTGATGTTGTGGTGGTCCAGAAGGTGTCTGGTGCCTGCAGTATTAGAGAGGCTGAAGTGATGTTGTGGTGGTCCAGAAGGTGTCTGGTGCCTGCAGTATTAGAGAGGCTGAAGTGATGTTGTGGTGGTCCAGAAGGTGTCTGGTGCCTGCAGTATTAGAGAGGCTGAAGTGATGTTGTGGTGGTCCAGAAGGTGTCTATGGGGAGTTGGGTCTCAATCGCAAATGTCACCCTCTTCCCTTCATAGTGCATTTCTTTTAAACAGAGCCCTGTAGGATGCCATTTGAGATGCATCCTGACTGACAGTAACTCATCCTTTGGCCACAAACCAAAAACGTTCCCTTCCTTTAGCTTTCCTGGTGTCATGACAACATTTCACTTCACCAAATGGGACTATTTTGTGTATGTCCATTACGTGAAATCCAAATAAAAATCCTCTTAAATTACAGGTTGTAATGCAACAAAATAGGAAAAACGCCAAGGGGGATGAATACTTTTGCAAGGCACGTCAGACAGATTAATGATGCATGTTTGATGGTGCATAATAATGTTCCTCTAAGCATTATGTAAACACACAAGCAATTACCAGTGATAATATACACTATTACAGACCCATTCAACATCTCAGCCAGATGAGATGGAATGGCAGTGTCCCCTCCAGCAGTCCGGTCTAGACCCTGATCAAATGGAACCCTATTCACTATAGTCCCTGATCAAATGGAACCCTATTCACTATAGTCCCTGATCAAATGGAACCCTATTCACTATAGTCCCTGATCAAATGGAACCCTATTCACTATAGTCCCTGATCAAATGGAACCCTATTCACTATAGTCCCTGATCAAATGGAACCCTATTCACTATAGTCCCTTGTCAAATGGAACCCTATTCACTATAGTCCCTGATCAAATGGAACCCTATTCACTATAGTCCCTGATCAAATGGAACCCTATTCACTATAGTCCCTGATCAAATGGAACCCTATTCACTATAGTCCCTGATCAAATGGAACCCTATTCACTATAGTCCCTGATCAAAACACTGCAAACATTGTAAATGTTACATAGATTTCTTTCATATTGTATTAAGATTATGAAGTAAAAATATAATTGAGTTTACTTGTCTAGAGTTGATTTAGTTTACCCAGAAAATGCATCAAGAGATTGTGTATTGTTTTAAGATATTCTGCCTTGTTCTGTTTCCATCTCTCCTGCCTTCCCGTATATTCCCATCTCTCTCTGCATCTCTCTTCTCTCCTCCATCTCCCCCCTTCTCCACGTCTCCTCTCTATCCTGCCTCCACATCTCCCCTCGCTATCGTGTCTCCCTCTACACCTCTTCCCTCCCCACCTCTTCCCTCTCCACCTCTTCCCTCTCCACCTCTTCCCTCTCCACCTCTTCCCTCTCCACCTCTTCCCTCTCCCACTCTCCACCTCTTCCCTCTCCACCTCTTCCCTCTCCACCTCTTCCCTCTCCACCTCTTCCCTCTCCACCTCTTCCCTCTCCACCTCTTCCCTCTACACCTCTTCCCTCTCCACCTCTTCCCTCTCCACCTCTTCCCTCTACACCTCCCTCCACCTCTTCCCTCTACACCTCCCTCCACCTCTTCCCTCTCCACCTCTTCCCCCTCCACCTCTTCCCTCTCCACCTCTTCCCTCTCCACCTCTTCCCTCTCCACCTCTTCCCGCCTCCACCTCTTCCCTCTCCACCTCTTCCCTCTCCACCTCTTCCCTCTACACCTCTTCCCTCTCCACCTCTTCCCTCTCCACCTCTTCCCTCTCCACCTCTTCCCTCTACACCTCTTCCCTCTACACCTCCCTCCACCTCTTCCCTCTCCACCTCTTCCTCTCCACCTCTTCCCTCTCCACCTCTTCCCTCTCCACCTCTTCCCTCTCCACCTCTTCCCTCTCCACCTCTTCCCTCTCCACCTCTTCCCTCTACACCTCTTCCCTCTACACCTCCCTCCACCTCTTCCCTCTCCACCTCTTCCCTCCACCTCTTCCCTCTCCACCTCTTCCCTCTCCACCTCTTCCCTCTCACCTCTTCCCTCTCACCTCTTCCCTCTCCACCTCTTCCCTCTACACCTCTTCCCTCTCCACCTCTTCCCTCTCCACCTCTTCCCTCTCCACCTCTTCCCTCTCCACCTCTTCCCTCTCCACCTCTTCCCTCTCCACCTCTTCCCTCTCCACCTCTTCCCTCTACACCTCTTCCCTCTACACCTCTCCCTCCACCTCTTCCCTCTCCACCTCTTCCCTCTCCACCTCTTCCCTCTCCACCTCTTCCCTCTCCACCTCTTCCCTCTCCACCTCTTCCCTCTCCACCTCTTCCCTCTCCACCTCTTCCCTCTCCACCTCTTCCCTCTACACCTCCCTCCACCTCTTCCCTCTCCACCTCTTCCCTCTCCACCTCTTCCCTCTCCACCTCTTCCCTCTCCACCTCTTCCCTCTCCACCTCTTCCCTCTCCACCTCTTCCCTCTCCACCTCTTCCCTCTCCACCTCTTCCCTCTCCACCTCTTCCCTCTCCACCTCTTCCCTCTACACCTCTTCCCTCTACACCTCCCTCCACCTCTTCCCTCTCCACCTCTTCCCTCTCCACCTCTTCCCTCTCCACCTCTTCCCTCTCCACCTCTTCCCTCTCCACCTCTTCCCTCTCCACCTCTTCCCTCTACACCTCTTCCCTCTACACCTCCCTCCACCTCTTCCCTCTCCACCTCTTCCCTCCCCACCTCTTCCCTCTACACCTCTTCCCTCTACACCTCCCTCCACCTCTTCCCATATCTCTCCAACTCTCTCCTCTGCCCTGTCAGCCTACTGCTCTTTGTCACAGTGTGTATACAGCTACTGTATGACTCAGCACACAGCCCACCGTGTCACACAGTCATACAGGGGGTTCATTGAGGAAGATGAGGGAGGAATAGAGAGAGTTTGACGTTAATTGGGAAAAATCTTGTCCTGGAGGCAGAGCTGAGCAGTTTCCGCTAGATGGGCCAACTGCTACAGTATATCGTCAAAAAAATATGAAAACAAAAATTATCTTTTTGGTCTCAATGTAAGATTAGGTTTAAAATCTGTGGCTATGTCAGCTACTGACCACATGTTCAATGGATTCACCTGAGAGTCAGGGCATGACATGTTCTGGAGCAAACAGAGGACATCGTCTCCATACAGGGCATGACATGTTCTGTAGCAAACAGAGGACATCGTCTCCATACAAATACAATCTCATTGTAGTTCTCTGATAACCTCATCATGCTCTCAGAGAGGAGCATTGTACCAATCAAAATGTTAAGATCTTTTCACCTTGGAATGTGTACGTCTTTATTTCTAATCTTCTTACTTTAGAACATTACCTTTTTGAGGAGAATGGAATCAATAACTCACTGAAGCTTTACAGATGCCGTATCTTAATTCGATCATTCTGTTGTTGCAAGAATTTTCCTGCACGACATGCACGACATTCAAAGTATAAAAAGGCTTGTAAGTTTAGTAATTTCCACTTTAAAATGTCAGACTTGTTTTCCTGTAACGAAAAATCTATCAACGCCTGCAAAAAATGTCCATTCATTATAATCCAAATACTAATTCCCATTTCCTGTTGCTGCAGGATTATTTTCCTGCTGTAGCAAACTGGCTCCAATGAAGATCCTACATCTGTATCCTACATGTAGTTGTGTACCAGCTGATGGTGTGAAGAGCGTGTGTGTAAAAGAGTAGCAACCCTGCTCTGCTATCTGCAGCTCCAATAGTCTCCCTGCTCTGCTATCTGCAGCTCCAATAGTCTCCCTGCTCTGCTATCTGCAGCTCCAATAGTCTCCCTGCTCTGCTATCTGCAGCTCCAATAGTCTCCCTGCTCTGCTATCTGCAGCTCCAATAGTCGTCCTGCTCTGCTATCTGCAGCTCCAATAGTCTCCCTGCTCTGCTATCTGCAGCTCCAATAGTCTCCCTGCTCTGCTATCTGCAGCTCCAATAGTCTCCCTGCTCTGCTATCTGCAGCTCCAATAGTCTCCCTGCTCTGCTATCTGCAGCTCCAATAGTCTCCCTGCTCTGCTATCTGCAGCTCCAATAGTCTCCCTGCTCTGCTATCTGCAGCTCCAATAGTCTCCCTGCTCTGCTATCTGCAGCTCCAACAGTCTCCCTGCTCTGCTATCTGCAGCTCCAATAGTCTCCCTGCTCTGCTATCTGCAGCTCCAACAGTCTCCCTGCTCTGCTATCTGCAGCTCCAATAGTCTCCCTGCTCTGCTATCTGCAGCTCCAATAGTCGTCCTGCTCTGCTATCTGCAGCTCCAATAGTCTCCCTGCTCTGCTATCTGCAGCTCCAATAGTCTCCCTGCTCTGCTATCTGCAGCTCCAATAGTCTCCCTGCTCTGCTATCTGCAGCTCCAATAGTCTCCCTGCTCTGCTATCTACAGCTCCAATAGTCTCCCTGCTCTGCTATCTGCAGCTCCAATAGTCTCCCTGCTCTGCTATCTGCAGCTCCAATAGTCTCCCTGCTCTGCTATCTGCAGCTCCAATAGTCTCCCTGCTCTGCTATCTGCAGCTCCAATAGTCTCCCTGCTCTGCTATCTGCAGCTCCAATAGTCTCCCTGCTCTGCTATCTGCAGCTCCAATAGTCTCCCTGCTCTGCTATCTGCAGCTCCAATAGTCTCCCTGCTCTGCTATCTGCAGCTCCAATAGTCTCCCTGCTCTGCTATCTGCAGCTCCAATAGTCTCCCTGCTCTGCTATCTGCAGCTCCAATAGTCTCCCTGCTCTGCTATCTGCAGCTCCAATAGTCTCCCTGCTCTGCTATCTGCAGCTCCAATAGTCTCCCTGCTCTGCTATCTGCAGCTCCAATAGTCGTCCTGCTCTGCTATCTGCAGCTCCAATAGTCTCCCTGCTCTGCTATCTGCAGCTCCAATAGTCTCCCTGCTCTGCTATCTGCAGCTACAATAGTCTCCCTGCTCTGCTATCTGCAGCTCCAATAGTCTCCCTGCTCTGCTATCTGCAGCTCCAATAGTCTCCCTGCTCTGCTATCTGCAGCTCCAATAGTCTCCCTGCTCTGCTATCTGCAGCTCCCAGTCAATAGAGGCACAAAGAGTCTCCCCAAAATAAAGTCCATTAGATCAAATAAAACCTATTAGATCAACACACCCTTGCAAAGTCCTTACATTTTGTTCCTAAAATTTCAATCTAAAAGGGATTTTTTATTTTTTATTTTTTTCACTCTGAGCTACACAATCTACTCCACATTTCCAAAGTGAAATAACAATTGTAGACATTTCCGGAAATTAATAACATTTTTAAAACAAAGACGTCGTTTTAGACAGCCAGAGTGTTCATTTGTTGAGCTGAGAGAAAACTGTGCATGGATCAACAACATTCACTCCACATGACTGGCCTGTATGAAATATGTGCTAAAAATCTATTTTAAATCATCCATCCCGTTTGCAACAAGGCCATTAAGTAATACTGCAAGACAACCTGGCAAATAAATTAACTTTTTAACCTAAATTAAAAACATAAGGTTTGGGGCAAAATCCAACACATCACAGAGTGAAACCCTCTGTGTGGTCAAGGTGGAGGCAGCATCATGTTATGTCACCGGCAAGAACTGGGGAGTTGGTCCAGATCAAAATAAATATGAAAGGAGCAAAGCCAATGTAAACACACAGAGGAAGACCTGCCTTAGTCCTCCAAAGACCTAACAGGAAGACCTGCCTCAGTCCTCCAAAGACCTAACACTAACATTAGACTCTGGAGCAGTGTAAACGAGGAAGACCTGCCTCAGTCCTCTGAACCCACATGAAATAATACTATAGGATACTAATGGTATAAATACTATAGGATTCACTGTAGCGTTTTTGCGGACTTCACTGTAGTATTTATGGGGACAATACTGTAGTATTTACTGTAGTGTTTTTGGGGAGATTACTGTAGTATTTACTAAAGTGTTTTTGTTGTATTATCTTTGACATAGAAGTGGAGGCTTTCTCCTTCAGGAAATCTACTGGAGAAATGCTAAAAGAACACATTTTCCATAACCTGTAGGTAGGCTGGACTGGGTTCTGAATGGATCATTCAGAATGTCTGCTCTTTTCTATAACCTGTGGGGAACACAATATGGTCCATACTTGGCATGTTCTCACTTATGGGTGGAACAAATTGGGAAATGTGGGAGGGGAAAGGGCAGGGTATATGCAAATCAAATACTGTAGTATATACTAGAGTTTAAAAAAGTGTAATGTTTTTACGGACATTACTGTAGTATTTACTACTTTAAAAAAGTGTAATGTTTTCACGGACATTACTGTAGTATTTACTAGTGTTTTTTGGCAGATAATTATGTAATACAACATTCTATAGTAAGTACAACACATGATCGAGGGATACTGCAGTGTGTAGGATAGTATTCTACACTTTACTACATATTTCTATACTAAGTACTGTAGTAGTCTATAGTAAACTGTAGTATTTTTTCATATTGGGAACAACTAACACTGTGATATAATTACATTTTTCAGTGGGACAATTACACAAATGTTAAGGCCAAAGACACTCCAGAAGTTCCTTAGTGGTCTCAGTCCTGACTTAATTCTGCTATACATCAATAATTTCCAACCAAAGCTGTTTAGAAGCCGCTTGGACCTAGACTTGGCGTTCCGGTACCGCTTGCCGTGCGGTAGCAGGGAGAACAGTCTATGAATAGGGTGGCTGGAAACTTTGACAATTTTTAGGGCCTTCCTCTGACGCCTGGTATAGAGGTCCTGGATGGCAGCGAGCCCGGCCCCAGTGATGTACTGGGCCGTACGCACTACCCTCTGTAGTGCCTTGCGGTCGGAGGCAGAGCAGTTGCCATACCAGGCGGTGATGCAACCAGTCAGGATGCTCTCGATGGTGCAGCTGTAGAATTTTTTGAGGATCTGAGGACCCATGCCAAATCTTTTCAGTCTCCTGAGGGGGAATAGGTTTTGTCGTGCCCTCTTCATGACTGTCTTGGTGTGCTTAGACCATGTTAGGTTGTTGGTGATGTGGACACCAAGGAACTTGAAGCTCTCAACCTGCTCCACTACTGCCCCGTTGATGAGAATGGGGGTGTGCTCAGTCCTCATCTTTTTCCAGTAGTCCACAATCATCTCCTTTGTCTTGATCACATTGAGGGAGAGGTTGTTGTCCTGGCACCACACGGCCAGGTCTCTGACCTCCTCCCTATAGGCTGTCTCGTTGTTGTCGGTGATCAGGCCTACCACTGTTGTGTTATCGGCAAACTTAATGATGGTGTTGGAGTCGTGCCTGGCCATGCAGTCATGAGTGAACAGGGAGTACAGGATGGGACTGAGCACGCACCCCTGAGGCGCCCCCGTGTTGAGGATCAGCGTGGCGTATCTTGTTACCTACCTTTACCACCTGGGGGCGGCCCGTCAGGAAGTCCAAGATCCAGTTGCAGAGGGAGGTGTTTAGTCCCTGGGTCCTTAGTGATGAGCTTTGAGGGCACTATGGTGTTGAATGCTGAGCTGTAGTCAATGAATAGCATTCTCACATAGGTGTTCCTTTTGTCCAGGTGTGAAAGGGCAGTGTGGAGTGCAATAGAGATTGCATCATCTCTGGATCTGTTGGGGCGGTATGCAAATTGGAGTGGGTATAGGGTTTCTGGGATAATGGTGTTGATGTGAGCCATGACCAGCCTTTCAAAGCACTTCATGGCTACAGACGTGAGTGCTACGGGTTGGTAGTCATTTAGGCAGGTTACCTTAGTGTCCTTGGGCACAGGGACTATGGTGGTCTGCTTGAAACATGTTGGTATTACAGACCCAGACAGGGAGAGGTTGAAAATGTCAGTGAAGACACTTGCCAGTTGGTCAGCACATGCTCGGAGTACACGTCCTGGTAATCCATCTGGCCCTGCAGCCTTGTGAATGTTAACCTGCTTAAAAGTCTTACTCACATCGGCTACGGAGAGCGTGATCACATAGTCATCCGGAACATATGATGCTCTCATGCATGCTTCAGTGTTGCTTGCCTCGAAGTGAGCATAGAAGTGATTTAGCTCGTCTGGAAGTCTTGTGTCACTGGGCAGCTCGCGGCTGTGCTTCCCTTTGTAGTCTGTAATAGTTTTCAAGCCCTGCCACATCCGACGAGCGTCAGAGCCGGTGTAGTACGATTCAATCTTAGTCCTGTATTGACTCTTTGCCTGTTTGATGGTTCGTCGGAGGGCATAGCGGGATTTCTTATAAGCTTCCGGGTTAGAGTCCCACTCCTTGAAAGCGGCAGCTCTACCCTTTAGCTCAGTGCGGATGTTGCCTGTAATCCATGGCTTCTGGTTGGGGTATGAACATACGCTCAATGTGGGGACGACGTCATCGATGCACTTATTGATGAAGCCAGTGACTGATGTGGTGTACTCCTCAATGCTATCTGAAGAATCCCGGAACATGTTCCAGTCTGTGCTAGAGAAACAGTCCTGTAGCTTAGCATCTGCGTCATCTGACCACTTTTTTATTAACCGAGTCACTGGTGCTTCTTGCTTTAGTTTTTGCTTGTAAGCAGGATTCAGGAGGATAGAATTATGGTCAGATTTGCCAAATGGAAGGTGAGGGAGAGCTTTGTATGCGTCTCTGTGTGTGGAGTAAAGGTGGTCTAGAGTTTTTTTCCCTCTTGTTGCACATTCAACATGCAGGTAGAAATTAGGTAGAACGGATTTAAGTTTCCCTGCATTAAAGTCCCCGGCCACTAGGAGCGCCGCCTCTGGATGAGCATTTTCTTGTTTGCTTATGGCCGTATACAGTTCATTGAGTGCGGTCTTAGTGCCAGCATCGGTTTGTGGTGGTAAATAGACAGCTATAAAGAATATAGATGAAAACTCTCTTGGTAAATAGTATGGTCTACAACTTATCATGAGATACTCTACCTCAGGCAAGCAAAACCTTGAGACTATGCACCAGCTGTTGTTTACAAATATACACAGACCGCCACCCCTTGTCTTACCAGAGGCTGCTGTTCTATCCTGCCGATACAGTGTATAACCCGCCAGCTGTATGTTATTCATGTCTTCGTTCAGCCACTACTCGTGAAACATAAGATATTACAGTTTTTAATGTCCCGTTGGTAGGATATTCGTGCCTGTAGTTCGTCCACTTTATTATCAAGAGATTGTAAGTTGGCCAATAGTATTGATGGCTAAGGCAGATTCGCCACTGGTCGCCGGTTCGTTACCAGGCACCCTGATCTCCTTCCGCGATATCTCCTTTTCTTTCTACTGCGAATGACGGGGATGAGGGCCCTGTCGGGTGTCTGGAGAAAATCCCTCTCGTCCGACTCATTAAAGAAAAGTTATTTTTCCAGTTTGAGGTGAGTAATCGCTGTTCTGATGTCCAGAAGCTCTTTTCGGTCATAAGAGACGGTAGCATCAACATTATGTACAAAATAAGTTACAAACAATGCGAAACAACACACACAATAGCACAGTTGGTTAAGAGTCCATAAAACGGCAGCCATTCATTTGTCCTATAACTGCTGCCAACAGTGTACTCTGGGGTGTGAATACCTATGCAATCAAGATATGTTTGTTTCATATTTTTACTTCATTTTAGAAATGTTCTATACATTTTCTTTCACTTTGAAAATGTGGAGTAGGTTGGGTAGGAAATGTTTTTAATTTAATCCCTTTTTAGAATAAAATGTAAGGCCGCACATGTGAAAACTGCAAGGGGTGTGTAGACTTTCACTAGGCACTGTACTTGAACAAAGATGGTATCTATAATAGCAGCTGATGTGGCTAGATGAATCTGAAGGTTCTATATTGGGCCCTGGTCAAAAGAAGTTCACTACATAGGGGATAGGTTGCTATTTGGGACTCCAACCATCATTTCCTCCTAGCTCCTACAAGTTTGTGGAATAGCCCAGAAGGAAAACAGAGATACTTTAAGATAATGACATGAGGGCAGACACAGATCAATACTCTCTTTATAGACAGGTCAGTGGAAGCAACCGGACAGGTCAGACTGGGCTGGGCTATTGGGCTGCGTTACACTGGGCTGGGCTATTTGATGTGCTGCGTTAGACTAGGCTGGGCTATTTGATGTGCTGCGTTAGACTGGGCTGGGTGATGTGCTGTGTTAGACTGGGCTGGGTGATGTGCTGTGTTAGACTGGGCTGGGTGATGTGCTGCGTTAGACTGGGCTGGGTGATGTGCTGTGTTAGACTGGGCTGGGTGATGTGCTGCGTTAGACTGGGCTGGGCTGGGTGATGTGCTGCGTTAGACTGGGCTGGGCTGGGTGATGTGCTGCGTTAGACTGGGCTGGGTGATGTGCTGTGTTAGACTGGGCTGGGTGATGTGCTGTGTTAGACTGGGCTGGGTGATGTGCTGCGTTAGACTGGGCTGGGCTGGGTGATGTGCTGCGTTAGACTGGGCTGGGCTATTTGATGGGCTGTGTAGCCTGCTGGAGGGGAGTGGAGTGGAGGCAGGTGCTCATCATCTCTGTTCGGCCCACCCCTTCCCTGTCACTTTCTTCAACCCAGTACACTGGCTGATTCTTGGGGAAATCGATGTGTGAAGTGAGAGGCGCAGACAGTATTCCCTTTCCCTAAACCCTGTTTTAATATGCTTCTGGCAGAGGCTGGGGAAATCAATGGCTGGCTGTCAGGGGTGCAGGGAGAGGAGTGAAGAGGATCATTCAGGGGGGAAGAGGGGTTATTAGGGGGAAGAGAGGTTATTAGGGGGAAGAGAGGTTAAGACGGGTGCAGAATAAGGCGTGTAGGTGCAAAGCTCATCTTGACCTCTGTGTAATGGAGCGTCATCTCTGGGATATTGTCTGATTGTCATCTCTGGGATATTATCTGATCATCTGTCATCTCTGGGATATTGTCTGATTGTCTGTCAACACTGGGATATTATCTGATTGTCTGTCATCTCTGGGATATTGTCGATTGTCATCTCTGGGATATTGTCTGATTGTCATCTCTGGGATATTGTCTGATCATCTGTCATCTCTGGGATATTGTCTGATTGTCTGTCATCACTGGGATATTATCTGATTGTCTGTCATCTCTGGGATATTGTCGATTGTCATCTCTGGGATATTGTCTGATTGTCATCTCTGGGATATTGTATGATTGTCATCTCTGGGATATTGTCTGATTGTCATCTCTGGGATAATGTCTGATCATCTGTCATCTCTGGGATATTGTCTGATTGTCATCTCTGGGATATTGTCTGATTGTCATCTCTGGGATATTGTCTGATTGTCATCTCTGGGATAATGTCTGATCATCTGTCATCTCTGGGATATTGTCTGATTGTCATCTCTGGGAAATTGTCTGATTGTCATCTCTGGGATATTGTCTGATTGTCTGTCATCTGCACTAGCTGTTTCAGCTTTATGAGCTGCTTATTGAGGCTGGGGAAATCAATGGCTAGCTGTCAGTCAGGCAGTGGTGGTGCAGTGGGAGGGGTAATCACTGGAGAGAGATAGAGGATAAAGGAGTAGTGAGGGATGGTGAGGGGTAGAGGTGTAGTGAGGGATGGTGAGGGGTAGAGGTGTAGTGAGGGATGGTGAGGGGTGTAGTGAGGGATGGTGAGGGGTAGAGGTGTAGTGAGGGATGGTGAGGGGTAGAGGTGTAGAGAGGGATGGTGAGGGGTAGTGAGGGATGGTGAGGGGTAGAGGTGTAGTGAGGGATGGTGAGGGGTAGAGGTGTAGTGAGGGATGGTGAGGGGTGTAGTGAGGGATGGTGAGGGGTAGAGGTGTAGTGAGGGATGGTGAGGGGTAGAGGTGTAGTGAGGGATGGTGAGGGGTAGAGGTGTAGTGAGGGATGGTGAGGGGTAGAGGTGTAGTGAGGGATGGTGAGGGGTGTAGTGAGGGATGGTGAGGGGTGTAGTGAGGGATGGTGAGGGGTAGAGGTGTAGTGAGGGATGGTGAGGGGTAGAGGTATAGTGAGGGATGGTGAGGGGTAGAGGTGTAGTGAGGGATGGTGAGGGGTAGAGGTGTAGAGAGGGATGGTGAGGGGTAGAGGTGTAGTGAGGGATGGTGAGGGGTAGAGGTGTAGTGAGGGATGGTGAGGGGTAGAGGTGTAGTGAGGGATGGTGAGGGGTGTAGTGAGGGATGGTGAGGGGTAGAGGTGTAGTGAGGGATGGTGAGAGGGGTAGAGGTGTAGTGAGGGATGGTGAGGGGTAGAGGTGTAGTGAGGGATGGTGAGGGGTAGAGGTGTAGTGAGGGATGGTGAGGGGTAGAGGTGTAGTGAGGGATGGTGAGGGGTAGGGTAGTGAGGGATGGTGAGGGGTAGAGGTGTAGTGAGGGATGGTGAGGGGTAGAGGTGTAGTGAGGGATGGTGAGGGGTGTAGTGAGGGATGGTGAGGGGTAGAGGTGTAGTGAGGGATGGTGAGGGGTAGAGGTGTAGTGAGGGATGGTGAGGGGTAGAGGTGTAGTGAGGGATGGTGAGGGGTAGAGGTGTAGTGAGGGATGGTGAGGGGTGTAGTGAGGGATGGTGAGGGGTGTAGTGAGGGATGGTGAGGGGTAGAGGTGTAGTGAGGGATGGTGAGGGGTAGAGGTATAGTGAGGGATGGTGAGGGGTAGAGGTGTAGTGAGGGATGGTGAGGGGTAGAGGTGTAGTGAGGGATGGTGAGGGGTAGAGGTGTAGTGTAGTGAGGGATGGTGAGGGGTAGAGGTGTAGTGAGGGATGGTGAGGGGTAGAGGTGTAGTGAGGGATGGTGAGGGGTGTAGTGAGGGATGGTGAGGGGTAGAGGTGTAGTGAGGGATGGTGAGGGGTAGAGGTGTAGTGAGGGATGGTGAGGGGTAGAGGTGTAGTGAGGGATGGTGAGGGGTAGAGGTGTAGTGAGGGATGGTGAGGGGTGTAGTGAGGGATGGTGAGGGGTGTAGTGAGGGATGGTGAGGGGTAGAGGTGTAGTGAGGGATGGTGAGGGGTAGAGGTATAGTGAGGGATGGTGAGGGGTAGAGGTGTAGTGAGGGATGGTGAGGGGTAGAGGTGTAGTGAGGGATGGTGAGGGGTAGAGGTGTAGTGAGGGATGGTGAGGGGTAGAGGTGTAGTGAGGGATGGTGAGGGGTAGAGGTGTAGTGAGGGATGGTGAGGGGTAGAGGTGTAGTGAGGGATGGTGAGGGGTAGGTGTAGTGAGGGATGGTGAGGGGGTGTAGTGAGGGATGGTGAGGGGTAGAGGTGTAGTGAGGGATGGTGAGTGGTAGAGGTGTAGTGAGGGATGGTGAGGGGTAGAGGTGTAGTGAGGGATGGTGAGGGGTAGAGGTGTAGTGAGGAATGGTGAGGGGTAGAGGTGTAGTGAGGGATGGTGAGGGGTAGAGGTGTAGTGAGGGATGGTGAGGGGTAGAGGTGTAGTGAGGGATGGTGAGGGGTAGAGGTGTAGTGAGGGATGGTGAGGGGTAGAGGTGTAGTGAGGGATGGTGAGGGGTAGAGGTGTAGTGAGGGATGGTGAGGGGTAGAGGTGTAGTGAGGGATGGTGAGGGGTAGAGGTGTAGTGAGGGATGGTGAGGGGTGTAGTGAGGGATGGTGAGGGGTAGAGGTGTAGTGAGGGATGGTGAGGGGTAGAGGTGTAGTGTAGTGAGGGATGGTGAGGGGTAGAGGTGTAGTGAGGGATGGTGAGGGGGTGTAGTGAGGGATGGTGAGGGGTGTAGTGAGGGATGGTGAGGGGTGTAGTGAGGGATGGTGAGGGGTAGAGGTGTAGTGAGGGATGGTGAGGGGTAGAGGTGTAGTGAGGGATGGTGAGGGGTAGAGGTGTAGTGAGGGATGGTGAGGGGTAGAGGTGTAGTGAGGGATGGTGAGGGGTAGAGGTGTAGTGAGGGATGGTGAGGGGTAGAGGAGTAGTGAGGGATGGTGAGGGGTAGAGGTGTAGTGAGGGATGGTGAGGGGTAGAGGTGTAGTGAGGGATGGTGAGGGGTAGAGGTATAGTGAGGGATGGTGAGGGGTGTAGTGAGGGATGGTGAGGGGTGTAGTGAGGGATGGTGAGGGGTAGAGGTGTAGTGAGGGATGGTGAGGGGTAGAGGTGTAGTGAGGTGAGGGATGGTGAGGGGTAGAGGAGTAGTGAGGGATGGTGAGGGGTAGAGGTGTAGTGAGGCATGGTGAGGGGTAGAGGAGTAGTGAGGGATGGTGAGGGGTAGAGGTGTAGTGAGGGATGGTGAGGGGTAGAGGTGTAGTGAGGGATTTCATTGATGTTGAAACGACACTGATTCAATTCATGTGTGCACAGTGGGACTATACTGCACTCCACAGTACCTAAACTACCTAAACTACCTATACTCTACCTAAACTACCTAAACTACCTAAACTACCTAAACTACCTAAACTACCTAAACTACCTATACTCTACCTAAACTACCTATACTCTACCTAAACTACCTAAACTACCTAAACTACCTAAACTACCTATACTACCTACACTACCTATACTCTATCTAAACTACCTATACTCTATCTAAACTACCTATACTCTATCTAAACTACATAAAATACCTAAACTACCTATACTCTACCTAAACTACCTAAACTACCTAAACTACCTAAACTACCTATACTCTACCTAAACTACATATACTCTACCTAAACTTTACCTAAACTACCAAACTACCTAAACTACCTATACTCTATCTAAACTACATATACTCTATCTAAATTACCTATACTCTATCTAAACTACATAAAATACCTAAACTACCTATACTCTACCTAAACTACCTAAACTACCTAAACTACCTAAACTACCTATACTCTACCTACACTACCTATACTCTATCTAAACTACATATACTCTATCTAAATTACCTATACTCTATCTAAACTACATAAAATACCTAAACTACCTATACTCTACCTAAACTACCTAAACTACCTAAACTACCTAAACTACCTATACTACCTACACTACCTATACTCTATCTAAACTACCTATACTCTATCTAAACTACCTATACTCTATCTAAACTACATAAAATACCTAAACTACCTATACTCTACCTAAACTACCTAAACTACCTAAACTACCTAAACTACCTATACTCTACCTAAACTACCTATACTCTACCTAAACTTTACCTAAACTACCAAACTACCTAAACTACCTATACTCTATCTAAACTACATATACTCTATCTAAATTACCTATACTCTATCTAAACTACATAAAATACCTAAACTACCTATACTCTACCTAAACTACCTAAACTACCTAAACTACCTAAACTACCTATACTCTACCTACACTACCTATACTCTATCTAAACTACCTATACTCTACTTAAACTACCTGTACTCTACCTAAACTACCTATACTCTACCTAAACTACCTGTACTCTACCTAAACTACCTATACTCTACCTAAACTACCTGTACTCTACCTAAACTACCTATACTCTACCTAAACTACCTGTACTCTACCTAAACTACCTATACTCTACCTAAACTACCTAACTCTACCTAAACTTCCTAACTCTACCTAACCTAAACTTCCTATACTCTACCTAAACTACCTATACTCTACCTAAACTACCTATACTCTACTTAAACTACCTGTACTCTACCTAAACTACCTGTACTCTACCTAAACTACCTAAACTACCTATACTCTACCTAAACTTCCTATACTCTACCTAAACTACCTATACTCTACCTAAACTACCTATACTCTACCTAAACTACCTATACTCTACCTAAACTACCTAAACTACCTAAACTACCTAAACTACCTATACTACCTAAACTACCTATACTCTATCTAAACTACCTATACTCTATCTAAACTACCTATACTCTATCTAAACTACATAAACTACCTAAACTACCTATACTCTACCTAAACTACCTATACTCTATCTAAACTACCTATACTCTATCTAAACTACCTATACTCTATCTAAACTACATAAACTACCTAAACTACCTATACTCTACCTAAACTACCTAAACTACCTAAACTACCTATACTCTACCTAAACTACCTAAACTTTACCTAAACCACCTAAACTACCTAAACTACCTATACTCTACCTAAACTACCTAAACTTTACCTAAACTACCTAAACTACCTAAACTACCTAAACTACCTAAACTACCTATACTCTACCTAAACTACCTATACTCTACCTAAACTACCTAAACTTTACCTAAACTACCTAAACTACCTAAACTACCTAAACTACCTATACTCTACCTAAACTACCTAAACTTTACCTAAACTACCTAAACTACCTAAACTACCTAAACTACCTATACTCTACCTAAACTACCTATACTCTACCTAAACTACCTATACTCTACCTAAACTACCTAAACTACCTAAACTACCTAAACTACCTAAACTACCTATACTCTACCTAAACTACCTAAACTACCTAAACTACCTAAACTACTATACTCTACCTAAACTACCTAAACTTTACCTAAACTACCTAAACTACCTAAACTACCTAAACTACCTATACTCTATCTAAACTACCTATACTCTACCTAAACTACCTATACTCTACCTAAACTACCTATACTCTACCTAAACTACCTATACTCTACCTAAACTACCTATAATCTACCTAAACTACCTATAATCTACCTAAACTACCTATACTCTACCTAAACTACCTATAATCTACCTAAACTACCTGTACTCTACCTAAACTACCTTTTCTCTATCTAAACTACCTAAATACCTAAATTACCTATACTCTACCTAAACTACCTATACTCTACCTAAACTATCTATAATCTACCTAAACTACCTATACTCTACCTAAACGACCTATACTCTACCTAAACTATCTATAATCTACCTAAACTACCT
>CM062481.1:1074636-1144636 GCA_031479575.1 Coregonus ussuriensis
GGAACATGAAACTCTCGACCTGCTCCACTACAGCCCCGTTGATGTAAATGGGGGCGTGTTCAGACTTCCTTTTCCTGTAGTCCACGATCAGCTCCTTTGTCTTTATCACATTGAGGGAGAGGTTGTTGTCCTGGCACCACACAGGCCAGGTCTCTGACCTCCTCCCTATAGGCTGTCTCATCGTTGTCGGTGATCAGGCCTACCACTGTTGTGTCATCAGCAAACTTAATGATGGTGTTGGAGTCGTGCGCGGCAACGCAGTTGTGGGTGAACAGGGAGTACAGGAGGGGACTAAGCACACAACCCTGTGGGGCCCCCGTGTTGTGGGTCAGGGTAGTTGAGCTGTTGTTGCCTACCCTCATCACCTGGGGGCGGCCTGTCAGGAAGTCCAGGATCCAGTTGCAGAGAGAAGTGTTTAGTCCCAGGGTCCTTAGCTTAGTGATGAGCTTCGAGGGCATTATGGTGTTGAACGCTGAGCTTTAGTCGATGAACAGCATTCTCACGTAGGTGTTCCTTTTTCCAGGTGGGAGAAGGCAGTGTAGAGTGCAATAGATATTGCGTCATCTGTGGTTCTGTTGGGGCGGTATTCGAATTGGATTGGGCCTGGGATGATGGTGTTGATGTGAGCCATGACCAGCCTATCAAAGCATTTCATGGTAACAGATGTGAGTGCTACGGGTCGGTAGTCATTTAGGCAGGTTACCTTGGTGTTCTTGGGCGCAGGGACTATGGTGGTCTGCTTGAAACATGTAGGTATTGTAGACTGGGTCAGGGAGAGGTTGAACATTCCAGGGAAGACACTAGCCAGCCGGTCAGCGCATGCTCTGAATGTGTGTACTTGTAATCCGTCTGTCTTCTGGTTTCTGGATATGTACGTACGGTCACTGTGGGGACTACGTTGTCGATGCAGTAAATGAATGATGACGGTGACTGATGTGATAAACTCCTCAATGTTATCGGATGAATCCTGGCTCATATTCCAGTCTGTGCGAGTGAAACAGTCCTGTAGCTTAGAATCCGTTTCATCGGACCACTTCCGTATTGAGCGCGTCACTGGTAATTCCTGTTTGGTTTTTGCTTGTAAGCAGGAATCAGGAGGATAGAGTTATGGTCAGATTTGCCAAATGGAGGGCGAGGGAGAGGTTTGTATGCGTTTCTGTGTGTGGAGTAAAGGTGGTCTAGAGGTTTGTATGTGTCTCTGTGTGGAGTAAAGGTGGTATAGAGTTTTTTCACCTCTAGTTGCACAGGTTTCATGCTGGTTGAAATGAGGTAAGTTTTCCTGCATTAAAGTCCCCGGCCACTAGGAGCGCCACCTCTGGATGAGCATTTTCTTGTTTGCTTATGGCCTTATACAGCTCGTTGGGTGCGGTCTTAGTGCCAGAATCGGTTTGTGGTGGTAAATAGACGGCTACGAATAATATAGATAAAAAATCTCTTGGTAAATAGTGGGTCTACAGCTTATCATTAGGTATTCTACCTCAGGCGAGCAGAACGTCGAGATTTCTTTCATATTAGAAATTGTGCCTACTGTTGTTAACAAAGTTGAGCTTACCCAAAGCTGCAGTTCGGTCTTGACGATGCATAGAAAAACCAGCTAGATGTACAGTACAGTATATTATCCATGTCCTTGGTCAGCCACGACTCTGAGAAACAGGATATTACAGTTCTTCAGGTCCCGTTGATAGGATAGTCTTGACCTGAGCTCGTCCAGTTTGTACGTTGGCCAATAGAACGGAGGGTAGAAGCAGTTTATCTCTTTAGCCGTCTCTTCCTATTTGGAGTCCCGGGGTCTGGTCTGGTCTGGAATGATCTGGTCTGGAATGGTCTGGTCTGGAATGATCTGGTCTGGTCTTGTCTGGCTATATATGTAAAATCTAAATTCCATGTAAGTGTGGCAAAGTCTGAAACTATTTGTAAACAGTTGGAATTTCTTGCTTTGAATATTGAGGTTTCAAAGGGCCTCTCTATAACTGTGATTGGCTGTTATAGACCCCCCTCTGCTCTTGGTGATGCATTTTCTTCTTTGACGCACCTTATGTCTAAACGTCTTTACAGTGAAATGATCTTGATTGGTGATCTCAACTGGTGTTGGTTAAAGCCGGTGTCTGATGATTTAAAAATGTTTTGTAATTCTATGAATCTTACCCAGTTGATTAATTCACCCACTCGCCCAAATCTTAAATGCCCTGATAAATCTACCCTGATTGATTTGATATTGACAAATGTTCCACATAAATATTCTGCGGTTGGTGTTTTTTGTAATGATTTAAGTGACCATTGTGCTGTTGTTGCTGTTAGAAATACTAAGGTTCCAAAGACAAATCCACGTTTTATTCGTAAGAGAAATTTGAAGTGTTTTAATGCGCAGGCTTTCTTTCATGATTTGTTTTATTTTGACTGGAGCAAGATTGAGCTTATCCCTGATGTGGAAACTGCCTGGATATTCTTTCATGATGGTTTTTTCCAAATAGTAAACAAACATGCACCATTCCGCAGGTTCAGGGTTAAAGGGCGGGATAATCCATGGTTTTCTTCTGAGCTGTCTTGTATTATTCACGACCGTAATCTAGCCTGGGCTAAAGCAAGGAAATCTTGTTCTGATGCTGATTGGCTTATTTTTAGGCAGTTAAGAAACAAGTGTTCTTTTCTTCTCAGGAAGGCCAAGTCTGAATATTTTATGTCTGTTACCACTGATAACCTGAATGACCCTAGAAAGTTTTGGAATGCTATTAAGTCTATGTCTGGTAACAGTAATGTTAATGAATTACCGTCATGTGTTTTGAAGGACTCTGTTGCTATATATGACAAATCTGAAATGCTGAATTGTTTCAATGAGCACTTTGTATCATCTGGTAGGCTGTTTGATTCAGTGTCCTCTGTCTCTGTACAACCCTGTGTGGATGAACCAGTGTCCTCTGTCTCTGTACAACCCTGTGTGGATGAACCAGTGAGAGCTGGTCAAACTTTTAGTTTTCTGCCATTCTCAGTGCAGGTGGTACATAAAGCCCTGAAATCCTTAGATCAAAGAAAGCCTGCAGGTCCTGATCTTTTGGATCCCTGCTTTTTAAATCTGGCAGCTGATTTCATAGCTGAACCACTTACATATCTGTTCAATCTAACCCTGGAATGTAATGAAATTCCAAAGATCTGGAAGTCAGCATTTGTCCTACCACTTTTAAAAGGGGGAGATCCAACTCTTTTAAATAATTATAGGCCAATCTCAAAGCTGTCACCCCTGGTGAAAATACTTGAAACCCTTGTAAGTGAACAGCTAAAAGAGTTTTTATTTACTAACTCTATTTTATCAATGTATCAATCGGGCTTCAGGAAGAAGCATAGCACAATTACAGCAGCCATGAAGGTTTTAAATGATATCACTGAAGCCCTTGACAAAAAACAGCACTGTGTCTCACTTTTTATTGATCTCTCTAAGGCTTTTGATACAGTTGATCATGCTATACTAAGGCAGAGATTGTTGAGTGTAGGTCTTTCGGAGCATGCAGTTGCATGGTTTGCTAACTATCTGTCTGATAGAACTCAGTGCACTCAATTTGATGGGCTTATGTCTGTTAAATTGTCTGTCCTGAATGGTGTGCCCCAGGGCTCTGTACTTGGTCCTCTCTTATTCACTATTTATATTAATGATTTAGACAAAAATGTCCAAAATGCACAACTTCATTTTTATGCTGATGATACTGTTATTTACTGTTGTGCCTCATCTCTTACAAAAGCTTTCCAGAACTTGCAAACTGCTTTTTATACTGTTCAACATACCTTGTGTCAATTGAAGCGTATCCTCAATACTGACAAAACTAAACTAATGGTGTTTTCTAATGCAAGAAATAGACCTCTGAACCTTTCACCTGTTACTACCTGTCAGGGCAAGGAGATTGAGGTTGTAACCTCATATAAATATCTTGGAATTCTAATTGATGACGGCCTCTCTTTTAAATTGCATATTCAACAACTTACAAAAAAATTGAAGCTGAAATTGGGATTTTTTTTTTTTTTTTTTTTAGGAATAAGGCCTGTTTTTCTTTTGAAGCCAGAAGGAGGCTAGTATCAGCTACATTTATGCCTTTACTAGACTATGGGGATATTTTATATATGAATGCTTCCGCTCAGTGTTTGAGATCAATTGACACTCTTTATCATGGTACTTTGAGATTTATTTTAAACTGCAAAACCCTTACGCACCACTGTACTTTGTATACCAGGGTTGGCTGGCCTTCTCTAGTCACTCGTAGGCTCAGTCACTGGTATACTTTTATTTACAAAGCCATTTTGGGTTTACTACCTTTTCATTTGGGCATTTTTGTTGTTCAGAAATGTGGTGGGTACTCTCTTCGTTCACTGGACTTTATCCTGCTAACTGTTCCAAATGTCCGAACTGAATTTGGTAAAAGGTCTTTTATGTACTCTGCGCCATCGTCTTGGAACACCTTACAAAATAATTTTAAACTGGTAGAACTTGTCCCGATTGGTGTTTTTAAATCTCTGATGAAGAATTTTGAGGCTGATTCCCTGACCTGTCAATGTTTTTAATTTGCTATTTTTGATATTGTTATACTCTTGTGAATTCATGAATGGTTTTTACTAGATTACTTGTAGTTTTTCATGTTGTCTGTCTGTAATTTTTTGTAATGACTTGGTGCTGCCTATCTTGGCCAGGACGCTCTTGAAAAAGAGATTTTAAATCTCAATGAGCCCTTCCTGGTTAAATAAAGGTTAAATAAAATAAATAAAAAATGGTCTGGTCTGGTCTGGAATGGTCTGGTCTGGAATGATTTGGTCTGGTCTCGTCTGGAATGATCTGGTCTGGTCTGGAATGATCTGGTATGGTCTAGTCTGGAATGATCTGGTCTGGAATGGTCTGCAATGGTCTGGTCTGGTCTGGAATGGTCTGGTCTGGAATGGAATGGTCTGGTCTGGAATGATCTGGTCTGGTCTGGTCTGGAATGATCTGGTCTGGTCTGGAATGATCTGGTATGGTCTAGTCTGGAATGATCTGGTCTGGTCTGGAATGGTCTGGAATGGTCTGGTCTGGTCTGGAATGGTCTGGTCTGGAATGGAATGGTCTGGTCTGGAATGATCTGGTCTGGTCTGGTCTGGTCTGGAATGGTCTGGTCTGGAATGGAATGGTCTGGTCTGGAATGATCTGGTCTGGTCTGGTCTGGAATGGTCTGGTCTGGAATGGTCTGGTCTGGAATGGTCTGGAATGGTCTGGTCTGGTCTGGAATGGTCTGGTCTGGTCTGGTCTGGAATGGTCTGGAATGATCAGTACATCCATAGCTGCTGACTCGTTGAAGTAGAAATCTCCATCCAAATGGAGGTTAGTGATCGCTGTTCTGATGTCCAGAAGCTGTTTTCAGTCACAGGAAATGATGGCAGAGACATTATAGCAGGTTTGGTCAGGAGCCTGTAAGACGGCAGCTGTGAGTGTGTGTGTGGCATCCAGAGGTCCGATGTCACGCCCTGTGAGTGTGTGTGTGGCATCCAGAGGTCCGATGTCACGCCCTGTGAGTGTGTGTGTGGCATCCAGAGGTCCGATGTCACGCCCTGTGAGTGTGTGTGTGGCATCCAGAGGTCCGATGTCAAGCCCTGTGTGAGTGTGTGTGTGTGTGGCATCCAGAGGTCCGATGTCACGCCCTGTGTGTGTGTGAGTGTGTGTGTGTGTGGCATCCAGAGGTCCGATGTCACGCCCTGTGTGTGTGTGAGTGTGTGTGTGTGTGGCATCCAGAGGTCCGATGTCACGCCCTGTGTGTGTGTGTGTGTGTGTGTGTGTGTGGCATCCAGAGGTCCGATGTCACGCCCTGTGTGTGTGTGAGTGTGTGTGTGTGTGTGGCATCCAGAGGTCCGATGTCACGCCCTGTGTGTGTGTGAGTGTGTGTGTGTGTGGCATCCAGAGGTCCGATGTCACGCCCTGTGTGTGTGTGAGTGTGTGTGTGTGTGGCATCCAGAGGTCCGATGTCACGCCCTGTGTGTGTGTGAGTGTGTGTGTGTTTGGCATCCAGAGGTCCGATGTCACGCCCTGTGTGTGTGTGAGTGTGTGTGTGTGTGGCATCCAGAGGTCCGATGTCACGCCCTGTGTGTGTGTGAGTGTGTGTGTGAGTGGCATCCAGAGGTCCGATGTCACTCAGGGGACGCTTCTATGTTGAGTCAGGGTGTGTATATTCCTTGTTGTGTTTGTTTTATGATGTAGGATCTAGTATGTATAGATCTATGTTGGCCGGTGTGGTTCCCAATCAGAGGCAGCTGTCGCTCGTTGTCTCTGATTGGGGACCATACTTAGGCAGCATATTGGCACTAGTGGGTTGTGGGATCTTGTTCCGTGTGAGGTATGTTGTTTGTGTACCTTGGACTTCACGTTTCGTTTCTTGTTTTGTCGTTGTGTTTAATAGTCAAATAAACATGTATGCATATCACGCTGCGCCTTGGTCTGACCCGTTCATGAACGAACGTGACATCCGAGGCCAGCCAACATACTGACGGTCAACAGAAACAGTTCTGATACAGCAACATGTAGTAAATAGCAGCAGATATGGGTCTATCTACTGTATATCATCTATATATACAGTGGGGAAAAAAAGTATTTAGTCAGCCACCAATTGTGCAAGTTCTCCCACTTAAAAAGATGAGAGAGGCCTGTAATTTTCATCATAGGTACACGTCAACTATGACAGACAAATTGAGAAAAAAATTTCCAGAAAATCCCATTGTAGGATTTTTTATGAATTTATTTGCAAATTATGGTGGAAAATAAGTATTTGGTCACCTACAAACAAGCAAGATTTCTGGCTCTCACAGACCTGTAACTTCTTCTTTAAGAGGCTCCTCTGTCCTCCACTCGTTACCTGTATTAATGGCACCTGTTTGAACTTGTTATCAGTATGAAAGACACCTGTCCACAACCTCAAACAGTCACACTCCAAACTTCCACTATGGCCAAGACCAAAGAGCTGTCAAAGGACACCAGAAACTAAATTGTAGACCTGCACCAGGCTGGGAAGACTGAATCTGCAATAGGTAAGCAGCTTGGTTTGAAGAAATCAACTGTGGGAGCAATTATTAGGAAATGGAAGACATACAAGACCACTGATAATCTCCCTCGATCTGGGGCTCCACGCAAGATCTCACCCCTTGGGGTCAAAATGATCACAAGAACGGTGAGCAAAAATCCCAGAACCACACGGGGGGACCTAGTGAATGACCAGCAGAGAGCTGGGACCAAAGTAACAAAGTCAACCATCAGTAACACACTACGCCGCCAGGGACTCAAATCCTGCAATGCGAGACGTGTCCCCCTGCTTAAGCCAGTACATGTCCAGGCCCGTCTGAAGTGCATTTGGATGATCCAGAAGAGGATTGGGAGAATGTCATATGGTCAGATGAAACCAAAATATAACTTTTTGGTAAAAACTCAACACATCGTGTTTGGAGGACAAAGAATGCTGAGTTGCATCCAAAGAACACCATACCTACTGTGAAGCATGGGGTTGGAAACATCATGCTTTGGGGCTGTTTTTCTGCAAAGGGACCAGGACGACTGATCCGTGTAAAGGAAAGAATGAATGGGGCCATGTATCGTGAGATTTTGAGTGAAACCCTCCTTCCATCAGCAAGGGCATTGAAGATGAAACGTGGCTGGGTCTTTCAGCATGACAATGATCCCAAACACACCGCCCGGGCAACGAAGGAGTGGCTTCGTAAGAAGCATTTCAAGGTCCTGGAGTGGCCTAGCCAGTCTCCAGATCTCAACCCCATAGAAAATCTTTGGAGGGAGTTGAAAGTCTGTGTTGCCCAGCGACAGCCCCAAAACATCACTGCTCTAGAGGAGATCTGCATGGAGGAATGGGCCAAAATACCAGCAACGGTGTGTGAAAACCTTGTGAAGACTTACAGAAAACGTTTGACCTGTGTCATTGCCAACAAACGGTATATAACAAAGTATTGAGAAACTTTTGTTATTGACCAAATACTTATTTTCCACCATCATATGCCAATAAATTCATAAAAAATCCTACAATGTGATTTTCTGGATTTTTTTTTCTCATTTTGTCTGTCATAGTTGACGTGTACCTATGATGAAAATTACAGGCCTCTCTCATCTTTTTAAGTGGGAGAACTTGCACAATTGGTGGCTGACTAAATACTTTTTTTCCCCCACTGTATATATATATATATGGGTTATACAGAACGCTACCTGTTGTCTGTGTGTCTGGTGTTTGCTGATGAATAGATAAATGATCCCATCTAATTTATGTTTGAGATGTTTGAAGTTGGTTCATACTCTCAATGTGGTTCCATTCAGTTAGCAGCAAACAGGTCGATGGCTGCCTCATGGTTCTACACCACATAGACTCCTCATACATGCTGCTGTGTGGATATCTCTGTGGGGGTTGGCTGTGTGGCTATCTCTGTGTGGAGTGACTGTGTGGCTATCTCTGTGGGGGTTGGCTGTGTGGCTATCTCTGTGGGGGTTGGCTGTGTGGCTATCTCTGTGGGGGGTGACTGTGTGGCTATCTCTGTGGGGAGTGACTGTGTGGCTATCTCTGTGGGGGTTGGCTGTGTGGCTATCTCTGTGGGGAGTGACTGTGTGGCTATCTCTGTGGGGGTTGGCTGTGTGGCTATCTCTGTGGGGGTTGGCTGTGTGGCTATCTCTGTGGGGGGTGACTGTGTGGCTATCTCTGTGGGGGGTGACTGTGTGGCTATCTCTGTGGGGAGTGACTGTGTGGCTATCTCTGTGGGGAGTGACTGTGTGGCTATCTCTGTGGGAAGTGGCTATGTATAAAGTATCTCTGTGGGGGGTGACTGTGTATCTAAGTATCTCTGTGGGGGGTGGCTGTGTATCTAAGTATCTCTGTGGGGGGTGACTGTGTGGGTATCACTGTGTGGGGGGGGTGGCTGTGTATCTAAACATCTATGTGGGGGGTCGCTGTGTGGCTATCTCGGGGGGGGGAGGGGGGGGGGTATATCTACAGTTGAAGTCGGAAGTTTACATACACTTAGGTTGGAGTCATTAAAACTAGTTTTTCAACCATTCCACAAATGTCTTGTTAACAAACTATAGTTTTAGCAAGTCGGTTAGGACATCTACTTTGTGCATGACACAAGTAATTTTCCCAACAATTGTTTACAGACAGATTATTTCACTTATAATTCACTGTATCACAATTCCAGTTGGTCAGAATTTTACATACACTAAGTTGACTGTGCCTATGAACAGCTTGGAAAATTCCAGAAAATGATGTCATGGCTTTAGAAGCTTCTGATAGGCTAATTGACATCATTTGAGTCAATTGGAGGTGTACCTCTGGATGTATTTCAAGGCCTACCTTCAAACTCAGTGCCTATTTGCTTGACATCATGGGAAAATCAAAAGAAATCAGCCAAGCCCTCAGAAAAAAAATGGTAGACCTCCACAAGTCTGGTTCATCCTTGGGAGCAATTTCCAAACGCCTGAAGGTACCACGTTCATCTGTACAAACAATAGTACGCAAGTATAAACACCATGGGACCACGCAGCCGTCATACCGCTCAGGAAGGAGATGGGTTCTGTGTCCTAGAGATTAACGTACTTTGGTGCGAAAAGTGCAAATCAATCCCAGAACAACAGCAAAGGACATTGTGAAGATGCTGGAGGAAACAGGTACAAAATTATCTATATTCACAGTAAAACAAGTCCTATATCGACATAACCTGATAGGCAGCTCAGCAAGGAAGAAGCCACTGCTCCAAAACCTGCCATAAAAAGGCCAGACTACGGTCTGCAACTGCACATGGGGACAAAGATAGTACTTTTTGGAGAAATGTCCTCTGGTCTGATGAAACAAAAATAGAACTGTTTGGCCATAAGGGGGTTGCTTGCAAGCCGAAGAACACCATCCCAAACGTGAAGCACGGGGGTGGCAGCATCATGCTGTGGGGGTGCTTTGCTGCAGGAGGGACTGGTACACTTCACAAAATAGATGGCATCATGAGGAAGGAAAATTATGTGGAAATATTGAAGCAACATCTCAAGACATCAGTCAGGAAGTTAAAGCTTGGTCGTAAATGGGTCTTCCAAATGGACAATGACCCCAAGCATACTTCCAAAGTTGTGGCCAAATGGCTTAAGGACAACAAAGTCAAGGTATCGGAGTGGCCATCACAAAGCCCTGACCTCAATCCTATAGAACATTTGTGGGCAGAACTGAAAAAGCGTGTGCGAGCAAGGAGGCCTACAAACCTGACTCAGTTACACCAGCTCTGTCAGGAGGAATGGGCCAAAATTCACCCAACTTATTGTGGGAAGCTTGTGGAAGGCTACCCAAAACGTTTGACCCAAGTTAAACAATTTAAAGGCAATGCTACCAAATGCTAATTGAGTGTATGTAAACTTCTGACCCACTGGGAATGTGATGAAAGAAATAAAAGCTTAAATAAATCATCCTCGCTACTATTATTCAGACATTTCAAATTTTTAAAATAAAGTGGTGATCCTAACTGACCTAAGACAGGGAATTTTTACTAGGATTAAATGTCAGGAAATTGAAAAACTGAGTTTAAATGTATTTGGCTAAGGTGTATGTAAACTTCCGACTTCAACTTTATGTACAAGGTCAGTTCCAGGTTGGGTGGCTGTGTGTGGCTGTGTGTTTGTGTGTGTGTGTGTGTGTGTGTGTGTGTGTGTGTGTTTTCCCTGGCTTGCAGTAGATTCCACAGAGAGTGGTCAGCAGTCTGGGTGGGCCAGGTCAGCCCAGGACAGGTCAGCCCAGGACAGGTAAGCCCAGGACATGCCAGCCCAGGACAGGTCAGCCCAGGACAGGTCAGCCCAGGACAGGTAAGCCCAGGACAGGTCAGCCCAGGACAGGCCAGAACAGGACAGGCCAGGATAGGCCATAGCATGGATGGATGCTGTACAATATTTTTTTATCCCTGTGGACCAGAAGAGCAAACATGCTGTGTTCACTCACACACATCCACGGTTCTGCCACACACACACACACACACACACACACACACACACACACACACACACACACAGACAGACAGACAGACAGACAGACAGACAGACAGACAGACAGACAGACAGACAGACAGACAGACAGACAGACAGACAGACAGACAGACAGACAGACAGACAGACACACACACACACACACACACACACACACACACACACACACACACACACACACACACACACACACACACACACACACACACACACACACACACACACACACACAGACACAGACACAGACCCTGGAACTAACCCTCTACAGTGGCTTGCGAAAGTATTCACCCCCCTTGGCATTTTTCCTATTTTGTTGCCTTACAACCTGGAATTTTTGGGGTTTGTATCATTTGATTTACACAACATGCCTACCACCTCGAAGATGCAAAATATTTTTTATTGTGAAACAAACAAGAAATAAGACAAAAAAACAGAACTTGAGCGTGCATAAGTATTCACCCCCCCCCCCCCCTCAAAGTCAATACTTTGTAGAGCCACCTTTTGCAGCAATTACAGCTGCAAGTCTCTTGGTATGTCTCTATAAGCTTGGCACATCTAGCCACTGGGATTTTTGCCCATTCTTCAAGGCAAAACTGCTCCAGCTCCTTCAAGTTGGATGGGTTCCACTGGTGTACAGCAATCTTTAAGTCATACCACATATTCTCAATTGGATTAAGGTCTGGGCTTTGACTAGGCCATTCCAAGACATTTAAATGTTTCCCCTTAAACTACTCAAGTGTTGCTTTAGCAGTATGCTTAGGGTTATTGTCCTGCTGGAAGATCCCATCCCAGTCTCAAATCTCTGGAAGACTGAAACAGGTTTCCCCCAAGGATTTCCCTGTATTTAGTGCCATCCATCATTCCTTCCATTTTGACCAGTTTCCCAGTCCCTGCCGATGAAAAACATCCCCACAGCATGATGCTGCCACCACCATGCTTCACTGTGGGGATGGTGTTCTCGGGGTGATGAGAGGTGTTGGGTTTGCGCCAGACATAGCGTTTTCCTTCATGGCCAAAAAGCTCAATTTTAGTCTCATCTGACCAGAGTACCTTCTTCCATATGTTTGGGGAGTCTCCCATATTGCTTTTGGCGAACACCAAACATGTTTGCTTATTAATTTTTTTATTCAAGCAACTGCTTTTTTCTGGCCACTCTACTGTAAAGCCCAGCTCTGTGGAGTGTACGGCTTAAAATGGTCCTATGGACAAATACTCCAATCTCAGCTGTGGAGCTTTGCAGCTCCTTCAGGGTTGTCTTTGGTCTCTCTGTTGCCACTCTGATTAATGCCCTCCTTGCCTGGTCCGTGAGTTTTGGTGGGTGGCCTCTCTTGGCAGATTTGTTGTGGTGCCATATTCTTTCCATTTTATAATAATGGATTTAATGGTGCTCCGTTGGATGTTCAATGTTTCTGATACTTTTTTATAACCCAACCCTGATCTGTACTTCTCCACAACTTTGTCCCTGACCTGTTTGGAGAGCTCCTTGGTCTTCATGGTGCCTCTTGCTTGGTGGTGCCCCTTGCTTAGTGGTGTTGCAGACTCTGGGGCCTTTCAGAACAGGTGCATATATACTGAGATCATGAGACAGATCATGTGACACTTATATTTATTTAACTTTATTTAACTAATTATGTGACTTCTGAAGGTAATTGGTTACATGAAATCCAAATAAAAATCCATTTAAATTACAGGTTGTAATGCAACAAAATAAGAAAAACGCCAAGGGGGATGAATACTTTTGCAAGGCACTGTATATAGCTACTGACCCTGGAACTGTCCCTGTATATAGCTACTGACCCTGGAACTGACCCTGTATATAGCTACTGACCCTGGAACTGTCCCTGTACATAGCTACTGACCCTGGAACTGTATATAGCTACTGACCCTGGAACTGTCCCTGTACATAGCTACTGACCCTGGAACTGTCCCTGTATATAGCTACTGACCCTGGAACTGACCCTGTATATAGCTACTGACCCTGGAACTGTCCCTGTATATAGCTACTGACCCTGGAACTGACCCTGTATATAGCTACTGACCCTGGAACTGACCCTGTATATAGCTACTGTCCCTGTATATAGCTACTGACCCTGGAACTGACCCTGTATATAGCTACTGACCCTGGAACTGTCCCTGTATATAGCTACTGACCCTGGAACTGACCCTGTATATAGCTACTGACCCTGGAACTGTCCCTGTATATAGCTACTGACCCTGGAACTGACCCTGTATATAGCTACTGACCCTGGAACTGACCCTGTTTATAGCTTCTTACTTTCTCCTGTTCTTTTTATTTCTATTTCTGGTGTGTTTTTGTTCTACTTGACTTTATTACTGATATTGATTACTGCATTGTTGGGGAAGAGCAAGAAAGGCTTCACTGTACTAGCACACGTGACAATAAAACACTTGAAATGTGAAACTTGACACCCTCACTCACACACAGTCACGGTTCATGGCCTCAGAGCTCTCCTTCAATGAGTCAGTGAGCTGAGCTGTTTACACCCTAAGCACAGAAGGTATGTGCAACCTTAATTGGGGAGGACGTGCTTGTGGTAATGGCTGGAGCAGAATCAGTGGAACGGTATCAAATACATCAAATACATGGTTTGGACGCTACAGTCTGAGAGTGTAATAACATATAGTAAAAACTCCTAAGGACATAGTCCTGCTCTGCTGCAACCTCATTCTCCCTCATCACTTGCTCTCTGTCTGCAGTACTATGTAGAACAGGGTGTCTGAATACAGGTCTCAGAGTGCCTCCACCCAGCCTCCTCCACCCTGCCTCCACCACCCAGCCTCCTCCACCCACCCTGTCTCCTCCACCCAGCCTCCTCCACCCAGCCTCCTCCACCCAGCCTCCTCCACCCTGCCTCCTCCACCCAGCCTCCTCCACCCACCCTGTCTCCTCCACCCAGCCTCCTCCACCCAGCCTCCTCCACCCAGCCTCTTCCACCCAGCCTCCTCCACCCTGCCTCCTCCACCCAGCCAGTCTCCTCCACCCAGCCTCCGCCCAGCCTCCACCACCCTGCCTCCTCCACCCAGCCTCCTCCACCCAGCCTCCTCCACCCTGCCTCCTCCACCCAGCCTCCTCCACCCAGCCTCCTCCACCCAGCCTCCTCCACCCTGCATCCTCCACCCAGCCAGTCTCCTCCGCCCAGCCTCCGCCCAGCCTCCACCACCCTGCCTCCTCCTCCCAGCCTCCTCCACCCAGCCTCCTCCACCCTGCCTCCTCCACCCAGCCTCCTCCACCCAGCCTCCTCCATCCTGCCTCCTCCACCCAGCCTCCTCCACCCAGCCTCCTCCACCCAGCCTCCTCCACCCTGCCTCCTCCACCCAGCCTCCTCCACCCTGCCTCCTCCACCCAGCCTCCTCCACCCAGCCTCCTCCACCCTGCCTCCTCCACCCAGCCTCCTCCACCCTGCCTCCTCCACCCTGCCTCCTCCACCCAGCCAGCTCTGCTCTGTTCCTCCACCCTGCCTCCTCCACCCAGCCTCCTCCACCCAGCCAGTCTCCTCCGCCAAGCCTCCACCCAGCCTCCACCCTGCCTCCTCCACCCAGCCAGTCTCCTCCGCCCAGCCTCCACCCAGCCTCCTCCACCCAGACTCCTCCACCCAGCCTCCTCCACCCAGTCTCCTCCGCGCCTCCTCCACCCAGCCTCCTCCACCCAGCCTCCTCCACCCAGTCTCCTCCACCCAGCATTCTCCACCCTGCCTCCTCCACCCAGTCTCATCCATCCAGCCTCCTCCAACCAGTCTCCTCCACCCAGCCTCTTCCACCCTGCCTCCTCCACCCAGCCTCTTCCACCCAGTCTCATCCACCCAGCCTCTTCCACCCAGTCTCTTCCACCCAGCCTCCTCCACCCTGCCTCCTCCACCCAGTCTCTTCCACCCAGCCTCTTCCACCCTGCCTCCTCCACCCAGCCTCTTCCACCCAGTCTCTTCCACCCAGCCTCTTCCACCCTGCCTCCTCCACCCAGCCTCTTCCACACAGTCTCATCCACCCAGCCTCTTCCACCCAGCCTCTTCCACCCAGTCTCATCCACCCAGCCTCCACCCAGCCTCCACCCAACCAGCCAGGTCTGCTGTGCTCTGTTCTGTTAGTTTTTTTGCTTAATACACTTTAGAATGTGTTAGTAACCCTGTCTTCTCTGGACCTAAATATTATCTGTGTTGAAGGCCGACCAGACAGTGGTAGGCCTGATTACAGACAACGATGAGACAGCCTATAGGGAGGAGGTCAGAGACCTGGCCGTGTGGTGCCAGGATAACAACCTCTCCCTCAACGTGATCAAGACAAACAAGATAATTGTGGACTACAGGAAAAAAAGAGGACTGAGCACGCCCCCATTCTCATCGACGGGGCTGTAGTGGAACAGGCTGAGAGCTTCAAGTTCCTTGTTGTTCACATCACCAACAAACTATCATGGTCCAAACACACCAAGACAGTCGTGAAGAGGGCACGACAAAGCATATTCCCCCTCAGGAGACTGAAAAGATTTGGCATGGGTCCTCAGATCCTCAAAAAGTTATACAGCTGCACCATTGAGAGCATCCTGACTGGTTGCATCACCACCTAGTATGGCAACTGCTCGGCCTCCGACCGCAAGGCACTACAGAGGGTAGTGCGTACGGCCCAGTACATCACTGGGGCCAAGCTTCCTGCCATCCAGGACCTCTATACCAGGCGGTGTCAGAGGAAGGCCCTAAAAATTGTCAAAGACTCCAGCTACCCTAGTCATAGACCGTTCTCTCTGCTACCGCACGGCAAGCGGTACCGGAGCGCCAAGTCTAGGTCCAAAAGGCTTCTCAACAGCTTCTACCCCCAAGCCATAAGACTCCTGAACAGCTATTCATGGCTACCCGGACTATTTGCTATTGCTACTCTGTTTATTATCTATGCATAGTCACTTTAATAACTCTACCTACATGTACATATTAACTCAATTACCCCGACTAACCGGTGTCCCCGCACATTGACTCTGTACCGGTACCTCCTGTATATAGCCTCCCTACTGTTATTTTACTGCTGCTCTTTAATTATTTTGCATTTTTATTTTTTACTTATCTATTTTTTACTTAACACTTTCTTTTCTTAAAACGGCGTTGTTGGTTAAGGGCTTGTAAGTAAGCATTTCACTGTAAGGTCTACACCTGTTGTAATCGGCGCATGTGGCAAATACATGTGTCTTTTTTCAGTCAGTTTCCGTGTACGAAGCAAGAACCTGTTTTGGTCTTTCAGATGGGCAGGAGGGGGATAAAACTGTGCTGTCTGTGAAATATGCCTCCCTTCCTCTCCTCCTCCCTCCCTTCCTCTTCTCATCCCTCCCTTCCTCTCCTCCTCCCTCCCTTCCTCTCCTCCTCCATCCCTTCCTCTCCTCCTCCTCCCTTCCTCTCCTCCTCCCTCCCTTCCTCTCCTCCTCCCTCCCTTCCTCTCCTCCTCCCTCCCTTCCTCTCCTCCTCCCTCCCCTCCTCTCCTCCTCCATCCCTTCCTCTCCTCCTCCCTCCCTTCCTCTCCTCCTCCCTCCCTTCCTCTTCTCATCCCTCCCTTCCTCTCCTCCTCCCTCCCTTCCTCTCCTCCTCCCTCCCTTCCTCTCCTCCTCCCTCCCCTCCTCTCCTCCTCCATCCCTTCCTCTCCTCCTCCCTCCCTTCCTCTCCTCCTCCCTCCCTTCCTCTCCTCCTCCCTCCCTTCCTCTCCTCCTCCCTTCCTTCCTCTCCTCCTCCCTCCCTTCCTTCCTCTCCTCCTCCTCCCTTCCGCTCCTCCTCCCTTCCTCTCCTCCTCCCTCCCTTCCTCTCCTCCTTCCTCTCCTCCTCCCTCCCTTCCTCTCCTCCTCCCTCCCCTCCTCTCCTCCTCCCTCCCTTCCTCTCCTCCTCCCTCCCCTCCTCTCCTCCTCCCTCCCTCCCTCTCCTCCTCCCTCCCTTCCTCTCAGCCTTCCATTCTGTGATGCATCATACCAAACATATCCCTGCACAATTCAATGGAATTTCCAATTTAAATGCAAATTTCCACTGGACTTCACAAAGAGAGGCAGGAAACCATTCAATACAGCAATGAATTATACATTTTAATTAACCAGCCAACACGCCTCTTTAGCTTCTAGGAGAAATAAGAAATGAATAAATAAATATGAGGTCATAAACGTGTGGATGAGGAGGAGGACTGTGAGACTGGGATGCTGAGAGCCAGAGGCCACCATTAAGTTAAATATTCCCAGCTGCCAAATACCTAGAGTATTGTTCCTGTTTTGATGAGCTAAATACCACTTCTAAATCTCATCCTATTTATTATATAGGGCCCTATTGTGTCCTGGTTAATCGTAGTGCACTAAATAGGGGAATACAGTGCCATTTGGTCCACAGGGGGGGACTCTGACAGAGCCAGGCAAACAGGGAGATGGGGATTGTAAAGAGCTGACTGGTGATGCAGTTTTAATTTCACCCCTGTCATTCGCTTCTACTTCTGTAAAGATGAAATAAATATGAAGTGTCAATCACCATGACAGTCTGGAGTTTCAGAAGTATGCGTTTTTATTCAGGATCCTCCACAGTTGTTTGAACCATTAATTCAAACATAAGGGATTTAATTTCCACTCAGAAGAGATTGACAGCATCAACTAAATGCTTCCCAAATGACAGCCTGTTCTCTATATAGTGCACTACTTTAGACCGGAGACAATAGTGCACTATATAGGAAATAGGGTGCCATTTGGGAGACAACCTAAGGTAGAACTGGTCATTGTAGATGAAGAAAGTAGAAAGTCTGTTTCATATGAATCTGTAGTTAAGTCGAGCAGAGTAAACCTCTCCTTCTCCAGACTGGATGGAATTCTGCGATACATTTTGCGATGTTTTTTTTCCCACGTTAATTTCATATAAAGCATTACAAAGTCATATGTGCACAGTTTTAGGACGATTTTAAGCAGAATACATAATACAAAAACAATTTGAAACATTTAAAGTGCTCAATTTTGATTATTTTTCTGTACAAACAAGGGGTAGCTCAGAGTTCCAACATGCCTCATAATCTGTAGGTACTAAAACAGATTCCTCCCTCCCTTCCTCTCCTCCTCCCTTCCTCTCCTCCTCCCTTCCTCTCCTCCTTCCTTCCTCTCCTCCTCCCTCCCTTCCTCTCCTCCTCCCATCCCTCCTCTCCTCCTCCCTCCCTTCCTCTCCTCCTTCCTCTTCTCCTCCTCCCTCCCTTCCTCTCCTCCTCCCTCCCTTCCTCTCCTCCTCCTCCCTTCCTCTCCTCCTCCCATCCCTCCTCTCCTCCTCCCTCCCTTCCTCTCCTCCTTCCTTCTTCTCCTCCTCCCTTCCTTCCTCTCCTCCTCCCTTCCTTCCTCTCCTCCTCCTCCCTTCCTTCCTCTCCTCCTCCCTTCCTTCCTCTCCTCCTCCCTTCCTTCCTCTCCTCCTCCCTTCCCTCCTCTCCTTCCTCCCTCCCTTCCTCTCCTCCTTCCTCTTCTCCTCCTCCCTCCCTTCCTCTCCTCCTCCCTTCCTTCCTCTCCTCCTCCTCCTTCCTTCCTCTCCTCCTTCCTTCCTCTCCTCCTCCCTCCCTTCCTCTCCTCCTTCCTCTTCTCCTCCTCCCTCCCTTCCTCTCCTCCTCCCTCCCTTCCTCTCCTCCTCCTCCCTTCCTCTCCTCCTCCCTCCCTTCCTCTCCTCCTCCTCCCTTCCTCTCCTCCTCCCATCCCTCCTCTCCTCCTCCCATCCCTTCCTCTCCTCCTCTGTAGGTACTAAAACAGATTAAACTAGGACAAAAGAAACACCTGGGGTCCAATCTGCAATTAAGACATATTATATCTCAAGTTCACCTTCCATGAAAAAATTTGAGACAAAGTGCTCTTTTGGGCTGTTTCTTTTTTTGAACAAACACAGCTCTTTTTCTGAACATAATGAGAGGTGGGGGTAATCCTCCATTTCATCCTCACTATCCTCCTCCACTGCGGAGTCGTTGGTTGTGGTACAGGAAGACCAAGGCTCGTAGGTTGTTGTTAGATGTTGATCGTCTACCGCTGGACAACACAAGCTTGTAGATACCTGTTGCTTCACTCAGCATCAGCTGAGTTTGAGACTGCATCTTTGTAGCGTTTGACCAGGGTTCTCAGCACAGGAAGTCTCTCTTGAAGTCCATCCCAGAAGATATCCAAATCCGCCACCCCACTGACTGTGGCTCTCAGTGCTGCTGGTCCTCCATTGGTCAAGTAGGCATCCAGTTCATCTCTCTATCCCTGGAATAGCCTCGAAGCCGGACACTCTGTCATCCATAAACGCAAAGTGACGTGGATCAAACACCCTAACGTCTTGGAGGAACTCCATGACAGGCTGTCCATCTGACCTAACGTCTTGGTGTAACTCCATGGCAGGCTGTCCATCTGACCTAACGTCTTGGAGGAACTCCATGGCAGGCTGTCCATCTGACCTAACGTCTTGGTGTAACTCCATGGCAGGCTGTCCATCTGACCTAACGTCTTGGAGGAACTCCATGGCAGGCTGTCCATCTGACCTAACGTCTTGGAGTAACTCCATGACAGGCTGTCCATCTGACCTAACGTCTTGGAGTAACTCCATGGCAGGCTGTCCATCTGACCTAACGTCTTGGAGGAACTCCATGACAGGCTGTCCATCTGACCTAACGTCTTGGAGGAACTCCATGGCAGGCTGTCCATCTGACCTAACGTCTTGGAGGAACTCCATGGCAGGCTGTCCATCTGACCTAACGTCTTGGAGTAACTCCATGGCAGGCTGTCCATCTGACCTAACGTCTTGGAGGAACTCCATGGCAGGCTGTCCATCTGACCTAACGTCTTGGAGGAACTCCATGGCAGGCTGTCCATCTGACCTAACGTCTTGGAGGAACTCCATGGCAGGCTGTCCATCTGACCTAACGTCTTGGAGGAACTCCATGGCAGGCTGTCCATCTGACCTAACGTCTTGGAGGAACTCCATGGCAGGCTGTCCATCTGACCTAACGTCTTGGAGTAACTCCATGGCAGGCTGTCCATCTGACCTAACGTCTTGGAGGAACTCCATGGCAGGCTGTCCATCTGACCTAACGTCTTGGAGGAACTCCATGGCAGGCTGTCCATCTGACCTAACGTCTTGGAGGAACTCCATGGCAGGCTGTCCATCTGACCTAACGTCTTGGAGTAACTCCATGGCAGGCTGTCCATCTGACCTAACGTCTTGGAGTAACTCCATGGCAGGCTGTCCATCTGACCTAACGTCTTGGAGGAACTCCATGGCAGGCTGTCCATCTGACCTAACGTCTTGGAGGAACTCCATGGCAGGCTGTCCATCTGACCTAACGTCTTGGAGGAACTCCATGGCAGGCTGTCCATCTGACCTAACGTCTTGGAGTAACTCCATGGCAGGCTGTCCATCTGACCTAACGTCTTGGAGTAACTCCATGGCAGGCTGTCCATCTGACCTAACGTCTTGGAGGAACTCCATGGCAGGCTGTCCATCTGACCTAACGTCTTGGAGGAACTCCATGGCAGGCTGTCCATCTGACCTAACGTCTTGGAGGAACTCCATGGCAGGCTGTCCATCTGACCTAACGTCTTGGAGGAACTCCATGGCAGGCTGTCCATCTGACCTAACGTCTTGGAGGAACTCCATGGCAGGCTGTCCATCTGACCTAACGTCTTGGAGTAACTCCATGGCAGGCTGTCCATCTGACCTAACGTCTTGGAGTAACTCCATGGCAGGCTGTCCATCTGACCTAACGTCTTGGAGTAACTCCATGGCAGGCTGTCCATCTGACCTAACGTCTTGGAGGAACTCCATGGCAGGCTGTCCATCTGACCTAACGTCTTGGAGGAACTCCATGGCAGGCTGTCCATCTGACCTAACGTCTTGGAGGAACTCCATGGCAGGCTGTCCATCTGACCTAACGTCTTGGAGGAACTCCATGGCAGGCTGTCCATCTGACCTAACGTCTTGGAGGAACTCCATGGCAGGCTGTCCATCTGACCTAACGTCTTGGAGGAACTCCATGGCAGGCTGTCCATCTGACCTAACGTCTTGGAGGAACTCCATGACAGGCTGTCCATCTGACCTAACGTCTTGGAGGAACTCCATGGCAGGCTGTCCATCTGACCTAACGTCTTGGAGGAACTCCATGGCAGGCTGTCCATCTGACCTAACGTCTTGGAGTAACTCCATGGCAGGCTGTCCATCTGACCTAACGTCTTGGAGTAACTCCATGGCAGGCTGTCCATCTGACCTAACGTCTTGGAGGAACTCCATGGCAGGCTGTCCATCTGACCTAACGTCTTGGAGGAACTCCATGGCAGGCTGTCCATCTGACCTAACGTCTTGGAGGAACTCCATGGCAGGCTGTCCATCTGACCTAACGTCTTGGAGTAACTCCATGGCAGGCTGTCCATCTGACCTAACGTCTTGGAGTAACTCCATGGCAGGCTGTCCATCTGACCTAACGTCTTGGAGGAACTCCATGGCAGGCTGTCCATCTGACCTAACGTCTTGGAGGAACTCCATGGCAGGCTGTCCATCTGACCTAACGTCTTGGAGGAACTCCATGGCAGGCTGTCCATCTGACCTAACGTCTTGGAGGAACTCCATGGCAGGCTGTCCATCTGACCTAACGTCTTGGAGGAACTCCATGGCAGGCTGTCCATCTGACCTAACGTCTTGGTGTAACTCCATGGCAGGCTGTCCATCTGACCTAACGTCTTGGAGTAACTCCATGGCAGGCTGTCCATCTGACCTAACGTCTTGGTGTAACTCCATGGCAGGCTGTCCATCTGACCTAACGTCTTGGAGGAACTCCATGGCAGGCTGTCCATCTGACCTAACGTCTTGGAGGAACTCCATGGCAGGCTGTCCATCTGACCTAACGTCTTGGTGTAACTCCATGGCAGGCTGTCCATCTGACCTAACGTCTTGGAGGAACTCCATGGCAGGCTGTCCATCTGACCTAACGTCTTGGAGGAACTCCATGGCAGGCTGTCCATCTGACCTAACGTCTTGGAGGAACTCCATGGCAGGCTGTCCATCTGACCTAACGTCTTGGAGGAACTCCATGGCAGGCTGTCCATCTGACCTAACGTCTTGGAGGAACTCCATGGCAGGCTGTCCATCTGACCTAACGTCTTGGAGTAACTCCATGGCAGGCTGTCCATCTGACCTAACGTCTTGGTGTAACTCCATGGCAGGCTGTCCATCTGACCTAACGTCTTGGAGTAACTCCATGGCAGGCTGTCCATCTGACCTAACGTCTTGGAGGAACTCCATGGCAGGCTGTCCATCTGACCTAACGTCTTGGAGGAACTCCATGGCAGGCTGTCCATCTGACCTAACGTCTTGGAGTAACTCCATGGCAGGCTGTCCATCTGACCTAACGTCTTGGAGGAACTCCATGGCAGGCTGTCCATCTGACCTAACGTCTTGGAGGAACTCCATGGCAGGCTGTCCATCTGACCTAACGTCTTGGAGTAACTCCATGGCAGGCTGTCCATCTGACCTAACGTCTTGGAGTAACTCCATGGCAGGCTGTCCATCTGACCTAACGTCTTGGAGGAACTCCATGGCAGGCTGTCCATCTGACCTAACGTCTTGGAGGAACTCCATGGCAGGCTGTCCATCTGACCTAACGTCTTGGAGGAACTCCATGGCAGGCTGTCCATCTGACCTAACGTCTTGGAGGAACTCCATTGGCAGGCTGTCCATCATGACCTAGACGTCTTGGAGGAACTCCATGGCAGGGCTGTCCATCTGACCTAAACGTCTTGGAGGAACTCCATGGCAGCTGTCCATCTACCTATTACGTCTTGGAGAACTCCATGGCAGGCTGTCATCTGACCTAAACGTCTTGGAGGAACTCCATGGCAGGCTGTCCATCCTGACCTAACGTCTTGGAGGAACTCCATGGCAGGCTGTCCATCTGACCTAACGTCTTGGAGGAACTCCATGGCAGGCTGTCCATCTGACCTAACGTCTTGGAGGAACTCCATGGCAGGCTGTCCATCTGACCTAACGTCTTGGAGGAACTCCATGGCAGGCTGTCCATCTGACCTAACCTTCTTGGAGGAACTCCATGGCAGCCTGTCCATCTGACCTAACGTCTTGGGAGGAACTCCATGGCAGCTGTCCATCTGACCTAACTTCTTGGAGGAACTCCATGGCAGGCTGTCCATCTGACCTAACGTCTTGGAGTAACTCCATGGCAGGCTGTCCATCTGACCTAACGTCTTGGAGGAACTCCATGGCAGGCTGTCCATCTGACCTAACGTCTTGGAGGAACTCCATGGCAGGCTGTCCATCTGACTGTACTTGGCATGTTTTCCCTCTGCATTGCTGTATGCCTCTTCAACAGTGCTCAAGATTTTTGTTTTCACAGCAAAGGGCAAGTCGTCAACTGCGTCAAAGTAGTGTGAACAAGCCTCATACTGTAGTTCTTTGTTGGCTGCAATGTTAATCTGCAGGTCCTCTAAATAGTGAAAGATCTTTGCCACGGGGTTGCCACGGGGTTGCCACGGGGCGTCTGCTCTGGAAGATGTCGAGAAGCTGCAGGATGACTTTGCACTTGTCTGCCATGATGGTTCGGCTGAATCTGCAGCGACTGAACCAGCTCTGACTGAACCAGCTGTGACTGAACCAGCTGTGACTGAACCAGCTGTGACTGAACCAGCCCTGACTGAACCAGCTGTGACTGAACCAGCCCTGACTGAACCAGCTGTGACTGAACCAGCCCTGACTGAACCAGCTCTGACTGAACCAGCTGTGACTGAACCAGCCCTGACTGAACCAGCTCTGACTGAACCAGCTCTGACTGAACCAGCTCTGACTGAACCAGCTCTGACTGAACCAGCTCTGACTGAACCAGCTCTGACTGAACCAGCTCTTGGTCTGGTAGCATTTCATGGCGCTTCTCTCCAGGTGCACTTCGGCCACACACCTGTGAATGACAAGGAATAAAAAAGAGTAACATAAGAAATATTACCTATCCTCACTGTGAAATGCCATCACGGCTCACACATTTTTTTTGGTTATAATTACAATGATATAAATGACAATGACTTAAGCAATTTAAATCAAATCTGTATTGCCATCTCTATGAAGGTAGGGAGATATGGGTGGTAGGGGGTGTTTGAGGTCAGGCTGCTTATCCCTGCCTGCTGGGGTGAGGAGATGTATTTGTATCTATTATGGATCCCCATTAGTTCCTGCCAAGGCAGCAGCTACTCTTCCTGGGGTTTATTATGGATCCCCATTAGTTCCTGCCAAGGCAGCAGCTACTCTTCCTGGGGTTTATTATGGATCCCCATTAGTTCCTGCCAAGGCAGCAGCTACTCTTCCTGGGGTTTGTTATGGATCCCCATTAGTTCCTGCCAAGGCAGCAGCTACTCTTCCTGGGGTTTATTATGGATCCCCATTAGTTCCTGCCAAGGCAGCAGCTACTCTTCCTGGGGTTTATTATGGATCCCCATTAGTTCCTGCCAAGGCAGCAGCTACTCTTCCTGGGGTTTATTATGGATCCCCATTAGTTCCTGCCAAGGCAGCAGCTACTCTTCCTGGGGTTTGTTATGGATCCCCATTAGTTCCTGCCAAGGCAGCAGCTACTCTTCCTGGGGTTTATTATGGATCCCCATTAGTTCCTGCCAAGGCAGCAGCTACTCTTCCTGGGGTTTATTATGGATCCCCATTAGTTCCTGCCAAGGCAGCAGCTACTCTTCCTGGGGTTTATTATGGATCCCCATTAGTTCCTGCCAAGGTAGCAGCTACTCTTCCTGGGGTCCGGCAAAAATTAAGGCCATTATGCAATTTTTAAAACATTACAATACATTCATAACAGATTTCACAGCACACTGTGTTCCCTCAGGCCTCTACTCTACTACCACATCTCTACAACACAAAATCCATGTGGACATGTGTGTATAGAGCGTATGTTATTGTGTGTTTGTATGCATGTGTCTGTACCTATGTTTGTGTTGCTTCACAGTCCCCGCTGTTCCATAAGGTGTATTTTAATCTGTTTTTTAAATCAATCAATGATTTTACTGCTTGCATCAGTTACTTGATGTGGAATAGAGTTCCATGTAGTCATGGCTCTGTGTAGTACTGTGCTCCTCCCATAGTCTGTTCTGGACTTGGGGACTGTGAAGAGACCTCTGGTGGCATGTCTTGTGGGGTATGCATGGGTGTCTGAGCTGTGTGCTAGTCGTTCAAACAGACAGCTCGGTGAATTCAACATGTCAATACCTCTCACAAATACAAGGAGTGATGAAGTCAATCTCTCCTCCACTTTGAGCCAGGAGAGATTGACATGCATATTATTAACGTTTGCTCTCTGTGTACATCCAAGGGCCAGCCGTGCTGCCCTGTTCTGAGCCAATTGTAATTTTCCTAAGTCCCTCTTTGTGGCACCTGACCACACAACTGAACAGTAGTCCAGGTGTGACAAAACTAGGGCCTGTAGGACCTGCCTTGTTGATAGTGCTGTTAAGAAGGTAGAGCAGCGCTTTATTATAGACAGACTTCTCCCCATCTTAGCTACTGTTGTATCAACATGTTTTGACCATGACAGTTTACAATCCAGGGTTACTCCAAGCAGTTTAGTCACCTCAACTTGCTCAATTTCTATATATTTTCTGACAAGATTTAGTTGAGTTTTATGGTTTAGTGAATGATTTGTCCCAAATACAATGCTTTTCGTTTTTGAAATATATAGGACTAACTTATTCCTTGCCACCCATTCTGAAACTAACTGCAGCTCTTTGTTAAGTGTTGCAGTCATTTCAGTCGCTGTAGTAGCTGACATGTATAGTGTTGAGTCATCCGCATACATAGACACACTGGCTTTACTCAAAGCCAGTGGCATGTCATTAGTAAAGATTGAAAAAAAGTAAAGCCATAACACATACGTTTTTCCAGTAGCAGACTATGATTGATAATGTCAAAAGCTGCACTGAAGTCTAACAAGACAGCCCCCACAATCATTTTATCATCAATTTCTCTCAGCCAATCATCAGTCATTTGTGTAAGTGCTGTGCTTGTTGAATATCCTTCCCTATAAGCGTGCTGAAAGTTTGTTGTCAATTTGTTTACTGTAAAATAGCATTGTACCTGGTCAAACACAATTTTTTCCAATAGTTTACTAAGGGTTGGTAACAGGCTGATTGGTCGGCTATTTGAGCCAGTAAAAGGGGGCTTTACTATTCTTAGGTAGAGGAATAACTTTTGCTTCCCTCCAGGCCATTATTTATTACAAGATTCAGTTGATGTTTAGGGTTTAGTGAATGATTTGTCCCAAAAACAATACTTTTAGTTTTTAAATATTTAGGACTAACTTATTCCTTTCCACCCATTCTGAGACTAACTGCAGCTCTTTAAGTGTTGCAGTTATTTCAGTCACTGTAGCAGCTGACATGTATAGTGTTGAGTCATCTGCATACATAGACACACTGGCTTTACTCAAAGCCAGTGGCATGTCGTTAGTAAATATTTAAAAAAGTAAGGGCCCTAGACAGCTGCCCTGGGGAATTCCTGATTCTACCTGGATTATGTTGGAGAGGCTTCCATTAAAGAACACCCTCTTCTGTTCTGTTAGACAGGTAACTCTTTATCCACAATATAGCAGGGGGTGTAAAGCAATAACACATACGTTTTTCTTCAACAGACAAACAGTCTAAGTCTAACAAAATAACCCCACAATCTTTTTATCATCAATTTCTCTCAGCCAACCATCAGTCATTTGTGTAACTGCTGTGCTTGTTGAATGTCCTTCCCTATAAGCGTGCTGAAAGTTGTCAATTTGTTTTCTGTAAAATAGCGTTGTATCTGGTCAAACACTATTCTTTCCAAAACTTTACGAAGGGATGGTAACAGGCTGATTGGTCGGCTATTTGAGACAATTAAGGGGGCTTTAATATTCTTAGGTAGCGGAATGACTTTAGCTTCCCTCCAGGCCTGAGGGCACACACTTTCTAGTAGGCTTAAATTGAATATATGGCAAATATTATCCTCAGTAATTTTCAATCCCAGTTGTCAGACCCTGGTGGCTTGTCATTGTTGATAGACAACAATAATGTTTTCACCTCTTCCACACTCACTTTACGGAATTCAAAATTACAGTGCTTGTCTTTCATAATTTGGTCAGATATACTTGGATGTGTAGTGTCAGCGTTTGTTGCTGGCATGTCATGCCTAAATTTACTAATCTTGCCAATGAAAAAATAATTAAAGTTCTTGGCAATATCAGTTGGTTTTGTGATGAATGAGCCATCTGATTCAATGAATGATGGAGCTGAGTTTGACTTATTTCCCAAAATTGAATTGAAGGTGCTCCAAAGCTTTTTAGTTTCATTCTGTATGTCATTTATCTTTGTTTCATAGTGTAGTTTCTTCTTCTTTTTATTAAGTTTAGTCTCATGATTTCTCAATTTGCAGTACGTTTGCCAATCGGTTGTGCAGCCAGACTTATTTGCCATCTCCTTTGCCTCATCCCTCTCAACCATACGATTGTTCAATTCCTCATCAATCCACGGGGATTTAACAGTTTTTACAGCCATTTTCTTAATGGGTGCATGCTTATTAGTAACTGGGATAAGCAATTTCATAAATGTGTCAAGTGCAGCGTCTGTTTGCTCCTCATTACACACCACGAACCAACAAATATTTTTTTACATCAACAACATAGGAATCACTACGAAACTTATTATATGACCTCTTATACACTGTATTATTTCTGCTGCATTAGTAAAGATGTGATTTGATTATTTCATATCTATGCTGTTTGTAACTACCCTGGTAGGTTGACAGATAACCTGAACCAGGTTGCAGGCACTGGTTACAGTTTGAAGCTTTTTGTTGAGTTGGCTGCTTGATGAAAGCCAGTCAATATTTAAATCACCCAGAAAATATACTTCTCTGTTGATATTACATAGATTATCAAGCATTTCACACATATTATTATCATACTGACTGTTAGCACTTGGTGGCCTATAGCAGCTTCCCACCAGAATGGGCTTTAGGTGAGGCAGATGAACCTGTAGCCATATTACTAAAACAGTATTTAACATGAGATCCTCTGTCACGACTATCTCCGAGACTGCCTCCTCTCCTTGTTCGGGCAGGCTTCGGGGTTTTTCGTCACCGGCCTTCTAGCCACTGCCGCTCCTCATCTCATCATTCCATTTGTTTTGTCTTGTTTATTACACACACCTGGTTCCTATCCCCTCATTAGTACCTGTATCAGTGTTCCCTCTGCCCCCCTGTCTTTGTGTCTGATTGTTTATTGTGGAGGAGAGAGAAGCTCGGTGGAGCTCCGTGTATTTTGTATCGCCGGGAATATTCTCAGTGTGCCTTGTATTTTCCAGTGCCCCTGTTTTGTGTACTGGAGTGTTTTTACGCATTACTGCGTAACTCTGTGGTTCAGAATAAATCCTGTTATTCTATGATTTACCCTCCTGTGCCTGACTCCATAAAAATCACCTCATCACATCCTCTCTAATCTTCACAGGAATGTGGTTCTGAACATAAACAGCAACACCTCCACCATTGGCATTTCTGTATTTTCTGTAAATGTTGTAATCTTGTATTGCTACCACTGTATGACCAAAGGTATTATCTAAGTGAGTTTCAGAGATAGTCAGAATATGCATGTCATCTGTTACTAGCAAGTTATTGAGTTCATGAACCTTGTTTCTTAGGCTACATATGTTAACATGGGCCATTTTGAGCACTTTTCTGGGATGCTTGATTGCTTTACTGCGAAGCTTAGCAGAAGTAGATATTCTCATGTTATTTATGTTAGTGCAGGCTGAGCTGCACACAGTGGACTTCCTCCTAGGGCACACCACCTCAGTGCTAACATCATAAATCTGGTTCATAGGCACATGATTGCTGCATACATTAACTGTAGGATCAGCAGAGGCATTCAGGGCAGTTAGAGGAACATAAATTAGGTTACTTACATTGTGTCTACCAATGCCCCCTGGTATAATGCTAAAGCATCATGATGACTCAGTGACACAATGGTAGGGATTAACTGAGCTGGGCTTGGGTCATTGAAAAGTCATTGTCTCAACACAGCCTTATAATGCTGAGAGAGGATCCAGGAACACAAATGATTTGGGTGGATCCCATCCTCCTTATATAACGTGTTTTGTTTCCAAAAGATATCAAAATTGTCAACAAAAGTTACACCCATTGAGCTGCAATAATCACGTAGCCAGTGTGAAGAGAAAGAATCCTGCTAAAGCGTTCAATGCCACGATTCAGAGAGGGCACAGGGCCAGATATGATGGGTATTTTATTTGTGTCTAGCAGAGCGTCAATCAGCTCTTTGAAATCCAGTTTCAACTGTTCAGAGCTGCCCTTCATAATGTCATTAAAACCCACATGGACTGTAGTGTGTTAGCCCTGTAGTCATGTAGTGTGTTAGCCCTGTAGTCATGTAGTGTGTTAGCCCTGTAGTCATGTAGTGTGTTAGCCCTGTAGTCATGTAGTGTGTTAGCCCTGTAGTCATGTAGTGTGTTAGCCCTGTAGTCATGTAGTGTGTTAGCCCTGTAGTCATGTAGTGTGTTAGCCCTGTAGTCATGTAGTGTGTTAGCCCTGTAGTCATGTAGTGTGTTAGCCCTGTAGTCATGTAGTGTGTTAGCCCTGTAGTCATGTAGTGTGTTAGCCCTGTAGTCATGTAGTGTGCCCTGTAGTCATGTAGTGTGTTAGCCCTGTAGTCATGTAGTGTGTTAGCCCTGTAGTCATGTAGTGTGTTAGCCCTGTAGTCATGTAGTGTGCCCTGTAGTCATGTAGTGTGTTAGCCCTGTAGTCATGTAGTGTGTTAGCCCTGTAGTCATGTAGTGTGTTAGCCCTGTAGTCATGTAGTGTGCCCTGTAGTAGGATATAGAGGGAAAAGAAACAGAGAGAAGGAAAGGGAAAGCCTCTCTTTCAGTTCTGAGGCGTCTGACTGTCTCCCTTCAGCCAGTCAGACCGTGCGGTCCCGTCCCTCCCTGACCCAGCAGAACTCTGACATGCTCCTCTGTGTCTCTGTCTCCAGATGGCCAACACCGTAACGTTGCTGTGCTGCGTGGTGCTAGCTGCTGTGGTGGTGGCGTACGCTCAGAGACGCAGCCAGACAGGTAAGAACCAACACACTACTACTATGACCCTCCACTCCTCTCCCACCCCTCATAGTGTGTTCTGTTCCACTGTGAGCTCAGAGCCTGCTCTCGCTGTCACCTGACCATGGGGTCAGAGCCTGCTCTCGCTGTCACCTGACCATGGGCTCAGAGCCTGCTCTCGCTGTCACCTGACCATGGGGTCAGAGCCTGCTCTCGCTGTCACCTGACCATGGGGTCAGAGCCTGCTCTCGCTGTCACCTGACCATGGGGTCAGAGCCTGCTCTCCTGTCACCTGACCATGGGGTCAGAGCCTGCTCTCGCTGTCACCTGACCATGGGGTCAGAGCCTGCTCTCCTGTCACCTGACCATGGGGTCAGAGCCTGCTCTCGCTGTCACCTGACCATGGGGTCAGAGCCTGCTCTCGCTGTCACCTGACCATGGGGTCAGAGCCTGCTCTCGCTGTCACCTGACCATGGGGTCAGAGCCTGGGTGGGACCTCAGAGGCTTGTTAAATGCATAGCCTCTCACCACTCCAGTCCTCCCTTCCTTCCTTCCTTCCTTCCTTCCTTCCTTCCTTCCTTCCTTCCTTCCTTCCTTCCTTCCTTCCTTCCTTCCTTCCTTCCTTCCTTCCTTCCTTCCTTCCTTCCTTCCTTCCTTCCTTCCTTCCTTCCTTCCTTCCTTCCTTCCTTCCTACCTTCCTTCCTTCCTTCCTTCCTTCCTTCCTTCCTTCCCTTCCTCCCTCTCTCCCTCATGCCTCTGAGCACTCTCAGGTTGTGGTGGTGGTGTGTGTTAGGAGCTGAGAGCAGAGCTAACTAGAGGTAACACGGTGAGAGACAGTGACAGACAGACCGTTCTGAGTCGTCTCTCACCTGTCTCTCTGTGTACACCTCTTCTCCCGCTCCTCTCCTCCTCCACACCCCTCACCCATTCTTCACCTCCTCCCCACCCAAAAGCAGTTCACTAAATAGGGAGGCAGCCTTTAATGTTTCCAGGACCAGATATAACCCACTTTAACATAGAACAGCAACACAACGCGCTGGAGATCTATAATAACGATATCTTTATCTATACTAACTTAGATGCTGGAGGACATTGGAAATCTATATAATCTATGTCCTGTTGTTAATGAATGACAGGCAGCCCAGTCTAGTGTCAATCTGGACTCAGGGGTAGACGTAACATAGTAAATGTGAATACGTCACATTTCAGTTAGCATATGTTATGTTTCGTATGGTATGGATTACAATTCATATGACATGTTACGAATTGCAATTTTTACATTTTTACGAATTTGCCAAAACATATGATATGTTACGGATTCCAATTTGTTAGCTTGGTGGCTAACACTAACGTTAGCTAGGTGGCTAATGTTAGCTAGGCTAGAGGTTAAGGTTAGGGTTAAGGTTAGGGGAAGGGTTAGCTAACATGCTAAGTATTTGCTAAGTATTTAAAAAGTAGTAAGTATTTGCAAAATTGCTAATGAGCTGAAATGCTAAAGTTGTCCGTGATGAGATTCAAATGCATAACCTATGGTTATATCATCACTATAAACACTGGATCAACATCTGTCAGTATGGTTATACCAGACAGACAGACAGACATCACAGACAGACAGACAGATATCACAGACAGACAGACATCACAGACAGACAGATAGACAGACATCACAGACAGACAGACAGACAGACATTCTAGTGTGAATCACAGAGATGTTTATCATAGTAGCCAGACAGACAGACATACATCACAGACAGACAGACTTCACAGACAGCCAGACAGCCAGCCAGACAGACAGACATCACAGACAGCCGGACAATAGCCAGACAGCCAGCCAGACAGACATACATCCCAGCCAGACAGACAGCCAGACAGACAGCCAGATAGACAGCCAGCCAGACATCACAGACAGCCAGCCAGATAGACAGACAGCCAGACATACATTCTAGTGTGAATCCCAGAGATGTTTATCATAGTAGTGGAGACTCAGGGTGAAACATAACCCAGCTAGAGTGATGAAACGTCCTCAGTAGGATGAAACGTCCTCAGTAGGCTCTCTGTCTCTCTGTCTCCCTGCTTTCAACGTTACAGCCAAATATCTCACTATCTGCTCTTGTTATGGCCAAATGTTTGTTCTTTAGGGTGAAAGGAGTTTTTCCACCAGCTGTATTTTTTCACATACTGTCCTGAGCATTAATCTCCAAGAATTCAAACGGGCATAATGCTCACCACTTTCTGTTGGCTAAACATGGACATCACAGACAGACAGACAGCCAAACGGGCATAATGCTCAACATGGACATCACAGACAGACAGACAGACAGACAGACAGACAGACAGACAGACAGACAGACAGACAGACAGACAGACAGACAGACAGACAGACAGACAGACAGACAGACAGACAGACAGACAGACAGACAGACAGACGGGCATAATGCTCACCACTTTGTGTTGGCTAAACATGGCCATGAATGTGTCTCTACTGTAGTCTCTTGCTAACCACATGAGGTGTTGTCATGGCAATTATAACACAGTGTTAAAATGACCCTTAGCCAAGCAGCCAAATTATGAAAACAAGTAGTTTTAACTTTAAGATTGTATGAATTATACAAATACTACATTTAAATAGCCTTGGGGCCCTGCAGGGTGCCTAAGAAGTTGTAAGCAGATATAATCATCACCTTCAGACTATTCAGATGTTTTGAGAAGAACCCAACGGCCATGCACAGACTGTTACTACTCCTTTACTAACTCCTCTACAGCCTGCACTGTTACAGCAAAAACATGTAGATAGATGCAAGCAAATAAGTCTGGCTGCACAACCGATTGGCAAATGCACTGCAAATTGAGAAATCATGTGACTAAATTGAATAAAAAGAAGAAGAAACTACACTATGAAACATGGATAAATGACATAAAGAATGATAGTAAAAAGCTTTGGAGCACCTTCAATTTCATTTTGGGAAAAAAGGCAAACTCAGCGCCATCATTCATTTAATCAGATGGCTCATTCATCACAAAACCAACTGATATTGCCAAGTACTTTAATGATTTTTTCATTGGCAAGATTAGCAAACTTAGGCATGACATGCCAGCAGCAAATGCTGACATTACACATCCAAGTATATCTGACCAAATTATGAAAGGCAAGAATTGTAATTTTGAATTCCGTAAAGTGAGTGTGGAAGAGGTGAAAACATTATTGTTGTCTATCAACAATGACAAGCCACTGGGGTCTGACAACTTGGATGGAAAATTACTGAGGATAATAGTGAATGATATTGCCACTCCTATTTGCCATATTTTCAATCTAAGCCTACTAGAAAGTGTGTGCCCTCAGGCCTGGAGGGAAGCAAAAGTTATTCCCCTACCTAAGAATAGTAAAGCCCCCTTTACTGGCTCAAATAGCCGACCAATCAGCCTGTTACCAACCCTTAGTAAACTATTGGAAAAAATTGTGTTTGACCAGATACAATGCTATTTTACAGTAAACAAATTGACAACAAACTTTCAGCACGCTTATAGGGAAGGACATTCAACAAGCACAGCACTTACACAAATGACTGATGATTGACTGAGAGAAATTGATGATAAAATGATTGTGGGGGCTGTCTTGTTAGACTTCAGTGCGGCTTTTGACATTATCGATCATAGTCTGCTGCTGGAAAAATGTATGTGTTATGGCTTTACACCCCCTGCTATATTGTGGATAAAGAGTTACCTGTTTAACCGAACACAGAGGGTGTTCTTTAATGGAAGCCTCTCCAACATAATCCAGGTAGAATCAGGAATTCCCCAGGGCAGCTGTCTAGGCCCATTACTTTTTTCAATCTTTACTAATGACATGCCACTGGCTTTGAGTAAAGCCAGTGTGTCTATGTATGCGGATGACTCAACACTATACATGTCAGCTACTACAGAGACTGAAATGACTGCAACACTTAACAAAGAGCTGCAGTTAGTTTCAGAATGGCTGGCAAGGAATAAGTTAGTCCTAAATATTTCAAAAACAAAAAGCATTGTACTTGGGACAAATCATTCACTAAACCCTAAACCTCAACTTAATCTTGTCAGAAAATATATAGAAATTGAGCAAGTTGAGGAGACTAAACTGCTTGGAGTAACCCTGGATTGTAGACTGTCATGGTCAAAACATATTGATACAACAGTAGCTAAGATTAAGAGAAGTCTGTCCATAATAAAGCGCTGCTCTACCTTCTTAACAACACTATCAACAAGACAGGTCCTACAAGCCCTAGTTTTGTCACACCTGGACTACTGTTCAGTCATTTGGTCAGGTGCCAAAAAGAGGGACTTTGGAAAATTACAATTGGCTCAGAACAGGGCAGCACGGCTGGTCTTGGATGTACACAGAGAGCTAATATTAATAATATGCATGTCAATCTCTCCTGGCTCAAAGTGGAGGAGAGATTGACTTCATCACTCCTTGTATTTGTGAGAGGTATTGACATGTTGAATACACCGAGCTGTCTGTTTGAACTACTGGCACACAGCTCAGACACCCATGCATACTCCACAAGACATGCCACCAGAGGTCTCTTCACAGTCCCCAAGTCCAGAACAGACTATGGGAGGTGCACAGTACTACATAGAGCCATGACTACATATAACTCTATTCCACATCAAGTAACTGATGCCAGCAGTAAAATTAGATTTAAAAAACAGATAAAAATACACCTCATGGAACAGCGGGGACTGTGAAGCAACACAAACATAGGCACAGACACAAGCATTCACACACATGATAAAATACATACTTTACATTTACATTTTAGTCATTTAGCAGACACTCTTATCCAGAGCGACTTACCGTTTTTTTTTTTTGTGAGTGCATACATTTTTCATACTGGCCCCCCGTGGGAATCGAACCCACTACCCTGGCGTTGCAAACGCCATGCTCTACCAACTGAGCTACACGGGGCCCAGGCAGTGCACTCTGTCACATTTTAGGGGGACATCATTCTCTATACACACACGTGCACATTGATTTTGTCCTGTAGATATGTGGTAGTGGTGGAGTAGGGGCCTGAGGGCACACAGTGTGTTGCGAAATCTGTGAATGTATTGTCATGTTTTTACATTACTTGGCAGCAGTTAATATGGATCCATAATAAATACAAATACAATACTGTAGAAACACAATAATGCACTGCAATACAATACTGTAGAAACACAATAATGCACTGCAATACTATACTGTAGAAACACAATAGAGAAACATACTAAACCAAATACACTTTGTTGTTGTCAAGTTCTCTTCAGTGCTGAAAAGGGTGTGGTCTGGTTGGTTCAGTGCTAAAGAGGGTGTGGTCTGGTTGGTTCAGTGCTAAAGAGGGTGTGGTCTGGTTGGTTCAGTGCTGAAAAGGGTGTGGCCTGGTTGGTTCAGTGCTAAAGAGGGTGTGGTCTGGTTGGTTCAGTGCTAAAGAGGGTGTGGTCTGGTTGGTTCAGTGCTAAAGAGGGTGTGGTCTGGTTGGTTCAGTGCTAAAGAGGGTGTGGCCTGGTTGGTTCAGTGCTGAAAAGGGTGTGGCCTGGTTGGTTCAGTGCTAAAGAGGGTGTGGTCTGGTTGGTTCAGTGCTAAAGAGGGTGTGGTCTGGTTGGTTCAGTGCTAAAGAGGGTGTGGTCTGGTTGGTTCAGTGCTGAAAAGGGTGTGGCCTGGTTGGTTCAGTGCTAAAGAGGGTGTGGTCTGGTTGGTTCAGTGCTAAAGAGGGTGTGGTCTGGTTTGTTCAGTGCTGAAAAGGGTGTGGCCTGTCTGGTTGATTCAGTGCTGAAGAGGTTGTGGCCTGTCTGGTTGAGTCAGTTCTGATGAGGGTTTGGCCTGGTTGGTTCAGTACCGAAGAGGTTGTGGCCTGTCTGGTTGAGTCAGTTCTGATGAGGGTTTGGCCTGGTTGGTTCAGTACCGAAGAGGTTGTGGCCTGGTTGGTTCAGTACCGAAGAGGTTGTGGCCTGGTTGGTTCAGTACCGAAGAGGTTGTGGCCTGGTTGGTTCAGTACCGAAGAGGTTGTGGCCTGGTTGGTTCAGTACCGAAGAGGTTGTGGCCTGGTTGGTTCAGTACCGAAGAGGTTGTGGCCTGGTTGGTTCAGTACCGAAGAGGTTGTGGCCTGGTTGGTTCAGTACCGAAGAGGTTGTGGCCTGGTTGGTTCAGTACCGAAGAGGTTGTGGCCTGGTTGGTTCAGTACCGAAGAGGTTGTGGCCTGGTTGGTTCAGTACCGAAGAGGTTGTGGCCTGGTTGGTTCAGTACCGAAGAGGTTGTGGCCTGGTTGGTTCAGTACCGAAGAGGTTGTGGCCTGGTTGGTTCAGTACCGAAGAGGGTGTGGCCTGGTTGGTTCAGTACCGAAGAGGTTGTGGCCTGGTTGGTTCAGTACCGAAGAGGTTGTGGTCTGGTTGGTTCAGTACCGAAGAGGTTGTGGCCTGGTTGGTTCAGTACCGAAGAGGTTGTGGCCTGGTTGGTTCAGTACCGAAGAGGTTGTGGCCTGGTTGGTTCAGTACCGAAGAGGTTGTGGCCTGGTTGGTTCAGTACCGAAGAGGTTGTGGCCTGGTTGGTTCAGTACCGAAGAGGTTGTGGCCTGGTTGGTTCAGTACCGAAGAGGTTGTGGCCTGGTTGGTTCAGTACCGAAGAGGTTGTGGCCTGGTTGGTTCAGTACCGAAGAGGTTGTGGCCTGGTTGGTTCAGTACCGAAGAGGTTGTGGCCTGGTTGGTTCAGTACCGAAGAGGTTGTGGCCTGGTTGGTTCAGTACCGAAGAGGTTGTGGCCTGGTTGGTTCAGTACCGAAGAGGTTGTGGCCTGGTTGGTTCAGTACCGAAGAGGTTGTGGCCTGGTTGGTTCAGTACCGAAGAGGTTGTGGCCTGGTTGGTTCAGTACCGAAGAGGGTGTGGCCTGGTTGGTTCAGTACCGAAGAGGTTGTGGCCTGGTTGGTTCAGTACCGAAGAGGTTGTGGTCTGGTTGGTTCAGTACCGAAGAGGTTGTGGCCTGGTTGGTTCAGTACCGAAGAGGTTGTGGCCTGGTTGACTCTGATGTGTCCCAAATGAACAGTAATCAGAGCAGTTGACTCTGTCCTCTCTGATTTCCTGCTGCTCCTGGGATTAAACTCCACATGTGGCCCTGGGAAGAACGCTGGAACGCTACGACGCTGTAATCTGAGATTACAGAGTTGACAGATACTCCTCTGATGTGGTCTGGTTTGCATCTGTCATTATGAAAAGCAAAGCCTTAGATCCTCTAATCTGATTTGATGACTGATGGAATATTGGGTTTGAGAGAGAATGTTGTCCCCCTAAAATGTGACAGAGTGCACTGCCTGGGTGAAACTCTGTTGTTGGATGTGCCATGATAAACATTCTGTGTTGTTGGATGTGCCATGATAAACATTATGTGTTGTTGGATGTGCCATGATAAACATTATGTGTTGTTGGATGTGCCATGATAAACATTCTGTGTTGTTGGATGTGCCATGATAAACATTATGTGTTGTTGGATGTGCCATGATAAACATTATGTGTTGTTTGGGTGCTGTACTCTTATTGTCCTGTGTGTGTGTCCATGCGTGCGTGTGTGTGTGTGTGTGCGTGTGTGTGCGTGTGTGTGTGTGTGTGTGTGTGTGTGTGTGTGTGTGTGTGTGTGTGTGTGTGTGTGTGTGTGTGTGTGTGTGTGTGTGTGTGTGTGTGTGTGTGTGTGTGTGTGTGTGTGGTTATTGGTGTGTTTGAGGCAGGGTTCCCCTGCTAGGCCCCATTAAAGGATCCAGATGAATGAAATATTACTACTGTCAGCAGCCTCTCTTCAGACAGACACACAGACACAGAGATCTCTCCTCTTGTAGCACTTCAAATATATATATAACCTTCCTCTGCAGCCCAAATGGCCCAGAGTGCACTATATAGGGAAAAGGGTGCCATTTTGGACGTAGACTCTCTCCCTGAACCTTTTGGTCTTCTAAAGGAGTGTTTATCCCTAACAGCGTGCTGAAAGACAACACCGTCAACGCCACATGAATCATTCAAATCTTAAGTTCAAGTTTTTATTTGTTCTACAGTGAGGGAAAAAAGTATTTGATCCCCTGCTGATTTTGTACGTTTGCCCACTGACAAAGACATGATCAGTCTATAATTTTATTGGTAGGTTTATTTGAACAAAAAAATGCAGAAAAAACGCATGTCAAAAATGTTATAAATGTATTTGCATTTTAATGAGGGAAATTAGTGCACAGGTAAAACATCTAGGATCAACAATAGCTCAGCAGCGAAGTGGTAGGCCACACAGAACGGGACCGCCGAGTGCTGAAGCGTGTAATGTGTAAAAATTGTCTGTCCTCGGTTGCAACACTCACTACCGTGTTCCAAACTGCCTCTGGAAGCAACGTCAGCACAAGAACTGTTCGTCGGGAGCTTCATGAAATGGGTTTCCATGGCCGAGCAGCCGCACACAAGCCTAAGATCACCATGTGCAACGCCAAGCGTCGGCTGGAGTGGTGTAAAGCTCGCCGTCATTGGAATCTGGAGCAGTGGAAACGCATTCTCTGGAGTGATGAATCACAATTCACCATCTGGCAGTCCGACGGACGAATCTGGGTTTGGCGGATGCCAGAAGAACGCTACCTGCCCCAATGCATAGTGCCAACTGTAAAGTTTGGTGGAGGAGGAATAATGGTCTGGGGCTGTTTTTCATGGTTCGGGCTAGGCCCTTTCGTTCCAGTGAAGGGAAATCTTAACGCTACATCATACACTGCTAGATGATTCTGTGCTTCCAGCTTTGTGGCAACAGTTTGTGAAAGGCCCTTTCCTGTTTCAGAATGATAATGCCCCCATGCACAAAGCGAGGTCCATACAGAAATGGTTTGTTGAGATCGACGTGGAAGAACTTGACTGGCCTGCACAGAGCCCTGACCTCAACCCCATCGAACACCTTTGGAATTAATTGGATTCCGACTGCGAGCCAGGCCTAATCGCCCATCATCAGTGCCCGACCTCACTAATGCTCTTGTAGTTGAATGGAAGCAAGTCCCTGCAGCAATGTTCCTAAATCTAGTGGAATGCCTTCCCAGAAGAGTGGAGGCTGTTATAGCAGCAAAGGGGGGACCAACTCCATATTAAAGCCCATGATTTTGGAATGAGATGTTCGTCGAGCAGGTGTTCACATACTTTTGGTCATGTAGTGTATATTCCTCAATGTTGATGGATGAGTCCTTATTGGATGAATCTTTGAACCAATCAGTATTGTCAAAACAGTCCTGCAGCATTGAGTCTGCCTCCTCTGTCCAGCGCCTCACTATTCTCTGTGTTGGTGGCTCCCTCTTGAGTTGCTGCTTGTAGGCGAGGAACAGAGAGACCTGATCTGATTGGCCCAAGTGGGGGCAGGGGATGGCTTTGTACGTGTCATAGCATGTTAGGTCCAGCATGTTGTTTCCTCTCGTGGGGAGGATACATGTTGGTGATAGTTTGGATGAATTTGTTTTAAACATGCTTGTTTAAAATAACCCACGACAATAAAGACAACTTCCGGGTTCTTGCTGACTAATGTTGTTGTTTTACTGAGTGACTCCTTGATATGTACATAGATGTGATCATAAACTTGTCAATATAGGTCCTTGTCCTGGGTCTATATTGAACACAGTTTATATCAGACTAAACACATTCCTAAATGCACCCCTCTCCTTATATAGTGCACCAACTGTTGTCACCTTCTCACCAAGCTGCTTGGCGATGGTCTTGTAGCCCATTCCAGCCTTGTGTAGGTCTACAATCTTGTCCCTGACATCCTTGGAGAGCTCTTTGGTCTTGGCCATGGTGGAGAGTTTGGAATCTGATTGATTGATTGCTTCTGTGGGCAGGTGTCTTTTATACAGGTAACAAGCTGAGATTAGGAGCACTCCCTTTAAGAGTGTGCTCCTAATCTCAGCTCGTTACCTGTATAAAAGACACCTGGGAGCCAGAAATCTTTCTGATTGAGAGGGGGTCAAATACTTATTTCCCTCATTAAAATGCAAATCAATTTATAACATATTTGACATGGGTTTTTCTGGATTTTTGTTGTTGTTATTCTGTCTCTCACTGTTCAAATAAACCTACCATTAAAATTATAGACTGATCATGTCTTTGTCAGTGGGCAAACGTACAAAATCAGCAGGGGATCAAATACTTTTTTCCCCTCACTGTACATAAAGTGTTATCAATGTGTCTAACTCAACAACAAACATTATTTATTTATCAGAATTTGACAATTTCTCGAATGTCATGATGAGGTCTTTAGTAGGTGATGTCATGATCTCATCCCAAATGGCACCATGTTCTCTTTAAAGCCGATTCGACTCTGATCAAAAGTAGTGCACTATGTAAGGGTTAGGGTGATAGTATCCCCACTATAATCAAAGTGTTATCAATGGTTTCTCAACAACAAACTAACCAGATATTTTATCTTCTTGAACAAATAAAATCCCAATGACAACATCATTGATCCTCCTGCTCTACTGGTCAGAGAGAGATCAACAGAGGATGAGAAAAGTCAGCTGGAGGAGAGAGACGGACGCATCCATTAATCCCGGGCTCTGATTGGTTCCAATGGGCCGGAGTTCCCGACCATGCCTGATAGCATCTCCCAGTAAATGGACTCTGTTACAATCACAGAAAAGGAGGCCTGCTGACTGACTGGCTGACTGACTGTTACAGTTCAGAAATGGAGGCCTACTGACTGACTGACTGACTGTTACAGTCACAGAAATGGAGGCCTACTGACTGACTGACTGACAGTTACAGTCACATAAATGGAGGCCTACTGACTGACTGACTGTTACAGTCACAGAAATGGAGGCCTACTGGCTGACTAACTGTTACAGTCACAGAAATGGAGGCCTACTGGCTGACTAACTGTTACAGTCACAGAAATGGAGGCCTACTGACTGACTGACTGTTACAGTCACAGAAATGGAGGCCTACTGGCTGACTGACTGTTACAGTCACAGAAATGGAGGCCTACTGGCTGACTAACTGTTACAGTCACAGAAATGGAGGCCTACTGGCTGACTAACTGTTACAGTCACAGAAATGGAGGCCTACTGGCTGACTGACTGTTACAGTCACATAAATGGAGGCCGAATGACTGACTGACTGTTACAGTCACATAAATGGAGGCCTACTGGCTGACTGACTGGCTGACTGACTGTTACAGTCACAGAAATGGAGGCCTACTGGCTGACTAACTGTTACAGTCACAGAAATGGAGGCCTACTGGCTGACTAACTGTTACAGTCACAGAAATGGAGGCCTATTGACTGACTGACTGTTACAGTCACAGATATGGAGGCCTACTGGTTGACTGACTGTTACAGTCACAGAAATTGAGGCCTACTGACTGACTGACAGTTAAAATCACATAAATGGAGGCCTACAGGCTGACTGACAGTTACAGTCACATAAATGGAGGCCTACTGGCTGACTGACAGTTACAGTCACATAAATGGAGGCCTACAGGCTGACTGACAGTTACAGTCACATAAATGGAGGTCTACTGGCTGACTGACTGACTGACTGACTGACTGTTACAGTCACAGAAATGGAGGCCTATTGACTGACTGACTGTTACGGTCACATAAATGGAGGCCTACTGACTGACTGATTGTTACAGTCACATAAATGGAGGCCTACTGGCTGACTGACTGTTACAGTCACAGAAATGGAGGCCTACTGACTGACTGATTGTTACAGTCACATAAATGGAGGCCTACTGGCTGACTGACTGTTACAGTCACAGAAATGGAGGCCTACTGGCTGACTGACTGTTACAGTCACATAAATTGAGGCCTATTGACTGACTGACTGGCTGACTGACCTTTACAGTCACAGAAATGGAGGCCTACTGGATGACTCTCTCTGTCTGAATGAGTCCCAAATGGCACCCTATTCCCAATATAGTGCACTACTATTGACCAGAACTTCAACCAGCTACTGGACAGTGAAACATTGCTAGGCAGATAGAGTCAGAATGGATGTGAATTGAGCCTTGCATCTACCAATAAGACATAAAGTAGTTATATGACAGTCATGCACTAAAGGATCATTTTATTTGACCGGCTGTCTTAAGGACAAAGTGTGAGGTGTTCTGTACCCAGGTCTGTGTTAGTTAGTGTTATAGCTGGTCTTCTGTCAGTCATGTGTTAGTGTTATAGCTGGTCTTCTGTCAGTCAGGTGTTAGTGTTATAGCTGGTCTTCTGTCAGTCATGTGTTAGTGTTATAGCTGGTCTTCTGTCAGTCATGTGTTAGTGTTATAGCTGGTCTTCTGTCAGTCATGTGTTAGTGTTATAATGATGACAACGTGTGTCTGTTAGTGACATGTTGCCTTAATGTTCACCTCTGACAGGAAGTAGAAATCTCTGGATGGAATGATTACAAGATGTAGAGGGATGTGAATACATAGACTGATGAAATATTAGAACCTGGAGAAAACCATTCTGAAAAGAGGGTGTGAGTGGTTTAAACCATTCTGAATAGAGGGTGTGGGTAGTTTAAACCATTCTGAATAGAGGGTGTGGGTGGTTTAAAACATTCTGAATAGAGGGTGTGGGTGGTTTAAACCATTCTGAATAGAGGGTGTGGGTGTTTTAAGTATTGCTGTGGTTTCTCTGTGATCATTACATTATACCTGGCAGAATGTATCACGGATCTACTTGAGCAAGACAAGTCCCCTACTAACTATTCCCTACAGGTCACTACTACAGTTAGTTTATGTGCATTTATGATTTGAATAGTGTCTGACTGTAGGACTACCTAGACTATATTCTATATTCAGATTAGGACTAAGTAGACTATAGTCTATATTCAGATTAGGACTACCTAGACTATATTCAGAATAGGACTACCTAGACTATAGTCTATATTCAGATTAGGACTATGTAGACTATTTTCTATATTCAGATTAGGACTACCTAGACTAAAGTCTGTATTCAGATTAGGACTACCTAGACTATAGTCTATATTCAGATTAGGACTACCTAGACTATAGTCTATATTCAGATTAGGACTACCTAGACTATATTCTATATTCAGATTAGGACTATGTAGACTATATTCTATATTCAGATTAGGACTACCTAGACTAAAGTCTGTATTCAGATTAGGACTACCTAGACCATAGTCTATATTCAGATTAGGACTACCTAGACTATATTCTGTATTCAGATTAGGACTAGATAGACTATAGTCTATATTCAGATTAGGACTACCTAGACTATAGTCTGTATTCAGATTAGGACTACCTAGACTATATTCTATATTCAGATTAGGACTACCGAGAGTATAGTCTGTATTCAGATTAGGACTATGTAGACTATATTCTATATTCAGATTAGGACTACCTAGACTAAAGTCTGTATTCAGATTAGGACTACCTAGACCATAGTCTATATTCAGATTAGGACTACCTAGACTATATTCTGTATTCAGATTAGGACTAGATAGACTATAGTCTATATTCAGATTAGGACTACCTAGACTATAGTCTATATTCAGATTAGGACTACCTAGACTATATTCTATATTCAGATTAGGACTACCGAGAGTATAGTCTGTATTCAGATTAGGACAACCTAGACTATAGTCTATATTCAGATTAGGACTACCTAGACTATATTCTATATTCAGGTTAGGACTACCTAGACTATAGTCTGTATTCAGATTAGGACTACCTAGACTATATTCTATATTCAGATTAGGACTACCGAGAGTATAGTCTATATTCAGATTAGGACTACCTAGACTATTGTCTATATTCAGATTAGGACTACCTAGACTATATTCTATATTCAGGTTAGGACTACCTAGACTATAGTCTGTATTCAGATTAGGACTACCTAGACTATATTCTATATTCAGATTAGGACTACCTAGACAATAGTCTATATTCAGATTAGGACTAGATAGACTATAGTCTATATTCAGATTAGGCCTACCTAGTCTATATTCTATATTCAGATCAGGACTACCTAGACTAAAGTCTATATTCAGATTAGGACTACCTAGACTATATTCTATTTTCAGATTAGGACTGCCTAGACTATAGTCTGTATTCAGATTAGGACTACCTAGACTATATTCTGTATTCAGATTAGGACTAGCTAGTCTATATTCTGTATTCAGATTAGGACTACCTAGACTATAGTCTATATTCAGATCAGGATTACCTAGACTATATTCTATATTCAGATTAGGACTACCTAGACTATAGTCTGTATTCAGATTAGGACTACCTAGACTATAGTCTGTATTCAGATTAGGACTACCTAGACTATATTATATATTCAGATTAGGACTACCGAGAGTATAGTCTATATTCAGATTAGGACTACCTAGACTATTGTCTATATTCAGATTAGGACTACCTAGACTATATTCTATATTCAGGTTAGGACTACCTAGACTATAGTCTGTATTCAGATTAGGACTACCTAGACTATATTCTATATTCAGATTAGGACTACCTAGACAATAGTCTATATTCAGATTAGGACTAGATAGACTATAGTCTATATTCAGATTAGGCCTACCTAGTCTATATTCTATATTCAGATCAGGACTACCTAGACTATATTCTATTTTCAGATTAGGACTACCTAGACTATAGTCTGTATTCAGATTAGGACTACCTAGACTATATTCTGTATTCAGATTAGGACTAGCTAGTCTATATTCTGTATTCAGATTAGGACTACCTAGACTATAGTCTATATTCAGATCAGGATTACCTAGACTATATTCTATATTCAGATTAGGACTAGCTAGACTATATTCTGTATTCAGATTAGGACTACCTAGACTATATTATATATTCAGATTAGGACTACCTAGAGTATATTCTGTATTCAGTTTAGGACTACCTAGACTATAGTCTGTATTCAGATTAGGACTACCTAGACTATATTCTATATTCAGATTAGGACTACCTAGACTATAGTCTGTATTCAGATTAGGACTACCTAGATTATAGCCTGTATTCAGATTAGGACTACCTAGACTATAGTCTATATTCAGATTAGGACTAGATAGACTATAGTCTATATTCAGATTAGGCCTACCTAGTCTATATTCTATATTCAGATCAGGACTACCTAGACTAAAGTCTATATTCAGATTAGGACTACCTAGACTATATTCTATATTCAGATTAGGACTACCTAGACTATATTCTATTTTCAGATTAGGACTACCTAGACTATAGTCTGTATTCAGATTAGGACTACCTAGACTATATTCTGTATTCAGATTAGGACTAGCTTTTCTATATTCTGTATTCAGATTAGGACTACCTAGACTATAGTCTATATTCAGATCAGGATTACCTAGACTATATTCTATATTCAGATTAGGACTAGCTAGACTATATTCTGTATTCAGATTAGGACTAACTAGACTATAGTCTATATTCAGATTAGGACTACCTAGACTATATTCCATATTCAGATTAGGACTACCTAGACTATAGTCTGTATTCAGATTAGGACTACCTAGACTATAGTCTATATTCAGATTAGGACTACCTAGACTATAGTCTGTATTCAGATTAGGACTACCTAGACTATATTCTGTATTCAGATTAGGACTAGCTTTTCTATATTCTGTATTCAGATTAGGACTACCTAGACTATAGTCTATATTCAGATCAGGATTACCTAGACTATATTATATATTCAGATTAGGACTACCTAGAGTATATTCTGTATTCAGTTTAGGACTACCTAGACTATAGTCTATATTCAGATTAGGACTACCTAGACTATAGTCTATATTCAGATTAGGACTACCTAGACTATAGTCTATATTCAGATTAGGACTACCTAGACTATAGTCTATATTCAGATTAGGACTACCTAGACTATAGTCTATATTCAGATTAGGACTACCTAGACTATTGTCTATATTCAGATTAGGACTACCTAGACTATTGTCTATATTCAGATTAGGACTACCTAGACTATAGTCTGTATTCAGATTAGGACTACCTAGACTATAGTCTGTATTCAGATTAGGACTACCTAGACTATATTCTATATTCAGATTAGGACTACCTAGACTATAGTCTGTATTCAGATTAGGACTACCTAGATTATAGCCTGTATTCAGATTAGGACTACCTAGACTATAGTCTATATTCAGATTAGGACTACCTAGACTATAGTCTATATTCAGATTAGGACTACCTAGACTATAGTCTATATTCAGATTAGGACTACCTAGACTATAGTCTATATTCAGATTAGGACTACCTAGACTATTGTCTATATTCAGATTAGGACTACCTAGACTATTGTCTATATTCAGATTAGGACTACCTAGACTATAGTCTGTATTCAGATTAGGACTACCTAGACTATAGTCTGTATTCAGATTAGGACTACCTAGACTATATTCTATATTCAGATTAGGACTACCTAGACTATAGTCTGTATTCAGATTAGGACTACCTAGATTATAGCCTGTATTCAGATTAGGACTACCTAGACTATAGTCTATATTCAGATTAGGACTAGATAGACTATAGTCTATATTCAGATTAGGCCTACCTAGTCTATATTCTATATTCAGATCAGGACTACCTAGACTAAAGTCTATATTCAGATTAGGACTACCTAGACTATATTCTATATTCAGATTAGGACTACCTAGACTATATTCTATTTTCAGATTAGGACTACCTAGACTATAGTCTGTATTCAGATTAGGACTACCTAGACTATATTCTGTATTCAGATTAGGACTAGCTAGTCTATATTCTGTATTCAGATTAGGACTACCTAGACTATAGTCTATATTCAGATCAGGATTACCTAGACTATATTCTATATTCAGATTAGGACTAGCTAGACTATATTCTGTATTCAGATTAGGACTACCTAGACTATATTATATATTCAGATTAGGACTACCTAGAGTATATTCTGTATTCAGTTTAGGACTACCTAGACTATAGTCTATATTCAGATTAGGACTACCTAGACTATATTCCATATTCAGATTAGGACTACCTAGACTATAGTCTGTATTCAGATTAGGACTACCTAGACTATAGTCTATATTCAGATTAGGACTACCTAGACTATAGTCTATATTCAGATTAGGACTACCTAGACTATAGTCTATATTCAGATTAGGACTACCTAGACTATTGTCTATATTCAGATTAGGACTACCTAGACTATTGTCTATATTCAGATTAGGACTACCTAGACTATAGTCTGTATTCAGATTAGGACTACCTAGACTATAGTCTGTATTCAGATTAGGACTACCTAGACTATATTCTATATTCAGATTAGGACTACCTAGACTATAGTCTGTATTCAGATTAGGACTACCTAGATTATAGCCTGTATTCAGATTAGGACTACCTAGACTATAGTCTATATTCAGATTAGGACTACCTAGACTATAGTCTATATTCAGATTAGGACTACCTAGACTATAGTCTATATTCAGATTAGTACTACCTATAATATATTATATATTCAGATTCATCCTGTCTGTACTCTGCCATGCACACACACACACACACACACACACACACACACACACACACACACACACACACACACACACACACACACACAGGTTAGCAGATGTTATAGTGGGAGCAGTGAAATGCTTATGTTACTAACTCCTAACAATGCAGTAAAATGTCAAACAATTACACCAATATTTATTTTTATTTTTAATAAATCAATCAACGTTGGAACGAGTTAGATTAACAACCCAAATAGCACTGTAACTGTAATGCAAATGCAATCTATACGTAGGTACACCAGAGCTGTGTTTTTCGATCCTCATACTAACCGCACTAAACGTTCTGTTTGTGATGTAAATTGATTATGTAGTATGCTTATTGGTCATAGAATGGATATAGTTAGTATGCTAAAAGTTCCCGGATGTCGTAATACATTCGCAAAAATACGAAATATACAAGCAGTGGACACTTTGGTGCTTTTAGGGCCCATAATGCAATTCTTCAGACGAGTCCGATGAGATTGATACAAATGTAAGTCCAAAAAGTAAATACTAATTGCTTTAACTAATTATGACAAATGTTAAGAACATGTTGAGTAATGTAATAAAGTCATAACGTTATGTGGGTGACAATGTGTTAGCGATGCTACTAGCCTTACAAACCCCATAGCAGTACAGCAGTTGCTTGAATGTACCTGTATGTTAGCTAGCTACCTAACGTTAGCTGGTTACTATACATGGAACTGTCTCAGTGCATCACGTGTCGAGTTGAACCATAGAGGGTTTAACATACTATAGAAATGGACACAAACAACAAAAGCAGTTAATACAGTTAGTTTAGCTAAGTGGTATAGTCGTTGTGCGTTCTCAATGGACATTGTTAATGAAGTCGTAAGATGTGTAGCTAGTAATGTGTTATGCTAACAAGCTAGCAAGAGGTTGCATAGCAACAGCATCAATTTACGGGTAGACAGGCGAAGCGCTAGTACACTCAACTGAAAGGAAAGCGTTAGTTTACAGTACACTACAATTAACTAATAGTATATAGTATGTAGTATATACTCATTAAGTATGTAGTATACAAGATGTTAGCATGGGTATTCGAACACAGCTCTGGAAAATGTACACAAGATATACTAAGAATGATATGTACAGCAGTAGATATACTAGAGTAACATATGTCAAGAATCCAGTATATAATACGTATGTGGTGTGTATAAACAGTGTAACTAAAATCCAATGTACAGTAGTAGACATGTTATGATGAGCTACGTCGGGGATACAGTATTTAAATACACAGTGTGAAACAGGAAGTGACCAGTGGCTCTATGTCTTTGTAACCGCACTGCTATCCAAGATGGCGTAGCAGTGCAGTCGTGTATTCTGTTGTGTCCTCGTGTAAATAGCCAGTTTTTTTGTTTTGTTTGTCGTATATATTTCTCTATCTCACTTTCCATCCTTTAACTAAATATCCTTTCCTGCAACCCGCCTCACCCAATGTGGAACGGATTCTATTATTTGTTCATACCTTTTATCAAGAACCCACGGCTGAAACTAGCCAGCTAGCCAGCTAACTAGCTACTTGCTATTAGCCACCGTTAGCGGTCTTCACCACTGTCCGTGGCCTGCACTACCTACCAGCCAGCTCTAGCCTGGACAATTATCGGCCAGTCTGCACAGCGCGCTATCGAGCCAGAGCATTTCAGGTTTTCTGCCGGAATCACTGAATCACTGGACCTTAACACCGGATCATCACAACTAGCTAGCTGCAACCGAATGGATGTTGTCGTTGGCTAATCACCACTAATCACCACTTGTCCCGAAGCTAGCACCAGTTAGCCTTGAGCTAGCCTCGAGCCAGGCCCATCTCCCGGCTATCCACCTCTCTGTCAGCCGGATGGGACCTCCTAGTGTCGACACGGAGCCCGCCGATCCATTACGACTGGTCTGCCGACGTAATCGTCTGATGTGGTTTCAACAGGCTTCCCGTTGCGACGACCACGAAGATCAATCTGCTAGCACCGGCCCGCTAGCACGCGCAATCAATAGCCGTGCCTCCTGCTTGCCTGTGCTGTAGCAGCCTACGAACTGCTCTCGGATTTACCTATTACTGTGCACTGGACCTTATGATCACTCAGCTACACAGCTGATGCCCGCTGGACTGTTCCTTTACACGGTACCCCATCCTGTTTATCTGTTTAGCCTCAGCCCAAACTTTCGTCGCCATTACCAGCTGTTGTCTTAGCCCTCTCGAATAACACCTGTGATTGCTTTATGCCTCTCTCCCATGTCAATATGCCTAGCCTATTGCTGTTTGGGTTAGTTGTTATTATACTATTTCACTGTAAAGACCCCAGTCCCGCTCAACCTGCCTCAGATAGCTCCTTTGTCCCACCCCTTATACACGCGGAGACCGGCTCAATCGGTACCTTCAGTGATGCTATCTCTTTATCGTTACCCAATGCTTAGGTGTACCTCCACTGTACTCATATCCTTCCATGTCCTTGTCTGTACATAATGCCCTGAATCTATTCTACAACGCCCGGAAATCTGCCCCGTTTATTCTCTGTACCCAACGCACTAGAAGACCAGTTCTTAAAGCCTTTAGCCGTATCCTTATTCTATTCCTCCTCTGTTCCTCTGGTGATGTAGAGGTTAACCCAGGCCCTGTAGCCCCCAGTATCACTCCTACTCCCCAGGTATTATCATTTGTTGACTTCTATAACCGTAAAAGCATTGGTTTCTTGCATGTTAACATCAGAAGCCTCCTCCCCAAGTTTGAGTTATTCACTGCGTTAGCACACTCCGCCAACCCTGATGTTCTAGCGGTGTCTGAATCCTGGCTTAGGAAGGCCACCAAAAATTCAGAAATGTCCATCCCCAACTACAACATTTTCCATCTAGGTAGAACTGCCAAAGGGGGTGGAGTTAGCCTGCAGAGCTCTATCATACTATCCAGGTCTGTGCCCAAACAGTTTGAGCTTCTACTTCTAAAAATCCACCTTTCCAGAAATAAGTCTCTCTCTGTTGCTGCTTTGCTACAGACCCCCCTCAGCCCCCAGTTGTGCCCTGGACACCATATGTGAATTGCTTGCCCCCATCTATCCTCAGAGTTCGTACTGCTTGGTGACCTAAACTGGGATATGCTTAATACCCCTACCTGGTTAAATAAAGGTTAAATAAAAAATACATAAAAAGTATTTGGGTGTTTGGGTGGGTGGGTGGGTGGCCCAATCACTCTAACTGGCCCGAGCACTCTAACTGGCCCGAGCCCTCTAACTGGCCCGAGCCCTCTAACTGGCCCGAGCGCTCTAACTGGCCCGAGCCCTCTAACTGGCCCGAGCCCTCTAACTGGCCCGAGCCCTCTAACTGGCCCGAGCCCTCTAACTGGCCCGAGCCCTCTAACTGGCCCGAGCGCTCTAACTGGCCCGAGCGCTCTAACTGGCCCGAGCCCTCTAACTGGCCCGAGCCCTCTAACTGGCCCGAGCCCTCTTACTGGCCCGAGCGCTCTAACTGGCCCGAGCCCTCTAACTGGCCCGAGCGCTCTAACTGGCCCGAGCGCTCTAACTGGCCCGAGCCCTCTAACTGGCCCGAGCCCTCTAACTGGCCCGAGCCCTCTTACTGGCCCGAGCCCTCTAACTGGCCCGAGCGCTCTAACTGGCCCGAGCGCTCTAACTGGCCCGAGCCCTCTAACTGGCCCGAGCCCTCTAACTGGCCCGAGCCCTCTTACTGGCCCGAGCGCTCTAACTGGCCCGAGCCCTCTTACTGGCCCGAGCCCTCTAACTGTCCCGAGCCCTCTAACTGGCCCGAGCCCTCTAACTGGCCCGAGCCCTCTAACTGGCCCGAGCCCTCTAACTGGCCCGAGCCCTCTTACTGGCCCGAGCCCTCTAACTGTCCCGAGCCCTCTAACTGGCCCGAGCACTCTAACTGGCCCGAGCGCTCTAACCATTCAGTATTCAGCATCACGGCAAGATAGGCTGCAGCTGGCTGGAGCGGGGTCTCCCACACACACACGAGCAAGGTGAGACAGAGCAACTAATTCATACATAATGAGGGTACAGCAAGGTGAGCCTGGCCTAATGAAAATGTGCTAAAGTATAAATGGAATATCTTTTGGTTACAGTCCCAAACTGCCTCAACCTCTGACCTCCTATTACGGTGAGCTTTGGATAGAACTGGCATCCTGCTCTGCTGTAGGGGAAACATAGCATGACGGAGCAGAGCAGAGCAGAACAGAGCAGAACAGAGCAGAACAGAATCAGGCAGCGAGAAAAGCAAATGCTGTATGGCAACAACCAGGCAGCAGGGCAACAACCAGGCAGCAGGGCAACAACCAGGCAGCAAGGCAGCAAGGCAACAACCAGGCAGCAAGGCAGCAACCAGGCAGCAAGGCAGTAACCAGGCAGCAGGGCAACAACCAGGCAGCAGGGCAACAATCAGGCAGCAAGGCAGCAACCAGGCAGCAGGGCAACAACCAGGCAGTAAGGTAGCAACCAGGCAGCAACCAGGCAGCAAGGCAGCAACCAGGCAGCAAGGCAGCAACCAGGCAGCAGGGCAGCAACCAGGCAGCAAGGCAGCAACCAGGCAGAAATCAGGAATTAAGGCAACAACCAGGCAGCAGGACAACAACTAGGCAGCAGGGCAGCAACCAGGCAGCAAGGCAGCAACCAGGCAGCAAGGCAGCAACCAGGCAGCAGGGCAACAACCAAGCAGCAGGGCAACAATCAGGCAGCAGGGCAACAACCAGGCAGTAAGGTAGCAACCAGGCAGCAACCAGGCAGCAACCAGGCAGCAACCAGGCAGCAAGGCAGCAACCAGACAGCAGGGCAGCAACCAGGCAGCAAGGCAGCAACCAGGCAGCAACCAGGCAGCAAGGCAGCAACCAGGCAGCAAGGCAGCAGCCAGGCAGCAACCAGGCAGCAAGGCAGCAACCAGGCAGCAAGGCAGCAACCAGGCAGAAATCAGGAATTAAGGCAACAACCAGGCAGCAGGGCAACAACTAGGCAGCAGGGCAGCAACCAGGCAGCAATGCAACAACCAGGCAGCAGGGCAACAACCAGGCAGCAGGGCAACAACCAGGCAGCAAGGCAGCAACCAGGCAGCAGGGCAGCAACCAGGCAGCAAGGCAGCAACCAGGCAGCAAGGCAGCAGCCAGGCAGCAACCAGGCAGCAAGGCAGCAACCAGGCAGCAAGGCAGCAGCCAGGCAGCAACCAGGCAGCAAGGCAGCAACCAGGCAGCAAGGCAGCAACCAGGCAGCAAGGCAACATCCAGGCAGCAGGGCAACATCCAGGCAGCAAGGCAGCAACCAGGCAGCAATCAGGAATCAAGGCAACAACCAGGCAACATTGAGGAAGCAAGTCAACAACCAGGTGGCAACCAGGCAGCAAGACAACAACCAGGCAACAACCAGGCAGCAAGGCAGCAACCAGGCAGCAGGGCAACAACCAGGCAGCAGGGCAACAATCAGGCAGTAAGGCAGCAACCAGGCAGCAGGGCAACAACCAGGCAGTAAGGTAGCAACCAGGCAGCAACCAGGCAGCAAGGCAGCAACCAGGAAGCAAGGCAGCAACCAGGCAGCAGGGCAACAACCAGGCAGCAGGGCAACAATCAGGCAGCAAGGCAGCAACCAGGCAGCAGGGCAACATCCAGGCAGTAAGGTAGCAACCAGGCAGCAACCAGGCAGCAAGGCAGCAACCAGGCAGCAATGCAACAACCAGGCAGCAGGGCAACAACCAGGCAGCAGGGCAACAACCAGGCAGCAAGGCAGCAACCAGGCAGCAGGGCAGCAACCAGGCAGCAAGGCAGCAACCAGGCAGCAAGGCAGCAGCCAGGCAGCAACCAGGCAGCAAGGCAGCAACCAGGCAGCAAGGCAGCAACCAGGCAGCAAGGCAGCAACCAGGCAGAAAATCAGGAATTAAGGCAACAACCAGGCAGCAGGGCAACAACTAGGCAGCAGGGCAGCAACCAGGCAGCAAGGCAGCAACCAGGCAGCAAGGCAACATCCAGGCAGCAGGGCAACATCCAGGCAGCAAGGCAGCAACCAGGCAGCAATCAGGAATCAAGGCAACAACCAGGCAACATTGAAGAAGCAAGTCAACAACCAGGTGGCAACCAGGCAGCAAGACAACAACCAGGCAGCAACCAGGCAGCAAGGCAACAACCAGGCAGCAACCAGGCAGCAAGGCAACAACCAGGCAGCAACCAGGCAGCAAGGCAACAACCAGGCAGCAACCAGGCAGCAAGGCAACAACCAGGCAGGAACCAGGCAGCAAGGCAACAACCAGGCAGCAACCAGGCAGCAAGGCAACAACCAGGCAGCAACCAGGCAGCAAGGCAACAACCAGGCAGGAACCAGGCAGCAAGGCAACAACCAGGCAGCAGGGCAACAACCAGGCAGCAAGGCAGCAACCAGGCAGCAGGGCAGCAACCAGGCAGCAACCAGGCAGCAAGGCAGCAACCAGGCAGCAAGGCAGCAGCCAGGCAGCAACCAGGCAGCAAGGCAGCAACCAGGCAGCAAGGCAGCAGCCAGGCAGCAACCAGGCAGCAAGGCAGCAACCAGGCAGCAAGGCAGCAACCAGGCAGCAAGGCAGCAACCAGGCAGAAATCAGGAATTAAAGCAACAACCAGGCAGCAAGGCAGCAACCAGGCAGAAATCAGGAATTAAGGCAACAACCAGGCAGCAGGGCAACAACTAGGCAGCAGGGCAGCAACCAGGCAGCAAGGCAGCAACCAGGCAGCAAGGCAACTTCCAGTTAGCAGGGCAACATCCAGGCAGCAAGGCAGCAACCAGGAATCAAGGCAACAACCAGGCAACATTGAGGAAGCAAGTCAACAACCAGGTGGCAACCAGGCAGCAAGACAACAACCAGGCAGCAACCAGGCAGCAAGGCAACAACCAGGCAGCAACCAGGCAGCAAGGCAACAACCAGGCAGCAACCAGGCAGCAAGGCAACAACCAGGCAGCAACCAGGCAGCAAGGCAACAACCAGACAGCAACCAGGCAGCAAGGCAACAACCAGGCAGCAAGGCAACAACCAGGCAGCAAGATGCAGTAAGGCTTTAGAGTAACAAGGCACCACCACCAACCGATTCTGCACTCAGCGAGCTATATAGGGTCTTAAACAAACAAGACAATTATCTAATTCATACCATGCCATGTGCAACTAGAGGACAAAATAACTCTAGACCACCTTTACTCCACACAGAGAGACGTGTACAAAGCTTTCCCTCGCCCTCCATTTAGCAAATCTGACCATAACTCTATCCTCCTGATTCCTGCTCAAACAGGAAGCACCAGTGACACGCTCAATACGGAAGTGGTCCGATGAAGAGGATGCTAAGCTACAGGACTGTTTCTCTAGCACAGACTGGAATATGTTCTGGAATTCATCCAATGGCATTGAGGAGTACACCACATCAGTCCCCAGCTTCATTAATAAGAGGATCGATGACGTCGTCCCCACAGTGACCGTACGTACAGACCCCAACCAGAAGCCATGGATTACAGGCAACATCCGCACTGAGCTAAAGGCTAGAGCTGCCGCTTTCAAGGAGCGGGACACTAATCCGGATGCTTATAAGAAATCCCGCTATGCCCTCTGACGAACCATCAAACAGGCAAAGCGTGGGGCGCTGTTGGAAGCCAAGGATGTAGCACGCGTCTCCCTATCGCTCCTGAGTTAGTGACCAAATGTATATATTTAACTTTGCAAAATTGCATACATTTCTGTTTGCCCAGGCGTCTGAAGAGACCCATAAACAACTCAGTTCAAGTTTAATAAATTTAAATTCGTAATGACATCAACCCGGCCAAAAACAGAGTCTGCAAGAGCAGGCCGCAACAAGCCTGCAACTTCTCCCGACTCACCCCCGCCACCGAACGCTGCCAATGCCGGCCCCACGGAAACACTGACTGTGGAGATGCTGCAATCCGTGATAGGCACCCTCAAAACCGACATATTCGGAAAAATTGACTGTCTCTCTACCAATCTCAGGTCAGAGATATCAACGATCAAAGACGAGCTTAAAAAATCTATCGAGAGTATACAGAATAAGCTCGACGCACATGGGGTGACTTTATCGGATTTGGAGCGAGGTGCTACAGACCACAGCACTCGCATTAGCGAGCTAGAGGCTAACGTCGGCTCATTGACAACTAGGGTGGCATTCCTCGATAATAGATGCGAAGATATGGAAAGTAGAATGCGGAGGAACAACATTCGTCTACTGGGAATACCGGAGGGAGTGGAGGGCCCAAGGCCCACGGAGTACATGGCCCAGCTACTTCAGGAGCTGCTCGGGCTAGAGGAGAAGCCATTGCTAGACCGGGCTCACCGCACTCTGCGTAGCCGACCCAGAGATGGAGAACCCCCACGACCATTTGTCATCAGGGTGCATTTCTTTCACGTCCGCAACGACATACTGAGAAGATCGGGAGAAGCATCCCCTCTTCTACATAAGGGTAAAAGAGTCTCGATATTTGCGGACTACACAACAGCTGTGGCTAAGAGGCGGGCTAGCTTTGGAGCTGTGAAACGCCAACTACACGCCTGCCCGGGCGTGAAGTTCGGCCTCATCTACCCTGCGGTTTTGAGACTGACTTTACCGGACGGCTCCATGCACAAATTCGAAGACCCGGCTATAGCGGCAGATTTCATCAACAAGAACGTGAAAGCGGCTGTTGTACCGCATACCCAGGTTTGCCGCCTCTAATGCCAATATCTGGGGGTCTGCATGGCTGTTTCAGTTTGATCATTTACCATCTACGTCGAGGTTAAACCTCTCTTAATCGAGGATAGTTTTCCTTAGACCCTGTTGGGGACCATTCTATCCATGTTTGGCTTACTCTAGTTAAATGGTCACTAATCTTAGGTAGCACAGAGTAAGAGTTATCATGCTTAGCTCTAAACTTTCTTTGTACTTAGGGTTTTGCTTGCATCTCATTTGGGGAGATGCTTCGGCAAGGGCGGGTGTGAGGGAAGGGTTTGTTCACTCTCTATTTGTATATAGTTTGTATATGTTTTTTGTGCCTCTTCGCTTGTCTTTGTTTTTTACATTTGCGCTTTTAGGTTCAACTAAGATCTTCAGTTTACATTGTGCCTTGTCCTTTACACATCCTCTCTCTCTCTTAAGATATGACTCAGCCTAGTGTAGCCCATACTGCTGGAGGGAATGGCTTTAATTTTCTTACCTGGAACTGCAGGGGCATAAATAACCCAGTTAAACGTAGTAAGGTGCTACACCATCTTCATCATTTGAAAGCTCACATCATCTTTCTCCAAGAAACTCATCTGAAGGTATCACAACACTCAAGTCTTAGGTGCAGATGGGTGGGTCAGGTGTTCCATTCCTCATTTCAGAGTAAGGCGAGAGGGGTGGCTATTTTACTTCACAGATCGGTACCTTTTACATGTTCTAAGGTGATCGCAGATCCCCATGGTAGATATATAATTGTCAGTGGTAGGCTGCTCAATACAAAGGTTATTCTTGTTAATATCTATGCTCCTAATTGGGACAATGGTGATTTTTTCAAATCGGTTTTCTCTACACTCCCAGATATGTCCACCCATATGTTGATTTTAGGAGGTGACTTTAACTGTTGGTTAGACCCACAATTGGATCGATCCTCCACTAAACCTACCACCTTATCAACCTCAGCTAGAGTTGTCCGAACCTTTATGTCTGAATTCGCAGTCTCAGATCCTTGGAGAATGGTTAATCCAGCTGGGAAAGCATACTCTTTTTTCTCATCGGTTCACCACACTTTTACGCGCATAGACTACTTCCTTGTTGATGACCGGCTCCTCCACTCCATATCTTCATGTTCATATAACCCAATTGTTGTATCTGACCACGCCCCTGTTACTATGGAAGTAGCTTTTCAAAATCTTGACAATCAGCGACCGCCTTGGCGACTAAAAACTCAACTGCTCAGTAATGAACACTTTGTCAATTTTGTTTTGAGTCAAATCGACTTTTTCATGATTACAAATAGAACCCCAAACATCTCTGCGTCTACTCTCTGGGAAACTTTGAAAGCTTATATCAGAGGTGAAATTATCTCCTACACCGCACATGAGAACAAATTGAAAAGGAATAGGTTATCTATGTTAACACGCTGTATTGCCCAATTAGATGACATTTATGCCGTTTCACCATCCCCGGATATTTATAAGGAACGTTTAACTCTGCAAGCAGAATTTGACACACTATTAACAGACCAGGTTACTGAAATGCTTGTCAAGTCTAGGAGCACTTACTATGAACAAGGAGATAAAGCCAGTAAATTATTAGCTCACAAGTTACGTCAACTATCATCATCATCTCAGATTACAAAAATCCGTACATCATCTGGGATATCATTAGATCCTGGGGGGATCAATGAGGAGTTCAAGAGATTTTACCAGTCTCTATATACCTCTGAAAGTAAAGCGGATACAATGGAATTGGATGATTTCTTCCACTCACTTTCTGTGCCTTCGGTCGGCCGGGATTTGGTGAAAAAATTAGAGCAGCCGATCACTGTTGAAGAACTGTCTAACGCTGTCAAATCCCTTCAATCTGGGAGAAGCCCAGGGCCTGATGGCTACCCGACAGAGTTTTATAAAAAGTTTATCACCAAAATAGCCCCTATTCTAATTGAAATGTACAATGATGCATTTGTAAATGGTGCTCTCCCACATACTCTCACTCAAGCAACCATTTGTGTTATTCTTAAAAAAAACAAAGACCCTCTTGACTGTGCATCATACCGTCCAATTAGCCTGCTAAATGTGGACTATAAAATTCTAGCCAAAATTCTGGCAACGCGGCTAGAAACAGTCCTCCCATCAATTATCTCTCCGGATCAAACAGGATTTATAAAAAATAGACACTCATTCTTCAATCTCCGAAGATTATTTAATATTATATACAATCCTTCTGTCGACAATACCTCTGAAGCCATTATATCCCTGGACGCGGAGAAAGCGTTTGATCGGGTGGAATGGAAATACCTTTTTTACACTCTAAATAAATTTGGCTTTGGCTCCAAATTCATGACCTGGATAAAACTTCTGTACTCATCCCCCCAAGCCTCTGTCAGGACTAATAACACTCAATCAGATCACTTTCCTTTGCAAAGATCGACACGTCAGGGTTGCCCTTTAAGTCCCTTACTGTTTGCCCTCGCCATAGAGCCACTTGCAATAGCACTTCGCTCCAACCCCCTCATCAAAGGCATAGTCAGATACGGGCACGAACACAAACTGTCTTTATATGCAGATGATTTATTAATATACACATCCAATCTCTCTGTCTCTGTCCCTGCTGCCCTTGCCACTTTCGCATCCTTCGGTCACTTATCAGGGTATAAACTAAATCTCAGTAAAAGTGAATTGATGCCACTTTACATGGCTGCAAAAAAATCCCCTTTACATAACTTGCCATTTAAAATAGCTCACAGTAGTTTTATTTATCTCGGGGTACATGTCACAATTAGGTTTGAAAACCTTTTTCAAGCCAACTTTGCTCCTCTCTTAACCCGTACTAAGGACGATTTGGAACGGTGGTCTTTGCTACACCTCTCCTTAGTTGCTAGAATTAACTCTATTAAAAAGAAATACTCTCCCTAAATTCTTATACCTCTATCAGTGCCTTCCAATATTTCTACCCAATACATTTTTCAAAAAGATCGACGGCCTAATTCTACCCTTTATATGGGACAAAAAGCCTCCTAGGATGCGAAAACAGCTCTTGCAGAGGCCCAAACCAGACGGCGGTCTAGCTCTACCAGATTTCAGATTCTATTATTGGGCCGCTAACCTTAGGATCATTCAGTACTGGTTGCAGAGCAGAGTGATATTCCCACCCCCAACTTGGCTGGAGATGGAGGCTGCCTCGTCTACACCAGCATCATTGTCTTCCCTCACTCACTCCTCTATTACAGGCCCTTACTCCTCCTTCACCAATAATATATGTGTCAAAACAACATTGAAGATCTGGAATCAATTTAGGCGCCACTTTGGGTTTCAAACAACCTCTTCCTTGGCTCCGGTAACCTCAAACCCAGCTTTTCCCCCATCTATGATTGATGGTGCTTTCTCAACATGGTCTAATCTCGGTATTAAAAGATTCAGAGATCTGTATACTAACAATACATTTAGTACGTTTCAACAATTATCAGCTAAATTTGGTCTCCACAGACATCATTTTTTTAGGTTCTTACAAGTCCGGAGTTATGTCCGCAGCATAGATCCAGGATTCCCCAACCTTTCTGGTGGAACACAGTTCGACACATTTCTCACCCCACTTCCTAATCAGAAAGGCACATTGTCAATAATCTATAGTCAAATTTGCTCACTACAAGCCATCTCATTAAACAATATCAAATCCTCTTGGGAGGAGGAACTGGGTGAGGAAATATCTGATGAACTATGGGAAGGGGCACTCAAAAGGGTACATAGCTCTTCTATTTGCGCTCGACACGGCCTCATCCAATGCAAACTCATTCATAGGGCCCACTGGACCAAAGCAAGACTATCAAAAATTTACAAGGATGTGAACCCTAATTGTGTTCGATGTAACCAGGCCCCTGCTAATCATGTGCACATGTTTTGGTGCTGCCCATCTCTTGTTGTTTTCTGGAAAGACATCTTTAACACACTCTCAGAATTAAGCGGCACACAGATCGAGCCAGACCCTCTCATTGCATTATTTGGAGTTTCCTTACCCACAATACAATTGACCAAAATGAATAAGGATGTAATTGCCTTTGTCACGTTGTTAGCGAGACGATTAATTTTACTTAGATGGAAATCCTCTGCAGCCCCTTCTCATGCTCTTTGGATTAAATCTATTTTGAATTGCATAAAGTTGGAGAAAATAAAACAGACACTCAATGGGTCTGTAGACAAATTCTATGCAAAGTGGGCTCCCTTCTTTTCTTATGTTAAAAGAATACATTTCCCTGCAGTTCCAGAGTGATGTATATTTATATATTGGTGATGTAAGAAGCCTGGTATGTGCATATACGACATCTCGGATGTTAAGGACGGTAATAACTGTGCTAGCTGACCTATAACAACTGGATCAAAACAGATATTTTTCCTTTTTTTTTTTTTTTTTTTTTTTGTGTTTTATCTTATTTATGTATTTAATGTCTATTTTTTCTTTCATGTCTATCTCTCTATGTTTTGCTATATCGTTGTATTCAAATTGTTGTTCCATATTCATACCAAATAACTTCCAAGTGCAATTATTTACTAAATGCTGGTACTGAAAATTCAATAAACAAAATATATTAAAAAAAACAACAAAAAAAACAAAAAAAACAGGCAAAGCGTCAATACAGGACTAAGATTGAATTGTACTACACCGGCTCCGACGCTCGTCGGATGTAGCAGGGCTTGAAAACTATTACAGACTACAAAGGGAAGCACAGCCACGAGCTGTCCAGTGAAGCTAGCCTACCAGACAAGCTAAATGCCTTCTATGCTCGCGTCGAGGCAAGCAACACTGAAACATGCATGAGAGCACCAGCTGTTCCGGATGACTGTGATCACGTTCTCCGTAGCCGATGTGAGTAAGACCTTTAAACAGATTAACATTCACAAGGCCGCAGGGACAGACGAATACTCAGAGGATGCGCTGACCAGCTGGAAAGTGTCTTCACTGACATTTTCAACCTCTCCCTGACCCAGTCTGCAAAACCTACGTTTCAAGCAGACCACCATAGTCCCTGTGCCCAAGAACGCAAAGGTAACCTGTCTAAATGACTACCGCCCCGTAGCACTCACATCTGTTACCATGAAATGCTTTGATAGGCTGGTCATGGCTCACATCAACACCATCATCCCAGAAACCTTAGACCCACTCCAATTCGCATACCACCCCAACAGATCCACAGATGACGCAATCTCTATTGCACTCCACACTGACCTATCCCACCTGGACAAAAGGTACACCCCTAAGTGAGAATGTTGTTCATTGACTACAGCTCAGCGTTCAACACCATAGTGCCCTCCAAGATCATCACTAAGCTAAGGACCCTGGGACTGAACACCTCCCTCCCCTCCCGGAGGACCTGAGCCCTAGGCACCATGCCTCAGGACTACCTGGCCTGATGACTCCTTGCTGTCCCCAGTCCACCTGGTCGTGCTGCTGCTCCAGTTTCCACTCTTCTGCCTGCGGTTATGGAACCCTGACCTGTTCACCGAAAGTGCTACCTTGTCCCAGACCTGCTGTTTTCAACTCTCTCTCTCTACCGCACCGGCTATTTCAACCTCTAAATGCCCGGCTATGAAAAGCCAAGTGACATTTACTCCTGATGTACTGACCTGTTCCACCCTCTACAATCACTGTGATTATTATTTGACCCTGCTGGTCATCTATGAACTTTTGAAAATCTTGGAGAAAAATCTGGCCTTAATGGCCATGTACTGTTATAATCTCCACCCGGCACAGCCAGAAGGGGACTGGCCACCCCTCAGAGCCTGGTTCCTCTCTAGGTTTCTTCCTAGGTTTCTGCCTTTCTAGGGAGTATTTCCTAGCCACTGTGCTTCTCCATCTGCATTGCTTGCTGTTTGGAGTTTTAGGCTGGGTTTATGTATAGCACTTTGTGACATCTGCTGATGTAAAAATGACTTTATAAATACATTTGATTGATTGATTGATCCTGGACTTCCTGACGGGCCAGCCCCAGGTGGTGAGGGTAGGCAACAACTCATCCGCCACGCTGACCCTCAACACGGGGGCCCCTGAGGAGTGAGTGCTCAGTCCCCTCCTGTACTCCCTGTTCACCCACGACTGCGTGGCCACGCACGACACCAACAACATCATGAAGTTTGCCGACAACATCATCGACGATGACACTCCAACACACACAAACACATGGACACACACACAAAAATACAAACACACACAAACATGCAAAAACACACACACATTCACATTCCTTCACATTCTTCACATTCGCTGCTGCTACTCTCAGTTTATTATCTATGCATAGTCACTTTACCCCTTCCTACATGTACATATTACCTCGACTAACTGATATCCTAGCACATTGACTCAGTACCGGTACCTCCTGTATATAGACTCTTTATTGTTATTTAGTGTTGTTCTTTTTCCTTTTAGTTTAGCACATTTTTCTGACTTACTTTTTTACTTGTTGGTTAAGGGTTCTTGAGTAAGCATTTCACGGTAAGGTCGCATGTGACAAATAACATTTGATTTGATTTGATTGAGATTTGGTTATTGTGTGTTTCTAGGTTTAAAGGGTCTTTTAAAGGGTCTTGTTGATGTTAATCTCTTGTCCAGAGATAATCCCAGTAGGAATACCCCCCCCCCCCCCCCCCCCCCGCTCAAACAACTTCTCCAAGACTGTGTTTAGTAATTACATGATTAACTTGCTGCTCCTCTAATGTTCTGCTGCCGCCCACAGAGGCTCCATAACAACGTACTATATTAAATAGGTGCCAAACGGCATTAATAGTTTTATGATGTAAAACTGGCAAACTAATACTGGGCATACTACTAACATTTCCCAATGTCCTTGTCCCAAATCTTTCATTCCATCCATCCTCAACCCCATGACGTGGGTGCTTACATTACACAGTGATTCCCTAGTTGATCCCTAGCCGTGCGTTTGTCAGTTGTCGTAGGAAAGAAATGCAGACAGAGCTGCTTTATTAGTGTGCACAGTATTATGCATCCCAAAATAAACGGGGGAGTGGAATATGGACTTAATATGCAATAATAATGATAGTTAGGACTAATGGACTAATGATAGTTATTGAGACAGAGCTAGACTGCTGTTTGAAACACATTTCTCCAAGCCATTAGTTATTGAGACTGGGGTAGACTGCTGTTTGAAACACATTTCTCCAAGCCATTAGTTATTGAGACTGGGGTAGACTGCTGTTTCAAACACATTTCTCCTAGCCATTAGTTATTGAGACTGTGGTAGACTGCTGTTTCAAACACATTTCTCCTAGCCATTAGTTATTGAGACTGGGGTAGACTGCTGTTTGAAACACATTTCTCCTAGCCATTAGTTATTGAGACTGGGGTAGACTGCTGTTTCAAACACATTTCTCCTAGCCATTAGTTATTGAGACTGGGGTAGACTGCTGTTTGAAACACATTTCTCCTAGCCATTAGTTATTGAGACTGGGGTAGACTGCTGTTTCAAACACATTTCTCCTAGCCATTAGTTATTGAGACTGGGGTAGACTGCTGGTTCAAACACATTTCTCCAAGCCATTAGTTATTGAGACTGGGGTAGACTGCTGTTTGAAACACATTTCTCCTAGCCATTAGTTATTGAGACTGGGGTAGACTGCTGTTTCAAACACATTTCTCCTAGCCATTAGTTATTGAGACTGGGGTAGACTGCTGTTTCAAACACATTTCTCCAAGCCATTAGTTATTGAGACTGGGGTAGACTGCTGTTTCAAACACATTTCTCCAAGCCATTAGTTATTGAGACTGGGGTAGACTGCTGTTTGAAACACATTTCTCCAAGCCATTAGTTATTGAGACTGGGGTAGACTGCTGTTTCAAACACATTTCTCCTAGCCATTAGTTATTGAGACTGGGGTAGACTGCTGTTTGAAACACATTTCTCCTAGCCATTAGTTATTGAGACTGGGGTAGACTGCTGTTTGAAACACATTTCTCCTAGCCATTAGTTATTGAGACTGGGGTAGACTGCTGTTTCAAACACATTTCTCCTAGCCATTAGTTATTGAAACTGGGGTAGACTGCTGTTTCAAACACATTTCTCCAAGCCATTAGTTATTGAGACTGTGGTAGACTGCTGTTTCAAACACATTTCTCCTAGCCATTAGTTATTGAGACTGGGGTAGACTGCTGTTTGAAACACATTTCTCCTAGCCATTAGTTATTGAGACTGGGGTAGACTGCTGTTTGAAACACATTTCTCCTAGCCATTAGTTATTGAGACTGGGGTAGACTGCTGTTTCAAACACATTTCTCCTAGCCATTAGTTATTGAGACTGGGGTAGACTGCTGTTTGAAACACATTTCTCCTAGCCATTAGTTATTGAGACTGGGGTAGACTGCTGTTTCAAACACATTTCTCCAAGCCATTAGTTATTGAGACTGGGGTAGACTGCTGTTTGAAACACATTTCTCCTAGCCATTAGTTATTGAGACTGGGGTAGACTGCTGTTTCAATTACATTTCTCCTAGCCATTAGTTATTGAGACTGGGGTAGACTGCAGTTTCAAACACATTTCTCCAAGCCATTAGTTATTGAGACTGGGGTAGACTGCTGTTTCAAACACATTTCTCCAAGCCATTAGTTATTGAGACTGGGGTAGACTGCTGTTTGAAACACATTTCTCCAAGCCATTAGTTATTGAGACTGGGGTAGACTGCTGTTTCAAACACATTTCTCCTAGCCATTAGTTATTGAGACTGGGGTAGACTGCTGTTTGAAACACATTTCTCCTAGCCATTAGTTATTGAGACTGGGGTAGACTGCTGTTTCAAACACATTTCTCCTAGCCATTAGTTATTGAGACTGGGGTAGACTGCTGTTTCAAACACATTTCTCCTAGCCATTAGTTATTGAGACTGGGGTAGACTGCTGTTTCAACCACATTTCTCCTAGCCATTAGTTATTAAGACTGGGGTAGACTGCTGTTTCAAACACATTTCTCCTAGCCATTAGTTATTGAGACTGGGGTAGACTGCTGTTTGAAACACATTTCTCCTAGCCATTAGTTATTAAGACTGGGGTAGACTGCTGTTTCAAACACATTTCTCCTAGCCATTAGTTATTGAGACTGGGGTAGACTGCTGTTTCAAACACATTTCTCCTAGCCATTAGTTATTGAGACTGGGGTAGACTGCTGTTTCAAACACATTTCTCCTAGCCATTAGTTATTGAGACTGGGGTAGACTGCTGTTTCAAACACATTTCTCCAAGCCATTAGTTATTGAGACAGAGCTAGACTGCTGTTTCAAACACATTTCTCCTAGCCATTAGTTATTGAGACTGGGGTAGACTGCTGTTTCAAACACATTTCTCCTAGCCATTAGTTATTGAGACTGGGGTAGACTGCTGTTTGAAACACATTTCTCCAAGCCATTAGTTATTGAGACTGGGGTAGACAGCTGTTTCAAACACATTTCTCCTAGCCATTAGTTATTGAGACTGGGGTAGACTGCTGTTTCAAACACATTTCTCCTAGCCATTAGTTATTGAGACTGGGGTAGACTGCTGTTTCAAACACATTTCTCCTAGCCATTAGTTATTGAGACTGGGGTAGACTGCTGTTTCAAACACATTTCTCCTAGCCATTAGTTATTGAGACTGGGGTAGACTGCTGTTTCAAACACATTTCTCCTAGCCATTAGTTATTGAGACTGGGGTAGACTGCTGTTTCAAACACATTTCTCCTAGCCATTAGTTATTGAGACTGGGGTAGACTGCTGTTTCAAACACATTTCTCCAAGCCATTAGTTATTGAGACAGAGCTAGACTGCTGTTTCAAACACATTTCTCCTAGCCATTAGTTATTGAGACTGGGGTAGACTGCTGTTTCAAACACATTTCTCCTAGCCATTAGTTATTGAGACTGGGGTAGACTGCTGTTTGAAACACATTTCTCCAAGCCATTAGTTATTGAGACTGGGGTAGACAGCTGTTTCAAACACATTTCTCCTAGCCATTAGTTATTGAGACTGGGGTAGACTGCTGTTTCAAACACATTTCTCCTAGCCATTAGTTATTGAGACTGGGGTAGACTGCTGTTTCAAACACATTTCTCCTAGCCATTAGTTATTGAGACTGGGGTAGACTGCTGTTTCAAACACATTTCTCCTAGCCATTAGTTATTGAGACTGGGGTAGACTGCTGTTTCAAACACATTTCTCCTAGCCATTAGTTATTGAGACTGGGGTAGACTGCTGTTTCAAACACATTTCTCCAAGCCATTAGTTATTGAGACTGGGGTAGACTGCTCTTTGAAACACATTTCTCCAAGCCATTAGTTATTGAGACTGGGGTAGACTGCTGTTTCAATCACATTTCTCCTAGCCATTAGTTATTGAGACTGGGGTAGACTGCTGTTTGAAACACATTTCTCCTAGCCATTAGTTATTGAGACTGGGGTAGACTGCTGTTTGAAACACATTTCTCCTAGCCATTAGTTATTGAGACTGGGGTAGACTGCTGTTTCAAACACATTTCTCCTAGCCATTAGTTATTGAGACTGGGGTAGACTGCTGTTTCAAACACATTTCTCCAAGCCATTAGTTATTGAGACTGGGGTAGACTGCTGTTTGAAACACATTTCTCCTAGCCATTAGTTATTGAGACTGGGGTAGACTGCTGTTTCAAACACATTTCTCCTAGCAATTACCCATAAGCTGCTCTGCCCACATGTATTACAGTAACTATAATGCTGCTCTGCCCACATTTATTACTAACTCCTAACATTTGAGTAAAATGTCAAAACAAGTAAACAAATAATTTTGTATTTTTAATAAATCAAGAAACGTTGGAACAAGTCTAATTAACAACCCAAAAAGCACTGTAACAGTAACAGGAATGGACACAAACAATGAACGCTCCAATACAGATGGAGAAGGAGGACCAGTAGTGAGAGTACATGGTGCAGACACAGATCCTCTCCACGTCACCTGGTAGGAGCGGCCTGCCAGGTAGGATGCAATCCAAGAGTGTGCAGAGCCTGAGACGCCCAGCCCTGAGAGGGTGGAGAGGAGGATCTGATGGTTCACAGTGTCAAAGGCAGCGGATAGATCTAGAAGGATGAGAACAGAGGAGAGAGAGTCAGCTTTGGCAGTGTGGAGAGCCTCCGTGACACAGAGAAGAGCAGTCTCGGTTGAATGACCCATCTTGAAGCCTGACTGGTTAGGGTCAAGAATATCGTTCTGAGCGAGATAATGAGAGAGTTGATAAGAGACGGCACGCTCAAGTGTTTTGGAAAGAAAAGAAAGAAGTGATACCGGTTTGTAGTTTTTGACGTCAGGTGAGTCGAGTGTTGGTTTCTTGAGGAGGGGAGAAACTCGGGCCATTTTGAAGTCAGAGGAGCCAGTGGTCAGGGATGAGTTGATGAGGGAAGTGAGGAATGGGAGAAGGTCTCCAGAGAAGGTCTGGAGAAGATAGGAGGGGATGGGGTTGAGCGGTAAGATATTAACAAACATCAAACATTATTAACACACATTATTAACACACATCACACATTATTAACACACATTGCACATTTAAGCATATGTTTTATTTTCAGTCGCCTCCATCTCCTCTAACTGAAGCTAATTGTAGAGATTTTTTTCTATTGATAATCTAAAATTAACAGCCGTACAGAAAGACTCATGTGAAGGTGAAATTACAGAGGAGGAACTTCTGGATGCAATTAAAGACTTTAAGTCCGGGAAAACTCCAGGGTTGGATGGCATACCAGTCGAGGTATACCAAACCTTTTTTGATATACTCAGAGGACCATTATTAGCATGTTTTAACCACTCCTATGTAAATGGTAGATTATCTGACACTCAAGAAGAAGGTCTGATTTCATTATTACTGAAACAGGATACAAGTGGGAAATATAAAGATCCAGTCCATTAAAGAAATTGGAGGCCAGTGTTGTGAAGCAACAATTCTAGCAAAATGTATAGCGCATAGAATTAAAAAGGTATTGTTGGATATTATTCATTGTAATCAGACAGGTTTTTTTACATGGAAGATACATTGGAGATAATATAAGGCAAATATTGGAAACAATAGAACACTATGAAAAATCTGGGAAACCAGTCCTGGTATTCATAGCTGACTTTGTAAAGGCTTTTGATAAAGTACGACTGCGGTTTATATATAAATGCCTGGAACATTTAAATTTTGGAGAATCTCTTATAAAATGGGTTAAAATCATGTATAGTAACCCTAGGTGTAAAACAGTAAATAATGGCTACTTCTCAGAAAGTTTTGAACTGTCAAGAGGAGTAAAACAAGGTTGTCCACTATCGGCATATCTATTTATTATGGCCATAGAAATGTTAGCTATTAAAATCAGATCCAACAATAATATCAAGGGATTGGAAATCCAGGTCTTAAAAACAAAGGTGTCATTGTACGCTGATGATTCATGGTTTCTTTTAAATCCAGAACTTGGATCCCTCCACAGCCTCATAGAGGATCTAGATAATTGTTTCTAACCTCTCTGGATTGCAACCAAATTATGACAAGTGTTCTATTGGATCACTAAAAAATACAACTTTTACATTACTGTGTAGTTTACCAATAAAATGGTCTGATGGTGATGTGGATACACTCGGAATACATATCCCAAATGAAATAAATGATCTCACTCCAATACATTTTAATAGAATGTTAGCAAAAATAGATAAGATCTTGCTACCATGGAAAGGTAAATACCTGTCTATTTTTTGAAAAATCACCTGATTAACTCTATAGTATTATCCCAGTTTACCTATTTGCTTATGGTCTTGCCTACACCTAGCCAACAGTTTTTTAAATTATATGAGATAAAAATATTCCATTTTATATGGAACGTCAAGCCAGACACAATTAAACGGGCATATTTATGTAATGAACATGAATTCGGAGGGCAGGAATGATTAAATATTAAAGCATTAGACCTATCACTAAAAGCTTCAGTCATACAAAAGTTATACTTAAATCCAAACTGGTTCTCTAGCATATTAGTAAGAATGTCTCACCCCATGTTCAATAATGGCCTTTTTCCCTTTATTCAGATTACAACCTCTCACTTTCAGTTATTTGAAAAGGAAATAATCTCCCAAATATCGCTACAATTTGAAAGATATCGCAAATAGAAATCAAACCGGATGGACTTCAGAAACAGATGGGAGAGGTTGGGTAGGGGAAGGACAGCAGTCAAAACAAACAAAATATAACCATTGTAAAATAGAATGTGTCCATAAAATGTATATAGTATGTACCAGCTGGAAGTAGAGGCCTAAGCATTGTTGTTCACTAGTTTACTCCAATTAGGGAAGGGGTGGTGGGGTTGGAAAGGAATAAAGGGAAATATTTTTTAAATAATAATATGTATATGTATGTATGTATGTATGTACTGTATGTTGGTACACTACCAGTCCAAAGTTTGGACACACCTACTCATTCAAGGGTTTTTCTTTATTATACTATTTTCTACATTGTAGAATAATAGTGAAGACATCAAAACTATGAAATAACACATATGGAATCATGTAGTAACCAAAAAAGTGTTAAACAAATCAAAACATATTTTATATTTGAGATTCTTCAAATAGCCACCCTTTGCCTTGATGACAGCTTTGCACAGTCTTGGCATATTTTTTATGAAGTTACTGAGTATATAATAGTCATCTATAAACAGGATGATGGTTATAATGTCCCCTAACATATAGAGTCTACTTACTGATCATTATCTAAA